>WUAM01000213.1:223772-265325 GCA_024336885.1 Actenoides hombroni
AGAAATAAGACATTAAAAAAAAAAAAAAAAATATATATATATATATACACACACACATAAAAGTTTCATCTTTCCTCTGTGGTTTCATTCCCTACACTTCATGAATACCATTCTAAAAAATTTAAAGCAACCAGTGAGTGGAGACTGCTACCTGGAGGTAAACAGCTGCTGGTCAGTGGAGCTGCCAAAGAGGATGCTGTTTTGCTACTGGCCTTTCTTGTTTTCCCCTTCTCACTAATTTCTTGCTAACAGGGTTAAAAAGATGATACGTGCATGACTCTGAGGAAAGTGGTTGAGGCTGATGGGGGAAAATCCCTCACCTAGGAACAGAAGGTGAAATTTTGCACCACTGATGCAAGAGGGGTTCATTAGATGTACAACAGCGGAATTCTTCCCAACTGTCTTTAACTCAACACTCTATGTGAGGATGCAGCACTGAAGTGATCAACTGCCCTTTGTATTAGACACTCACATAGCTCCCAGGGTTCAGTTCTGTCACAAACTGTCAGAAAGGTTAAAAGCAGTCCCTGCAACCCACCCTGCATGCATATATAAAACATTCTGCTGATTAGCTTCAGTATTAGACAGAAGCAGCAAAATAAACACTACAGGCCTTATTCATTAGTATCTGCCCTTCTTGCCTGGCTGATAGCACTTCTCATACACAGAACTGTCAGCTCAGTACTTTCAGAACAATTAAGTTAGTTCACTCAGAACATGTACATTTTAAATGTACCTTGACTAAGTCAAAAACTTCAGAAGTTGTGGCTATTTCTGTACCTTTTTTTTCTTCCCCCAAAAATTTACAGAATTTTCCCCGAAGCAAAGGGTAGCTCAGGAGTGCAACATTTCCTACCACCCAAAGAGTAAGTACTATGGCTAGGTCAGAACAAATGACATTTCATACATGATAATTTCTATAAATAATTGTGTGCAGAACTGTAACACTCTGCTCACAAGAATTTCAGGGGTATTAACATGAAAATGAACTATGATTTACTCCACAGGACAAAGACTGGTCACAAATTGAAGCTGGAAGTGCACCCATGTGCTGCTGGCTATTTCAAAAGAGATGAAGCAAGCATCACCAACGTGTCTTACACGGACACAGTGACCTACCTCTATACCTGTTATGTACAAATATACAATGGCTTGCTCACCTTGCTTCATATGAAGGTGCATACGAAGGTACTACGCTCTATTACTAACCTGAGGGAGCTTCACAAGCCCAAAGTTTAAGAGCTGAAACTGATCACAGCTGAAGTGACCATCTAAAGCAAAACTTGTAACCTTTCCTTGCCTTAGTTTCCACATGTCTAGCTAATCACACTTCCTACCTTTGATAAAGTAGTTTCGTGACTGGAAGTTGAAAGACGCTATTCTTATTGCTCTGGTGGTTCCAGGCAGGAAAGCTTTGGGAAGGCATTTATCAAACACTGCACACTTATCTGGATCCAGCAAACTTGAAGAGCTAAGAGTCTAGAGGAATCAAAAAAATGCATTTCTCAGTTTGAGAAACATTGATTTCACGACACTAGGTTAAATGTCATGGTATTACTGAAAGACTGAATGCAGAAAATGGGTCCTTCATCAGTGGTGAATTTCACAGCTCTTCCTAACACTTTAAAACAGCAGAATCTCTGAACTCAGTGGGCTTAATGGACTTTGCTTCAGACAAGTGTCATTACTCGTGTTTGTACTTTCTCTTATTTCTAAGATACAGTACTATCTCGTCAATCACTCTGTGCCTACAATTCAGTTTAAAAGGACAGAAATAGTTTCTTACTTCTCACAGGCACATCACTGACTGCTAGCTTATACTGTCTGCATAATGAATTTAAGTAATCAGCATCATGGTATTCAGGCTATGGCTTAACTGTGATAAATAGTGTCTAAATCCTATTCATCTTGGTATATCACTCATTCTTTGGAGTACACATTACTATTTAGTCATCATTTTGTTTTGAAAGTGTCAGCAAACTTAGATAACTGAACAGGTTTTTTTTTTTTTTTCCTCTGAGTTATATAGTGGGTCATTAATTAGTTTTAACTTGGTCTGCAATTTTTTTGTCTGTCTACTTCCTGACTGCAGACATGGTCATTTCTGATAAGAGATGTTACTGTCACAGCCCTTCCCTTATCTGGAGATCACAATTCATGTGCATTTTCCTATCTGCTGCTAAGATTTCTCTCCCCAAGTGAGCCAAGCTGCTCAGCAGTACACTAGTTGTACAGTTCAGTAATATATGTCATAGAAACTTTATGAAGCTAGATTTTCAAACAGGGGAAAAAAAACCCTAACCCAAAACAAAATATCAGCAGCAGTTGTACAAGGCTCACAGTAAGTCTCAACGTCCTCAGCTGTCATCTGCCCAGAGCACCAAGATGCTGCCGTTGAAACAGATGATGCTCTCTCAACAGGCAATAGATTGCTTTGACCTCTCTTCATGCTCCAAACCTATCTCCTGAGCTTTTGCTCCTGAAGGCCTTCTCAAGCTGAAGAACTCCCTCAAGACAGGACCTCTTCTGCTCAGACCCTCTTCCCCAGCTAGCCCTTTTCTGTTCGTGCTGTTCACCAAGAACTAGTTTCCAGTGATGCCACTGACTGCAGCTCCAAACGAACACCTTCAGGTAAATTCCTCCATGTTGAGCTTTTTTCAAGTCCAGTTCCTGCACCCTTCCTGTTCTACTCACCATCCTCATACCTCAGCTGGAATTTTATTATTATTATTATGCTTCACAGGGTTGTACGTATCCACTTATCTCTGCTGCCACCCTTTGCAGAATAACTTTGTAACTACAAAATGGTAATTACTCATCTGCTTGAGATGGTGCAGTATCTGGCATGTTTTCAAGTGGTGAAGTTCATGCAAGTAAGTTCAGGCTTTTTTAATGTTCCTGAAGCCACAGTGATACCACTAAGTAGGAAAAAACAAAACCGGCACCAAGAAAGTGACTTAGTGTCTTTATCTTATCTAGCACTTCTCAAACCCTGTCCCATTAATAATTCATTTCCTTGGTAGTGTTCCTCCAGTTGCATGACCAATTGCTGTTCTCACTGAAGTCCATGGCAGCATTCCAATGGAACATAAGTTAGTGCCTCTGAGGACAGAACTTGTGTCTCTCCATTGTTTATTTTGCTATCTCCCTGCCAAATACGAGTGGATGCCAGGTTACCTTCCAGCTAATGAAGAAGCCTAGGGATTCTGGGTGTACCTCTAATTCAGCCTGGTTTCGGCATGCTATGTCTCGCAGATGCAGGGAAAAAAAATGGTCTCCACAAGCCTAAAGAGCATTGGCCCTTTTTTTTTCCTGGTATACACACCAGCACATGGTTAAGATGAACAGAATTTGCTCCTTGACGTGGCTCAAACATCTGTGAATCAAAAACGTGGCTTACAGCCTTTTGTCCACATTCAGGAAGAACCCAAATGCTGGAAGAAATGTTACAAGGCTGTCCCATTTCTAAAACAGAGAAATCACAGACATTAGTTAACACCAAGAAGTTATTTGCACAGCTACAAAAAAGCCCAAACTGCCTTTTTTTTTTGAACAGCTGATCTTTGCTCTGATGATATTGGGCCAAACATCCCACACTCCTCCATTAATGCTGCTTAGAGTACAATTCTTCCTGCTGCTACCTTCTGATATAAAGACATTTGCATTTCACAACTCATTTATGAAGTTATATAAAGATTGTTATATGCATTTGTACTTACGTATATTAACTGCTACAGTAAGATCACCTAATTGTGGAAGTCTCCTAGTATCCTCATCATTCTCTGTCTAGTAAAACCTTTCAATCTGTTTCTGCAGGCCTTTTAACCAAAAGTGAGTTTGCTTGTCCTTTGATCTTCCATTTCAGAATTTCTTATTCAGTTCTGCCAGTATTAGCATCAAATGAATTGGGGCAAGCGTAGTTATTTTAGGTCTGCACGTGTTTTGATTTTGATGCAGAAATAGCTTCTGACTCTCTAATATTAGTACTTAAACTCACTGCACAAGATACTGTGAGCAGCCTCGAAGAATAAACAATACTACAGAAATTTCAGCTTCTGCTTTGCCATTATATAAACAGGCTTTAAAAAAAAAATAAATTACAGCATACACCAATGTTTGCCCTCATCTCTCAGTACAGCGCTCCCTTCAAATTAGAGTACTTACAGTGGGTGGTAGTATGTAGCCATGCATTAATCAGTAAGCTCTCTTGAGTAATCCTGTTCATTCTGACTAGTAAGAGGATTCCAGCAGCAAACACGCACCCAGTTTTCTAAGAAGAAAGCAAGCCAAGAAAGGCAGCTCCAGAGGATATCAAGAAAATAAGAAGCGACAGATTGGTGCCACGTAAGAGAAAGTACAGCAGGAGACACCATCATGCTTTTCTCCAAATGAAGACTCAAGAATGAGTAGGTAGAGCAGAACACTCCTATTCTGCACTTTAAGTATCGAGAGTAAATAGCATAATATAAGATTACATCACTCCTGCTGAGGCAGAATGATCTCCTCCTGTTCACTGCTCAGGGAAGATTTACATTTTTATTCTTTTATCAAATATAAACAAACCTACACATTTTGAAATGGCCTGGGCATTTTGGAGTTAAGCTCCAATTTTAATTAACATGCCTGCTCTTACAGCTTAATGATGTGTACTTTCTTAGATTACAGTAGAAGAGTCAGGCATAAAGTTTTCCTTCAGGAAAGTCAGCATTTCCCAGAACTCAGATACAACTCAGAAATAGTGGGTACAGACTTTCAGAAGTCTGAAGCCTTTTAAGATAGGTGGGAACTATTTCCACGTACAGCAAGAATGGCGCTGGCCGTGGTATCATTCGTTCTTGCCACGTTGCATTTTTGAAAAATAAATCAAAATAAAACACTATCTACAGTTACTACTGAGTGATACTAGTACGCAGTAAAAAAGTGTGTTAACTTAGTTCTGATGTCTAACTTGCTAACTGCTTTTGCCTTTTTTTTCCCCACCTTACCGTTGGAATTATTTGTCTCCTTGAAATCAATGAGGTTTTAATTAAATCTAGAGACACTGCTCTGATGTTCTGTATACACTATGCTTTCACAAATTAGATGATTTGGGACTCATGATACTTTCACAGAATCTGAGGATTAAATAAAGCAAGATTAATGCACAAAGTGCAAGATAAAACTTAATTAGTTCCAGTAACACAGCAACATGTGACTTGCAGCATGGAAAAATACTTCCAAGCAACCCATTTCTGCAGAGGGCTTGCATCTCCCCAAATGTGAAAGTGTCTTGCCCAGACTCCTCCAATCTCTCTGGTAAACTCTTAATGAAAGTGCAGAACCCCACAATTCACCAGCACACAGGCCAGCCTTAGTAGTCCACCCAGGAAGCTACCACTATCTCCTGCCGTGCTTGCCATTAAGCCCTGAGCTGCTTGGACTGCAGGACTGCATCCTGCCTCCATCAGAAGGACCTTTCAGACAGAGGACAGAAGTTACTTTGAACACTCTTTGAATATCTCTTACAAAAAAAAGTCACCCAAGTTATAAAAAACAAACTGGCATCTGTTCATTTATAATAGCCTTTTCAGGAGAGCAACAATGACATCCTGTCTTCCAGACTACTTCTTTGCAACGTGCTTTTGACAATACCATCTAATGTAAGCTACTTACAAACTTCCCTCTATTCTCTTCCTTGCAGCTAGCACAAGCCTCTGTTTTGTGTGCAGCATGCCCACAGAGAAGATGCAGGATTATTTGCTTATTGCTCACGACCACCTGAGCAAGAGTCCTACAAGCTTGTATTTACCTTCAAGTAAGGCAGGTGCCACTTCGGGTAGATCAAACCTTTCCCTGTATGTAAAGCAAGTTCCTTATCAAGCTGGCTACAGGCCTCCAAGATAGATCCTAACTGTACTGCAGGCATCTGCAGGAATAAAACATGGCTATGCAACAACAGTTAAGAACAGACAGGATGCATTAAAATTCGATTTCAATACAATGCAAACAAAGCCTAAAATATCTGTAAAGGTATTTGCCTATGGCCATACATCAGGATGCCAGCAGCACTCAGTAACTCAAGTACTAGTTCCTCAGCTTGATAACAGATGGGCTTTGGCCACAGGTACCCCCAAATTCACAGGGATAATATTATTATTACCCTTATCACCATCTTGGGCTTCCACCTTCAGCTAGAATGACGAAGCACAATGGAAGGGCTCCCATTGTGCCTTGGAACACTACTCACTTCAGAACATTCTAATGGGTATAATTCAGAAGTACAACTGGTTATAAGAATTCCCAAAACTTTGAAGCTATGGAATGGGGAATTGAATCCCTTTTCCTTTTCCTCTGAAAACCCTGCCCAGGGTGTTTTTTTCCAACCCATCTGTAACGTGCATTTGCTCAGCAAAACCTTAACTTCTGTAAGAATGAAAAGCAGGCTATGTGAAATTTATCTAGCGCTGTTAAACACATCATGGCACAACACAAAGCACACGTATTTCAGTTCTGAGTATCAAAACCACCCAGAGCTCAACTCCCTGGAGCACGCGCGTGTCTTTCACCTCTTGCCATACCGCTGGTGTGAGGAAAGTGGATGCTGAAAACAGAAAGCATCAGTAGCACCAACTCGAAGAGGAAGGCTATAGATGTATTTCAGAATCAACCTCTGAAGTGATCATAACGAGCATAAAAGCAGAGGCTGAGTGTTACCGCACAGGTTTAAAGCGCTCCTTGGTGACACAGACTCACCACGAGATCTGGCCTACAGCAGCTAGGCTGCAGATTACAGGAATTGTATTTGCTTAAGACCGTGTTAGAAAAAAATCCTGCCAAACTACTTCTTACTTCAGAAAGGAATGCTAAAAGTCCTTGGTGTAGGGATCGTAAGACAAAAAATATTTTGTATTCACTATGTGAGAAAGTTACATACAGCATTCTTCATCTTGCAACTTTCTCAAAGCTCTCTGCCTGCATATTTTCTCCACCAAAAAATGAGCACTTGAAATGGCTGCTTCCCCCTCCCTCCAGCATTGCATTTCTAGCAGAGTCAAGGCAAAATTACCAAGTCCTTCTGAGAATCCAGCTCCACCCCCACCAACACATCCAAGCAGTTTCATCTCTGGCTCCATTTCCTGTGTATCTAACATCCCATTCATTTTCTGCCTTCCTCTGTCACTGTTGCTCAAAATATGAGCAAAGCAACTTGGCTGGGAATGCTTTGACCGAGGGGATATCTATTGCCAGGTAGTTTAAAGGGAAATGTAAACTACTCATGTTTGGCAGGACAGGATTTTCAGAGAGGATGTAACAGTGGCTGAGCTACTGCTACACTTGAACTTTGCCATTTACCATGTGAGCTGAATAAGAGTTATTGACAATGACCTCAACAAAGGATGCTTGTGTATAATTACGTAAGTGTGGTTTGAATTATAACAATTTATAAATAACCCCTGCGAATTCTAGAAAAGAGATTTTACTTCTTAATGCAAAAAGCCTCAATGAAAACCAATGAAGTTATTAGCTGAAATACCTTTCTACACACACCTCGCTCTGCACAGATGAAACAGCACAATGCTGAAGTTATGGAAGGTCCTTTCCTGAAATTAAAAAGATTTGATGATGTTACCTATGTTGACACTATTGACCCTCGGAAGATGTACAGAGCAGCCAGGGGAAATACCAGCTCAGGCAGCCTCATGAAGGACATCTTAGAGGATACATACCAGGTTTTGCCCATACTCAGAGCCAATCCGAGGCTTTGTGACCACATTACCTCAGTATTACTGCATTCTACCTACTATAGCTTCTCACAAGGACTTAGAATCAGCCTCCCTCACAGCCTGATTGCACCAATCTTGATTAACTGAGAGTACTGCCAGATCACGCAGGTGCCTGCTTGGACAGAGCAGAGATCTAACCCAAGTCTTCCAGTAGGTATTAATCCTGACACAGAGGCACTCAAAAAGCGAGGATATAGGTCTGTTCCAACCTTGACAGGCTCCCGGTGCCTGCAAAAAGAGCACTATAAATGAGAATTAGACCCAGTACTGCAAAGGCCTATCCAATATTTACTGCAATCTACTCAAGTTTCTCAGGCCCTTTTCACGGACTTTATATGATGTCTGTGGGTGAATCATGTTGAATCAGGTTCCAACACATGTTCTTAACTAAGCAGCAGATACACATTCATAACGAAAATAACTGAAATCTTGGAATTTAGTACGAGCATCAACAAAGCAAAAAAGACCAAACCATCCTTGATATTCAGTATGGATGTAAGCTGTAGGTAGGCAGGGAAAAAGTGGTGAGAGGCCGCTCATTTCATCTTTTTGTTCCAATACTTATCTGCATTACGATAGAGAATTTAAAACCAGATCTGGCTACATAATCTTAGTTTGAGGCAACAGACATTTATTTTAACCAATTATCACAAATAACGTTGTCTATACAACAGATATTAGAATAGATGACCCAGTGTTCCAGTTCTGTAGTTGAGTATTTTTGGTGAAACTACAAACAGTAAAGCATAAATTTATTTTGCGTTCAAATATGAATCACAGTGTCAAGATTAGGTTCCATATAGTTATATATAACAAATCTCACCGTGCACAAATAATCACTGACACTTAACCATTTATCTAGGTTTTTTCCAACCATTTATCTAGGTTTCAAGATGCAATAAATTAGATGTTGGCATTTTAGATGCTAGATATTGACACTTAAGGTGTGAAATATGTAACATAGCAACTATGAATGCTTACTTCATGTGAGCAGGGACCATTTATATTCTATTTATCTCTGGTATAGAAAGAATCCAAATGCTTTCGTGACATTTTACGGAGGCACATAAAATATCACGCAGCAGAAACGTCATCCTTCTGTGCTTGGTGATGTCGCCTCCTGTTAGTATCTAGTGCTAAATCCTGTGAAGTCGAGCTTGGGAATCTCCTTTTCATTGGAAAAATTTGTTCGATCTATGCGAGAGCTTGGGCTTCCAACTTTACTCAGCCAGGATTTCCTGCAAGAAAAATGAGAGGGTTAGCATTTAAAGAACTGCACATGTAGAGTATATTCTCCTGTCGTGCCTTCCTTTATTTATTTTTTTTTTTGAGAGGAGCCACAAGAAGCAATTTTACATGATGAAACTATTAGTTCTTGTTTTCTCTCCCTTGCTCCTTTATAAGCAAACCAAACTATTTAAAAGTACTTCAAGAAGTTTTACATACAAATACATCTAACAAAAGGCTAAAGCATATTTACTGTAATGGTCCCATTTAAGTGTTCATTAATAGCAGAAAAACAGTTATCTTTGCAGATGCAATACTATACTTTCAGAAAGGACCTACAAGCAATTGATAACCAAAAAAATACGATGAAAAAAGAACTCTAACAGCCAATTTGCCCTTTTCTGACAACTAAAAGAACGGGAAATTGAAATGAGATTTCCTAAGTTCAAAACCAGCAAAAAGACAAAGGAAACAAAACCTCAAACCTGTGTGAAAGCAATACTAAATGGTAATAAATACTGAATTTTAGACCAGCATTCTGAAGCAGGGATTTTGGATGTATTTGCTTTATGATCCAATCTCTAATAATGCTGGAGCTTGCCTTCTTCCATAGCACACTAGAAAACTGTACTGACCACAGATCGGCCCAAGGTCACGGAGGCTGGAAGCTGACGGTGCGATGGCAGCTCCTACACCCACACCCACTATATTCTTATCCTGCAGCAACTTGGTAATTCACAGTAGGGAGAAACTGTTGTGTGATAAAAGGAGGCGCACAGCGCTTCAAGTGCAGCAGACAGCCCTGCTTACAGAGAGGGATAGTCACAAAAAATACTTCCTCGGTATTTTCTGTTGTACTAGTCTCAGAAATAGAAAAGCCAAAGTATTTTAGTGTACCGTATTTAAGGAGAAATGTATTTCCACATAAATACTTTGTAACTTTAACGATGCATAAACTCAGATAAACGCATAACTGATTAGTATTAAAAATACATCATTCATTTAAAATTCAATTTTGAAGACCACAGAAGTTGCCTTATTAACAGTTATGCTAATTCATCCTTTGCAAAATCACACTGAGCATTACAAAATGCAGTGTTCTTGCAGTAAGAATTAATTCTGATGTCTTGATACTGACAACTGCACATACAGATTGCTTATCTTGAGACAGTAAATAAAACACATCTGAGGTACAGAAAGGTATCTTGTCAGAGACCCCTCATAGCAAGATTTATTTTTATTTATTTAGACAATTTCTGAAAACATAACACCACAAAACATCTCAAATGTCTTGGCTGGTTATCAAAGACAAGTCATTTTCTCCACACTGTGCTAGTCCTTCAGAAGATTGGTCTCATCACTAGCACAGACAGTTCCTTCCTATTTGACCACTAAAACAGGCTCAATACGGAAAGACTGCATAGAAAACACAAACCAGATACAGACATCTTGATGTTCAAAGTGTGGTAAGCCTTAATTTAGTATACAGCAATTAACTTTAATAAATATTTCTGCCAGATGTTTACACATCTTCACACCTCATATTCTTCGCTTCCTATTGTGAACAACCTCCCTTCTTGTCTGTTTTAGATGATGAAGCCTTTCCAGTAAGGGGCATAACACAAGAATAGGAGTACGTGAGTCAAACAGGAGAACTCAACTTTCCACTCTGCGCTGGAGCCCTGAAGGCAGACCAGGTATTTCAACAGAAGGAAAAAAAACTAGCAATGGACCAGTCCATTTTGCTTCATGTTACGAAAAACCTGAAAAGCCCCTTGCTTACTTAACAGAAGAGTCTCTAATACAGTTGGATGCCCTTGAGGGAGAAAAAAGAATATGTATTTGAAATATGGAATTACTTACATTCTCTACTGTTTTTAAGGCAGTAACATAACACCTAATTGTGAACAGACTGTTTTGTTTTTTCCTTCTCATTTTAAAGGTGAGTTTGTCCTGGACAAAACCAAAAGAAATATATTCCTCGCCCAGCCTTCACAACTGTACATAAGACTAAATCCATCCACCTTTGCTTCCAATTCCCAAGTTCCACTGCACAAAGAAAGTAACTGCAAACTTGCAGAGCCAATGTCACCAATTGCCAGCTCCATATACTCCCCTAGGTATAAAGATAAAGCACAAGTTACACAAAAATCAATTAGAACAATCCAGCTCCATGGAAACTCTTTATAGGATGCATGTATTTTATCCTTGCTTAATGCAGGAAGTAGGAAAGTGTTACAAAACTGCTCCCTGCCTGGGATTTGCATGACTATAGGGGCTCAGTTCTTCACCGAGAACTTCACAATACTAATATTTCACAATAAAATTTTTCTTCATTGATATTCCCTCACTTTGCTCAAGTGACAGACCATTCACTGAACAGAAAAAGTACTTTTTTTTTTTTAAAACAAGTGAAGAAAGCGGAAATCAGTATTTGCTAAAAGTAGGACACAGTTATAGTTGTTTCCTCATTTATCTACAGAGCAGAAAATGTCATCTCCAGTATCTTTGGTAAGGGTAGTAAATATTTTTTAAATCGTTTTAACTTTCAGTAGTAGCCAGATCAACAGACCTGTTAAGAAAAGGTTCTGTATCCTCCTCTTGCTTCACTCAGCCTTCTTGATTTTCTACCACACACGCTATGAATTTCAGATCACCCAATGTGTGCAAGAGATTAGCTCCAATTACTAGCATTTGGAGTTTTAGCTTGCCATTTATAGCGTGCATTTGAAAATCCACTGCTGCTACCCACTTCTCTTCAGGAGTGAGAACAACAACAGCCTCCACCTCGCTTCTCCTCAGGGGTACGTCCAAATCAAATGAGGACACGCCTTTAAACTAGGCTGCCACAGGACCCTATCTAAAACTTGAATTGTAAAGGACATATTTCTACAGCTACACTGCTCGAATGAGTTTGGAACAAGAGTGAGTATCCCAATAGCTGTTTCACACTATGTTTCATTTCTCAAATACTGCATGTCTATGCAGCCACTCCTGGCCACACTCCCATCTCACTGCTCAAAACCAAACTGGCAGCATGGCGACTACATCAACTCCCATATGCTTTAATCAGAGATTTAAGAGATGCACAACCTCCCTGTCTAGGAGGCAGACCGGGTGAGAACAGCTCACCTGTAAGCAACTTACACATTCTCTAACCCCACGCTCACTGTGGCTTACTCTGAGGAGTTTAAAACAATTGGATCCCTCACATTCTTTTACTCCTATCAATTCACTACCTAAAACGAACCTTGCTGAGTGACTCTGGTTTGTTACCCGGGCAACTGGGCTCTTTCCAGTCAACATATTATTGGAAAACGACATCTAAAGAGGTGGTTTCACACCATTCCATTTTACATCCCTGCAGCACTATCCTGGCTGTGTACAGTATTCCAAGTAGACATCTTTTCCACAAGCTGAGGCACACCCGCCTACCTGTTAACTTGTCAGAAGTAAGCCTGACCAGGTTAAACCTAGAGAGTTCTCTGGAATTTAAGGAGCTTCACCTCTGTAAAATACAAGATCATAGTAGCACTACCCTAAAAACTACCACGCTACAAGCAGTAGAGTAACGTCAGGTTCAGGAATATATTTGTTTCCCTTCACCTTAACCACAGTGTCACTTAGAGTGGAACAAGAGAAATGTGTGCTTTTACTTGGAGGAAGAGAAAAATAAAGGCACTGGCTTGTTTACACTATTTCCCTTTGTTTGGGATAAAATATTGTAGAGAATGTTGTTTTTTGAAGCTTTTATTTACAGCTGTGACAGCATATAGACTACAATTGCAAATATTTATAAAATACCTCCAAAATGTTGCTGTATTCTGAAACAGTACTGTCAAGTTTTCATAAATCCTGATATTTAAAGGTCTGCAGAAGAAACGTGGAATTCTTTTCCATTGCTGTCTGGCTTCTGAGCTTTGGGGAAGAATTTTAGCTGGTTTTTTCAAGCGTTACTCTACTATCATAAGGGGCAGGAATTTTTTACTTAAACCTCTGTTTTTATAAACCTGAAATTCACATCTCAATAAAGCCCCAAGTAGCCTGTACAGTAAAGACATCTCACAGCTTACTGCAGAACCATTCTATTGTCCCTACATTCTGCTCCTGCTGCCAGAGCCTGATAGTAAACCAAGAATCTGGAAATACAGGACTCAATGTTGTTGTGAAAAAAACTCACAGGAAGGATAGAAACCTTGGGAACAAAAGTGTTTGAAAATAGTTTTGTTTGGCATGGTTTGAAACCACTGTGTGGCTTGGAAAAAAAAGAAACCCCCAACCAAAAGACCAAAACAAAACCCCACCAAACCCCACCCTATTTAGCATTTTAACTTTAGCACAAGCAACTAACAACTTTGTAAGGTGGAGAAAACAGGTTCTAAAGAAAATGGACGGGAAGAATCCTGGTAAGAATTACAAACATTTTGGTGCTGAACACGGTCAAGAGGACCCACCATATATGCACTGTCAGCTTACTGCTATTGGCGTTAATCCTCTGCCCCTAGCAATGGTTTTTTAGCTCTCAAAATTAGGCTCTAGCTCAGGGTAAAAACCTGAAGCTACCTGACTCAAAAAGCTGCTCTCTCTATAGCTCTGCTCAAGGGGCCTCTGTGCTGCCATGGAAACTGCTGCACCTCCTCAGGCAAAGGGTATCGATGGTTTTTAGGTTGTTGTGGCTGCTGTGTGATACACCACCAAAACCAGCACTGGCAGCAGCCCCCACCAGGGTGGGACCAAGCGTCTGCCAATAATTTTATGTCCATGCCATCTACATCACTGCAAGAGGAAGGGGGAAGCAGCAGAGGGACAACAAGGCAAAGAGCGAGGGAGGGGAAGTTGAGCACACTTATTAGGATGACCCCACCACAGTCCACCAAATCCAAGTCAAGCAACAGGTCACTTCAGAGGATCAAAAAAAAAAAAAAACCAACACAAAAAAACCAAACCCAAAAGACCAAGAAAGGCAGCAGTAGTCTGAGGAAACAGGCCAAGAAGTGGGTGGGCTAGCAGTGAAGCAACCTGCTCAGGCGTAGGCAGGGTGCCCCAGAATAGAGCTGGAGCCTGTGGGTGCGGGGAAGGCTGCGCTGCGGCCGCCTGCTTGCTGCTCTGGGCATCCAGACAACAGGGATTTCTTGGCCAGTGGATATTTAGCAGAAGTTCTGGAACTGTTTTCGAAAGGGGAGCAAGGTATTTCATCAAATCTAGTGTTTGACTTTGTATTTCTAAACACAGTTGTCAGATGAACGTTGTTGTTTGTGTTTCTTCCTTCTCCGTCCAATGCTGCTGCACTCAAGGCCAGGCTTTCTCTAGAAAATACAGGATGAGCTTTTCTTGGAGGTACCACTTGAAAGTCATGTCAACAGCAAGGGCACATCAGCAGAAGCCCAACAGTGGAAACCGACCTACTAAAGATGCTGTGTGACAACCCTGAATAAGCTTCTGACACCTATTTTAGTGTCACATTTCTGTTTACACGCTTGAGAAAAATTACTTGCACCTTAATGTTCATCACATTGTGTATATTACTGGCAATTTTTTTTCTTTAATGTAAATATCATTACAAGTTTGCATTAGCACAGAAATCGACTCTGTACACCTCAAATTTACTTCGCTATTCCTATCTGATCTAGGTTAAATGTCTTTGCCTCTGAAAGAGGAGGAACTATCCTGGAATGAACAAAACCACATCTGAAATTGTTGTGTGGTTGTTTTTTTTTCTTGTATGCAATGCAAAGATCTGTTGTGGATTTTCCTATTAATAATTTTGGGAAACGTCAAGTAGAATTTGATAATTTACTTAAACACGGGATCTTAAGCAGTGTATTTTTATTAAGAAGTGACCAGAATACCTCTGCTTTAAACCACGTCAGGCAAGTCACATGCGGCTTCTTTCATCGATCTTATCAGAAAAAGCTAAGCAATGTTGAGGAATTTGTTCCAACAATGACAAGCAAACCAAAAGTCAGCCATTTCAGTAACTCAAACCAGCTTTTATGTCCAGACTGATTTACAGAAAGCCCAAGACAAAAAAGGATTTCCCGTTAAGCTTGTGCCCTATCTTCCCAAAGCGGTAAACATACCAAAGAGCCAGAAGCAGCAGAAAAGCCTATTGTACTTTTTCTTTGTAATCTCTCTGCCCCTGCAGAGTTCGATTTGGCTCACGAGGCAGACTGGGAATCTTGGCTAACTCCACTCCAGTGCACAGAATGCAACTGGAAGTTATTTCTCCTTCTGCATCTATTAAATCTAAGACCACTGGAAGCTGGAATGAGAAGGAACTCTTGCTGTTCGTGTATCAATTTAGGCTTCTGAAAAAGAAAAGCTGGCTCTAATGCTTGGAAACTGATTAGCACCCATCACCCCCACACACTGTATTTAAAACAAATAGCTGTTTGAACGAAGAGTCAACTTCTACTGCCTCTGACCATCAAGTTTTTGCCTAAAGATGATAACCCCTTACTGCAGCCATTTCAAAGCAAGCCTTTTGGAAAACCATACTGAATGATCACCTACTGATCAATTCAGCTTTACTTAAAATCCATTTCATTACACAGCCCGGGAAAAAGCAATCGGGGAGCCCAGTTACAGCCATCCAGTTGGGAGAATTCATATCAAACCAACACACATCCACAGTCCAGGAAAGCATTCAAATAAAACAGAAAACTGCAGATGACAAATGCAATCATGGATTTGATAGACAACACTTCTGTTCTCCAGTAATAAGGTTCAGCAAGAAGACAGACATAAAAGCCATGTGAAGACCAGTCATGCTTCCTGTACCCTCTGTGTCATTTTAAAAGACAGATTTACACAGGAAAAACAGAGATTTATTTATAATGCAAGAACTAAAAATAATGCCAGACTAAACCACAGTGAATTCCTTCAAGCACCACTGGGATTCTTGCTATTTTCCTCAAAAGTCTCCCTTACTTTAAAAGCACTGCAGAGAGCTAAAAGACTGAAAAATGAGAAGACTGAGAAGTTGCAAACTGGGCCTTTCCAATTAAAAAAAAAAAGTAAAAAAAAAAAAGAAAAAAAGGTGATATTAAAAGGAAAGCATCACCATTTTTAAAGCATTATGTTACAGAGCACTCGGCAAGCCTGAGAGAATTTAACATTTGCAGCAGCACAACAGTAGCTGTATATGAATTCACCTCTCCTGAGATGAAGGCTTCAGGTTGGCTCACTTCAGAACGTGAAGGAGTGAGTGTTTCTGTCAAGCTGTACCTTACCCAGGCACCCACACGTGCGCTCAGATTAGGTAGTTGGTCATCCAGCTGGTTCCTCACACTGAAGTGCATGTCCATATGCTTTTTATGCACAAAACATCTGCCTGCCCCTTTTTGAAGTAGAGACAAAACACATCCCTCAGATTGTTACAAAAATCTCAGCCAAAACAGTTTTAAGCTGAAATACTTCACATACATTGGCGTTTCACAGGCCTTTTTTCATTACTGTTAGGCCAACTGATTAACGTTGGGACTTAAAAATTACCTTTAAAGACAAGACAACTGCAACACATCTGGTATCTAGGCCCAAGAGAAGTGGATGCTATTGGCAGAAAAATACGTAACTAAGAACGTTATTTCTCTTTTTATCCATAGCTTGCAAAAGTGTTTTGAAGTTTTCTTATTAAGCATTCAGCTAGCTCAGCTCCATTTTTTCCACTAACTTTATACTACGTGATTTAATTGGGTAATTTAAACTGCACACTTCCAAAGGAAGCAGTTTACACCCAGCTCTTTAACCTGCAATCTCAAGGAGCTTTAACATTTTAGTAAACAAATTAAAAGATCAGGAAAATGTTTTCATAATGTTACCAGAAAGCACAACTGTTCAGAAAAAACACCAAGTAGTTAGGTTGCTTAAATTTTACACAATGAAAAAATCTGGGCTTTGTCAAGACTTACTTTCATAATACTGTATTTAATTTTTACTTTTTTTTCCATTATTTAGGTACAATAAGGAGGAAGCAAAAAATTGGCATAAGGATATGTTAGAGCTATTATGCTCTTTATACAACAAGAGCTACTCGTGGTTTCCTGCACAGTAGAACACGCTCTTGAGGTGAGCCCAGCACGGTATGTTTACAAGGAAGGTAACACTGTACCCACCATACACAAGCTGTATACACAATACCCCCTGGAAATAAAAGCCCCTTTGAAATTAGTTACCAAGAAGCAGCATTTGTTGCTAAGTATTACTTATTGCTTCCATAAATAGCAGGAGCTAGATCTTGTATTTAAAACCAGCCATGTATTTCCCAAAGACTAGCAGTAAAATCTTCGGACACAAATGGGCCAAAGGCAGCAGTGGCACAAAACCAAGATGTGCCAAGCATCTGGCATGATGTCCCTCATAGAAGTGACCACATCTTCCAGTGCCATATCCCTAAGAGTAGTATTGCATGTACAGTAAGAATTTTAAGTCTTTACCATATTACTTCTTCATGATGTTCTCCACGTGACTTCACAAACATTAAAAATACCATTCTTGAAAGACCTAATATAAAGACTGCTTTTCTCTACTGCCTAAGTCCCATAAATTTATCATTTCACTTGTGGGCACTCTGCATGTAAGTCTGCCAGATGACAATAGCTATCTTTGCAGGTAGGTATTACTACATCACCTAAAGAAGCCTTTCAAGTCATGAGCCCGAACTGCTCTGATAGGAGGTATCTTGGATGCATCAGCTAAGGTCTTGAACAAGAGATAACAAAAGTAATTCCCAACCACAAGCTACCTGATTTCCTACATGTCTACGTTACTCAGATCAGCTTTGTAACATCTGTAATTTTAGGCTTTATACTTTCTATGAATCTAATGAGAAGCTTGATAGGAAAGAAAAAGACCTATTCATGTGAGCTGCAGCAGTGCTGCAAGCGCGCCGACGGCAACCTCCATTCCTGTGGCCTATAGACTGTCATTATGAATATACTCACTCAGTAGAAATAAACACACTTAACATCAAAGCTCTGAGCTATTTAAGGAAGCTATTGGAGCATGAACACGTATTTTGGTTCAATGCTTCTCCGTATTAAAAAAACAAAATTGTTCTTTTAAACAAAGCTTTTACTATTTTTTGGAATATGATCCGATACGTGTTCTTTGCTACTCATTTTTCCCTGTTTATTTGCAACACTGATAAAATGAATAAAGAAATGGATTTCTTTCTAGGAAAAAAAAAAGAAATCCAACCAAAAAAATATACCCAGACTGGCAATCTAAACTATCACCTTCTCAAGACAACTCTGGCACATGCTACTCAAAGGCACCTCTTACAGAAAAGAAACCAGCAGGTTTACTGATTATTTTTAATTATTATTAGATTAACGGGCTTGATTATTTCTCCTACACTTTCCATTGGTTTTGGACATCTCCCTGCTGACTCAGAATCTGACCTTAAGCAGTATATTTTTTTTTGTTATTGAACTTCAGATTTTAAAAACTAGAATAAAAGCAGAATTCTGCTGAAGCCAGCACCTTATTCCTACTCAAGTCAACAGTATGACTTCAGATGAGGACAGTGACAAACTTGAACTTTGTTACAAAATTTCAACAAAGGTCTATGTCTACTTAAAGAAATAAACATTAAAATGCCTACAGCAGGGAAGTCCCCTTCGTAAGGTGACTGGCCCATGCTGTTTTCAAATATTCCTTCTGAATAATCACGGTTACCTGTTAATGAGCATCTCATCTTGCACAATGGAAGACTGATTTTTTTTTTTTTTTGCTTATGCTTCACGTGATGTGAGCTGCCAGAGCACAGATTTGCCTCCTGAAGCACAACACATTAGCAGGCCCCAGAAACATTTCTCTAGCTCATTAAAATGTGCAGTGAACTGGGCAACATTCTCCATTGCAGAGAATTCAAATTTTCGAAAACACATTGATCTTTTTTTAGGATACCCTCCCATTCCTTTGCCATAGGTTACACCTAGCTACATCTGAGCTTCTCCATCTTTTTTTCCTCATCCAAATATACTTGCTTGGTTTTCACTCAAGTGTTTAAAATGACTTTTTTCAGAAGAATAACAGGCAGTGAGCTGAGAATGTATGCTTTAATAATGAAACACTAAGGCTTTTTTTAAACAAGCAGCAAGCATTAGGTAAAATCAGCTCTCTGCCTTTTTCTGTATATAATTAAGCATACTATTAGATTTTTCAAGAACACCGCTCAGTCAATGCCACCTAGCTACCATCTCTCTCAAAGGTACATTAAACCAGCAGAATAAGAATAATATCTTGTAATTTCTTAATATACAGCAGGTTTTGGTATTTTGTGAAACACTTGGTAAGAACAGAATTAATGGCAAAGTATAAATATGTTCCTAAACTCCAAGATCTTCGCATTTTTTTTATCTTCCCCTCAAGCTTCAGGGGCTGTCAGAAAATATCCAAGATCGCATTTGTTTTCTGTAATTTATGCCATTTCTTTCTTTCCCTTTCCCCTTTTTTAACATTTTCTTCTGCCTGGACAGTTAAAGCAGACAGATCTGAGCACTTTCACACTGCAAGCCCCTGCAGAGTTTGTAATATGAATTAAGAACTACATAAAAAAAAAAAAATATCCCAGAAAACGAGTAATTTCACCAGCAACTAATTTCACTGAGGCTTGTTGTGTCCAGTATTTCATTAATATGACACTTGACAAACCTAGGGTTTGTAGCTAATGGCTAGTGCCTCACTAATGCCAGGAAGGATGAGCACTGACTGCTACCAGGCTAGTCACAGCTCACCACTTGGAAACACATTTTCTTTTCCACTACAAAGCTCACGTGCTTCCCAGCAGAATTCATGGAACTGGGGCAATTCACTGGTACAGTCAGGAATGCTCAGCTGCATGATGTTTGTGCTGACTCAAAGGGGTTCCTGTGTTGGTCATGGTGCCATCACCTGTGTGCAGGTTTTGGCACTTTCCCTGTTACCTATAACATTCCTGACTCAACTGTCCTAACACGCACATTAAGGAGGGATTCAGGACTACAAAGATATTTATTTGTTCACTCTAAGAAAGCAGTAAGAATTTCAAATATTTCAAATAAATCTCACTTCAAAATAAATTTGGAGTTACTTGGTTCTTCCCGTGATAGAAGATTTCCAAAGGCAGAGTTGAGCTGCTGGCATTGGAGACTGCCAGGTTTCCTAGAGTAAAACCTCTCAAAAGGCACAAACTCATGCTCTTTCAATTTGTCCATGAAGGTCTGTTTGACCATTTATAAGTGCACAGAGAAGAAAAGATGTTTTCCTTTATTTTGCAACACCAAGACCTTCGAAACACAAGTAGTAATGTAGAAGGCAGAGTTAGGGAAGCTTACAAACATTCGCTATGTATGACCAGGGGGAGCTGGTTTAAAATAATAATTTCACAGAATTAATGTCAGAACAGTTCATGTCATCATACACTTTATGAAAACAAGAGTATGCTTTCTTGCCCAGGAAACAGTCCAAACACTATATAAATCAAATCAGTTAATGATGAACTTTACATTACCAGGGCTGCAGTGACATTCAGGATATAGTATACAGCAGATGAAAAGGGGGGCTAGACCACCAATTTGGCTCTGAATAAAGACACTAAAAGCCTTCAGGAATTCCAGTGTTCATTCTGAGATGAGCAAGGCCTGATTTTTACGAACGTTTATGATTGTACAACAGGTTTCACCACCAAACAGATGTAACTGAGATCAGGAAGGAGCTCACTGCACATGACTTCTGCAAGTCACATTCCAGTGTCTCAAACTGGGTACCAGTAAAAAGGAGAAAAACAGAGATCATGTATGAAAAGCCTAGTCTAAACTACTTGACTGGCACCATGGTGGAAATCTATAGAAGCAGAGAAATACCTTTGAGAGCAGCATTTAATGGTCTTGGTTGATCACTCTCCTTTTGCTCCTGCCTTACTCACTGATGAGTCTGGCTAAAACAAGAGGCCTGATCAGAAGCTATGCAAGCCCTTTCACTCTGTGAAGCCCACCACCTCCCCTGAAGCAGTTTTCCCCAGACACTCTATAAAAAGTACCATTTGTGATGGTGTAACTAAATCCTGGCTTGACAGGCACACAAAAGCAGCATGAATAAAAATTGAGTAAGTCTCAAAGAATTTCACCATCTCTCCTAACCCTATAGGTTGCATCCCCATCACCAACACCCCCCTTCTTGCCCTCAACACATCATTTAGAAATAGCTTTGCCTCTGTAAGAGTGCTCTGCTACTCCACCTGTGCTACTGAAAACAGACTCTTCTTTGTCTCTTCACTACTTGCCACTCCTTTTAGGAGCAACACTGCTTTCTGTGAAGGGAGATGGCTGTGCCAGAGCACCCTCTGTAGGAAAAGAGCCCAATTGTGTGAAATTCTCACCCTGTGATGTCTTTCCAGTGACATAGTATTAGTATTTCATCCTTTATACCTCCACCAACCAGGCGTGATCACCATCTCCTTCACATTACAGAAACACAAGCGCCAAGTAACAATTTCATTTCTGACATCATCCCGAATCATTCTGCTGTACTTGGAGAAATTAGTAGCTTAGTATTCCGTGAGATTTTTCATCAGAAAGCACACAGATGTCTGAAGTAACACAACTGTTAATACTGTGTAAAGAAAGGGACAGCTATATCCTACATTATGCAAAACCTGCGCTCTAGCGTAGGAAAAAATCCAACCAAACCAAACCCATGGAAAGCTAGATCTTTACCATGACACTTCTGGATAGAAGATATTCTCAGATGTATGTAGGTTTCCCATTCAAAAGACCTGCATTGCAAAGCTCAGGGTCAGTCAAGACCTACCTCCAACTCTCGAATACCAATGCTATCTTAATCACCAGAGCACACTTCCTCTTGGACACACACACCAAACCACAGGCTAATTTATTTAGGAACAACAAAGAACTCCAGTAGACTGGAAATCCTGGTTCTTGAAAGTCCATAGATGTCAAAATCCAGTCACCAAGGCCTGCTGCTGGCAATTCATCAGACAGCAAGTACTTGCATGCTGTCTAACAATTCAACATACATAATGCCATAAACAATCCAGTAGACAGATGTTGACTCAGTTTTCGTTGCAATGCAGGGAATTTAGCCACAGAACAATTCAGATTATGTAAAACAGATGTCTAACTCGCCCTGCACTTCTATGAAATTCTCAGTGCACACTGAGTAGCATCAGTAGAGCAACAGCACTGTACTGCAGGTTAAGAAATCCTCCACTGAACTTGGCTCTCCTGTTCCTTCCTTACATGATGCAAATACAGCATTTCAAGTACAAGAGCTGTAAGAGTTACTATGAAGGTGCCTGCAAGTAAAAAAAAAAAAGTATCTCTACTAAGAGAACAATTTTTTCCTCTTATAATATAGAGCAGCAAAAAGGATTTTTATTCAATTAAAACAGTACATCCAGTTTGGCTTTAAGCTTAATACAGGATGTTACAGTCTTGCCTACGTATTTTTTGGTTCACTTAAACAATGGAAACAAAAGTTTATAATTGAAGCATTGACAGATCTTTTTCTACCATGGTACAAATCATTGTTCTTTCATTCTCCTTCACTTGAAGGATAGAAACAACCTTTACTCCTTTATGCAGTTTTGCTTATTTATCCAAGTGTCTACAGTATGTAGAAAAATACTACCACATGTCCTTTATTTATCCTCCAAAATAGGTAAAACTCTGCATTTCAGCCTTAAAATAATTATTTCCACCCCATTTTTATTTGAATTGTTGGACATTTTTCATGACTTGGCTTTCTAAAATGGGAAGATGAAGGCCCCATTTCTTATTTCAGTGGTTAATGGTGCTTCACCTTCCAGGTACGTTAAGAATCAGGTCAGTGAAGGTCTGTGAAAGCTAACCACTCGCTTAAATAGTTTCTTATTCAGGATATTTACTTAGATAAATTTTTAACCCCAGAGCCTGATCCATTACAAATATACCCAAACAACTGGTAACCCTATCTCAAAACAACTAACTCAAGGATTAAGTATATTAGTTTATGAAATCTGGATTTAGTTTCTTAGACAAAGAAATCAGTATGAGCTTGAAGAGGCAACACCCTTTTTAATCCAGACACAAAGTAACCTGATTACATTTGAGATTCAGAAGAAATAAATATTAATATCTACTGCTTTGCCTTGCTCTTGCAGCAGCAGTAAAACGATAAAAGCTAAGCCAAAAAACCCTGCCCAACTAGTGACATTGTAACTGATGGTTGAGAAAAACTCAAGACTCCTCTCCACAGACTCACACCCGAGTTACAGCACTGGGTCTATCCACTGCTCCCTCACTGGGTCTGGAGACAGAGAAGGATCCCTCCGAACTGCCAAAGCAGATTCTCTCCAAACCCACAGCACTGATGTATCTGAAAGGTTTGGATGGCATCCAAGAACTGGATGAAGCGATAACAGTTTCGTACCTTGCACAAAATGCAAAAGATTGATTTTGTTAGGAAAAAATAATGCATTTTTCCCCGGACATACAATTGATACACCTCTGGTATGATAAGTGAATATCAGCCAGGAAACAGACAAAACCCTGAAGCAACAGGACACTTGGAAGATAATAAAACCTTTTTCTTTCACCTAAATATGTATGCAACCCTTACTAGAGTAAGAAAAAAAATACAGTGTGTGGAGGGAAATATAACAGGGAGAACACTATGGAGAACAAATTACCAGAACACAAAATTATGCATAAACAATTCAGGACTTGATCTCTGTGTATAGTATTAATACAATTGCACTTGGGGACAAAAATGGTTGGATGGCTGCAGCGTGAACATAAACCATAAACAGTTCAAAGCTGCTAGGTTTAAATGGAACGGCCACACAACTCTGACAGAACCAGACCCAAATACAGACCTGGATGCTAAGGGGAATGCAAAGAGCACTTAATTCAGTTGGGGAGGGGGGAACAGTGATCTTATTGTCCCCCCAGTTTCCCCTCCATCTCTGTTACTCTCACAAATGAAGGCTCCCTCGCCACATATACACTCTGCTGCATGGCCCGAGTACTGTGAACACCGCTCTATCTTACATAGCTTGCCATTAGCTCCACAAACAAGTTCTGACAGCCAAAAATTGCAGGTTCTTGCTACTGCATCAATGATGCAGGTAGCACAAGGTTTTCTCAGGAACTAGTGGTACTTAGGACAGGAGAGAGAACTACTCATCGGCGAAAAGGACAAAGGGAAAACAAGAAGTTGTTTTAAACGGAGTTAAATGTGGCAAAGATAGAGCAAGAAGCAAGTGTGAACAATCGTCATGTGCCTAAATATGCACAGTTAAAGACCAAAGAACATATTATAGCAGCACTCTGCACCGCATCAGCATTCACATCCTTCACCAGTGATCATCCCCACTGCACGAAACCACCACAACTTGCAGGAACGTTGGCAGAAAAGTCCACGAAGAATGAGGACATCTCCTGAAACCTCCCAGGTAGTTTGCAGATGGTAGGAATCAAGGATGCACAGTGAAGTCTCACATCAGGGGTTAAACCTGAGACAAAACATCTCCAGAGTATGATGGAAGATCAAGTGCCAGGTGAAGGAGCCTTCACTTTGATTCATACCCTCAAATGTGGACGTGAAAGAAACAAAGAACTGTGTACACCCTCAAATAACGACATATATAATCACCATCTCACACATGCTTCTACAAAAATCACTTCGTGGATCCCTCCAAAGTAACTTGCTCTTAGAACTGAGGATTTGTGTGTCAAATGTGATAAAGCACACCTAAATCTGTTCTGTGATGTTGCTATGTAACATTCTCATGGCATTCTTGCCTGATATGTTTTTAAAGTAAATTCCCCTTTAAAGAAAATTCCAAGTTCCAAGCAATTACTTGTTATTTACTGTTCTTCAGGGCACTTCAGTGAATTCTGGAAGGCTGCTAAGGAATGCAAAACACTTTCCTCATGGCAAAAATTCTTTCAGATAATAAAACTGTTGCATGATAGATGCTGGCTAGAGGATACAAATCCAACTGATCAAAACGTTTTTTTAAAAACCTAGGAACAAAACCCAATTTCTTTATGTACATTTGTCACTTAATAAGCATTTGAGACAAATTTATGTTAAAATAAGATACATTCCATAGCTATCTTGATCAGCAGTATCCAGGGAATACAGTCCAAGTGCCTCGACACTCACTTCATAGGTTAAAAGAGCTCTCAGCACAGCAGCTGTTAACAAAATTTAAGAGGGTTGGTACCAGTCAGCTACAAAGTAATTAAAGTAATTAGTGATGTCCTGTTCAGTCCATTTTCTGGGAATGGTGACTGTGTGAAGCTCTCTTCAACTGATACTAAGCACTGTGAAATAACACAAAGTAGATGAAGCACAACTATGAAGGCTGCATCCACTGTACACCTCCCAGGAATCACTAGTCAAAATATATGACTTAAGCAAACCACCTGAAAATCCTAAATCCAAGCAATTTTGATTTTATGGAAGTCCAAAAGTATTTTGAGTTACACCAAGTGAAATTAAGGACCAAAAGAATTTCAGAATTGAAATCCTAAAGTACTTCCTTTTCAAGATAATGTTTCTGCACAATAGTTGCAATCCCAGAGTTTCAATTGTAACTGGAAGTCAGAAGTATTGCTAGAAACACCTTCTTTACCTTAAAACTGCCATGATGAAGTTCCCACATCCCCTCCCAGCCAGCTGTCACTCACATGTGGTTTCAGTGACATCCCTGTAAGGTTGGTTCAGGGCACCTGTAATGCTCTGACTGGCACCTGAGGACTATTTGAAGTATTCACAGCCTTCAATTCTAAACTGTAAATCAGTCAAGGCAGCATCACTTGCACAGCATTGCTGGTTCTCAAAATCACCCCATCAAGGTGCTATACACAGATACTCAAGATTATATTAGCATCCTATGTTGCAGTTTGTTCTGGGCAATATGGATCCAACCTGACTTTCTGCTTATTGATGTATTTAGTGAAATTCTGATAGCTCTTCATTATAACATAAGATAATGGAAGATGCTGCCACTTAATTGAGACTACATTACACTCTGAATTTTAAATTCACTGAATCTTTTTACTCAAAGTTGTACATCCTCCCTAACCTCACAGCACTGGGAGCTAAAAGGATTTTCTAACCTTGTAGGAAAAAAATATTAACAAATAAGAGTTCTTTAAGAAATTCAGGTCCATCTCATTCTTCATTTGCAAATAACATCATGAAGTACAAATTCTTAAGCCTCTGCATATTTCAAGTTCTCAAATAATTTTGGTTCTTCGCTACTGTTTGGAATTTCTAATCTCTTCAGGTTTTTTTAAGAAATAGGAAAACCTTGAAAATATTATATTAATGATAAGGTATTCCAAAAATTAATGAATTCTGTCTTGCTCCAAATAAAGCACTGAAAGCTTTGAAGAATTCAGTAGTTAATGCTCTTAGTTAAGATGTAATTTTAAAGCGTATTAAACTTAAAAGTATGTGAACTTTCATTTATTCAGACATACAAAAATATGAACTCTGATCCAAACAGGTAGGGGCATGCAAAAAACCCAACAGAATGTTTCTTCAAGAAGAGTTTTATCTCCATTGTTATACCACTACTAATACACCCGAATTATAACAAGACTCCTGCCTCATAGTAAAGGCAGAATTAGTGCTGTTTGAATGCTTTAATCTGACAGAATCAGAGTATGAATGCAAGACAACTTCTTGGGGGAAATAACGTGTTTGAATGTTTCAGGGTCAAGTTCATCTTAATTAAAACTTGTTTGAAAGACTGCTCGACTAGACAAAAAAGCTTCTGAACTGTGGAGTTTAAGGTGGGACATGCTGCAATCAGTAGAGGCAGTTCAGGGGGAGATGCAATACCTCATGGATGCCAGACAGTGCTCCTGCCCAGCAGACAGGCCCTCCTGCCCCTGAAAAACCTCCACAGCCATTAACAGGAGGTAACTCCAGTTCTGGAAGCCAGGCAGGATCAGGAGGGGAGAGATGAAAAAGCACATTAGCGACAGTTACACGGTGAATTGCATTTACCTTTATCAAAAAAGAAGTATGCAAGTTGTTGGACCAAATACTAAAGATACATAGAAAAAACAGTGGGAAATGCTTTTGTAAATGGCACTTCAGTACTGGGAACAAACAGGCTGACCAGAAATAGTGTGGTTACACTGGCATTAGCCACAGAGCAGCAAGGGCAGCTTTGTACAGTACAATGGTTGGTGCTGAAGACCTAACTTCCACACGGTATTACACTCTTCAGACAGCTTCTTTCCCCCGTGATTTCTTAAACTAGAAAAAAACCCCAACAAAACCAAACCAAAAACAAACAGAGAAGAAACAGCAGAAGTAGGATATAATATCAGAAAAAAATACTACAACTGAATTATTGAAATGTTTCTGTTCTGAAGTTAGGAGTATTAGGAAGAAGTAGTGCTTCTTAATCACAGAAAACATTCCAGGTTCCCCTGGAGGTATCTCAGTCAGCTGCAGACACCTCAGGAACATTCATCCTCATTTAGTACAGAGGTGAGCTAAGACTTGCATCTCATGACTGGTAGGTGAATACCATGTTAAGTGGACTTCAAATGTCTCTTGTCACATCTGCTACTATAAGCATAAAGCTGCATTGTGTTTTGCAAGGACACCACAATATACCAGATTATTTGTTAATTCAAAGATCTTCTCATTTCAGTAAGACCTTGCAAGACTGGCATTTGAAAATAGGGAAAGAGATTAAGAAAAAAGCATTGAAACAAGTTTCCTGGCATTTTTATGAAAGATACCTTTTTCTATATAAGACAGTAGACAAGATAAATGGCATGTTATGTTTTACATATATTGTATGTATGATCACACCAAATTGGCACAGAGTTGGGCCTACAGATCAATGCTTTCAGACTTCCAAATGTTTCATGGGGTTAAATAAGGCAACTCTGTGGCGACCCAACTAAGATGACTCCCTCTTAGCATTAATTTCTGCAGCCTTCATTTTTTGGGAATTTAGAATTTCTTCTTGCAAACAAGTTTTACACAGCCAACAGGGACTAGTCTCACAAACGTTCAGCCTTTTTACTAAGCTTAGTACCTACAGTGTTCAAATACCAAGAAAAAAAAAAGCTATCAACAACAAATATTAACAGGGATATTAGATTGCTGTTGAGCAATTAGAAAAATATTTCTACCTGAGTCTTTCCAACTTCTGCTTCCACGTTGTTGAAATTTGGTTTTCCACTATTGCTGTCAACCAGCTTTATTGAAATCAAGATGTAAATTCCACTTGGCAATCCCCAAACTCCTGTCCTTCTTGGAAGAAGTGTTCTTCAATATTAGCCACCAACAGAAAATTGCTATTTAAATTCATCCCTTTTCTCATGGCATTGATTCCCCTGCAGAGTCGATGAAAAGCAGAATTCTACTGTTGGGGTTGGTGAAAGAATTATCTAGAAGGTAAAAAATAGCAACTTCTACATGTGCAAGTAGATTGACATCTAGTGTGAAAACACTGAACTACAAATCCTGTACCGCACATCAACAAGGATTAATTTAAAATAAGTAAAAAAAAAAAAGAAATATTTAAATGACAGGAGAACCAAATCATCTAAATATAAGCACCTTCATTTTTTTTTCAAGTTGCTACACAGATCCAAACCCATTGTACGAGTAACTAAGGAAGTGTAGCACCAGTCACCCCACTACAGATTCGACCCCAGTATCAGCAGCATTCTGCTAGAGTTCAGCTTATTACTTTTATTTAGTCAAAGCTACTTTCATTCCTGCAGCGTAATCTCAAAAGCAGTCATCAACTTTTAATTCCTACCAGTATCCTGTCAAAGTTCATGGTAGCATTGGAAGAGATTTAGGACCCAAACACATTTTCTTGGCACTTGCAGTCATTTCTGGCCTACTTGCAACTTCTTGTCTGCAGTAATTTTGTCATAGCACTATCTGAAAAACAGCATCTTCAAAAGCTGACAGAATTGCATTGGCACTGTAACTCCCAGCACATTTATGGTTTATTTACTCTCATTTATAGTAAATAGGATATTAGGATATCCCTTCTGGCCCCTGCCAAAATCTCCTTCAGCCTATTTATTTCATACCCAGGTTTAGATATTAGATGCTTTCCAGAAACTAATAATATCAGCCTATTGCTAATATTTGTGTGATGGCCCTTATCCACACAGCCTGCCTTTAGAATCGGCGACGGAAACAACTTTTAACAGAACACACGCTTCCAGCCAAAACCAGTTGACAGGCCTCCTAACAAAGAGTGGCATTAGCCAGCAGGGGCTGGAGCCACTGGAGATGTCATCCACACTCACGTTCTCACTCCAGGTATTTAGAGGCAGCACTGGCAGCCCGTCCACCCCCAGCCTTATGCTCAGTATGAGAGCACACTGGATGGAACACAAATGCTGCTATCTCATTCCCCACCTCCATCGCAGAATTCTGGGGTTGAACAGCCTTTGAAAAGGCCTTGAGGGAGAGGGGCAGGAGCAGAGAAATCACTGTGTGCAGGGACAATGCAACCTGAAAACAAGATATTTTGTTTTGGAGTAATTTACATATTTGAGTAACCATCCACACTCACACAAGGAAGCCTTCAGGCCACACTGTATTTTATTACTTTGCATTTAGTATCTCCTAGTGTTAGCAAGCTGCTATTAAGGAGCAGTCAACAGTAGATACACAGTACATACAGGCATCCAAAATAAAAATCACCTCACGTTAGTTTCTGTATTTCTCACTATTATCCCTCAGCTCTTAAATTTTTCCTTCCTGTTGATTGTCTCAAATCCAAAAGCACTGATAATTACATTGGGTTCTGATAATTTATTGCCCTGAGTGATGGTTAATTGCCAAAATTAATTAATTTTAATGATTCCTTAGCTTGACATTGACTCAATATGTTAATCATTAAAAAAAATGACAGTTTCTAATGTTGTAGATGACCAAAGGCTTGTTTTTACTCAGAAAACTCAGGACTTTGGTGACCCTCTGTGCGATGAGTCAGAAGTGAGTGATGACTTCAGGATAAGTGCTGGAAATGGTAAATGCATCTGGAAAAATGGAACAAACAGCTGCTCACTGTGCCATTTCTGCAAGGGCACAGAACAGAAAGCTGTAAGCCTGCACACTGAACTGAAACTTTCCTGACAGTAACTATACTGTACACATCAAGTCAACTGGAAAATAGTTTCTTGGCACCAGTTAGACCCTACAGAGTTCTAAAGAGAAAGCTAAAAGGAATTGGCTCAATAGCGAAGACCTTGCCAATCTCAGACCCAGTTTTGCTCCTCAAGCTAAGGATTTTCAGAACGTGCAAACTAGCAGCCCCTGCATCTTGTCCATTTTTTTTCATCCAGCAAGCCAACAGACTGAAAACAACTGGAGAAGTGCTCCATGCCTGCACCCAAGACAACTACTGCACAAACATACTGAAAACAAATGAAAATTACATATTTTGAGAACAAGCAGCTTAAGCTTTGTTTTCCTTAAGCATCTGACAGATCTAGGAAGTAAATTTCTTTATACTTAACTCCATTCAGCATATCTTGCACATTAGACATGTAATTTATAGTCCATCATGTTACTTTTAAAGTTTATTCCTACAAAAAGCAGTTAGTTTCGTCTCCTCTTCACAAACTAATCCCACCACTCAAAAAGTCCTCCTCTAGCAGCTCTACTCTGTACACATTTTCCCACTGGACACAGGCAGTTTAAAGACCACCCTAATTTAAATGTGGTAAATCGAGAGATATTATATGCAGCTATGGAAGAGAAATACAACACAAACCACAAATTAATTATACTTCCCCATACGCCAAGACAGAAAACTTCAGAGTTCAAGGAAAGACTGCAGGACATGAAGAAATGAATACTGAATGCATGAAGAGAAGTGAACACGTCAAGAAGCAACGCATGAGATTCCCACTGTGAAGAATCTCTAATTATGAAGCAGTTGATTATAAAATTCAGAGGTTTTGCTTGCCGTTGGGTTTTGGCATTATCTTAACAGTGCCAACTTTTTCTCTGCAGTAGGCAAGGCTGGAAACCTTTCTTTAAAACAGAACTTCAACTCTTACGTACTAGTTTTGTACCAAGCATTGGGACTTGAAGAACGAAAAAACGAATCAAGTATTGTCACGAAAATCTTTAATTGGCAATGTAGTCAATCAAGATGTGATGACTCGAGTCACTAGTGAATTAAATATTATCAGTGGGCTTGATAATGTAGAAGTACTTGATTCTCCTGCCCCGTCTTACTCTTTCCTCTTTGCGGTGGTTCCAGAACCAGAAGGAACATTCTCTCTTATGTCAGAATTTAGGAGTACTTGAGAAAAAAAGTTACCAACCACAACGCTCTAAACAAGTGGCACCAACATTCACTTCAGGCAAGCTTGTGCCACGTCTTTGCGCTCACGTCACCACTGTCAACTTTCACTTACGGATTTGCCTAACCTTGTGACCAGCTGAACGTGACGATTCTGGCTTGTATTTTAGGAGGTGTAGATCTGAGAACTTATTTCTACCTAAAGACAGCTGCTTAAAATTAACACTTGCTACATACCAGGTATACTTATTGACATCAGTGCATTATGGAAACTGCTATAAATTCCCTGGCCTTTCCCACTTTGGCCTTTGAGGTTTTTTTTCTAGCAACAGCAACAATAAGCAACTGCCTACCGGGGAAACCACCACTGCAAACAAACACTTTGCTACCCTGGAACGCTGGCTCGCCTTAACCAAAGGGACTACGTATTTACTGCCTTCTGTGCTCTGGCATTGCTGTTCCTTTCTTCACTGAAAAATACTGGGTTAGATAGCACATGACACCTGGCAAAGAATAAGAAAATAGGCTGTGTCTGCCAAGTCCCCCATATCTAAAAGCACATGCTGTGATTCCAAAGAGGCAGCGAAGCAGAGCAAGGTCAATGTTTCCTGGAACAAGTGCCATGATGCAGTCAGGGAGAAACACACTGATTCTTGCACCAGTAGAGTCCCACTAAAGACACCTGGATTCCATATTCATACAGAAGCTATCCATTCCAGGATTTGTGTCACAATCTTTGATAGTCTCATTAGCTGGAAAAACACCTAGAGCATTTCTGTTCTGTTTCCAAACCGTGGGGTAACACAGACCTCTTGGGCCTTTCTACAGGGAGTCAAGTTCCCAGTGAAACAATTCCCTTGGGAAAAGACAAGTTTCCATGCAAGATTCTGACTGAAGCCATTAACTTCAGTTTTGACCACCATTTGGGAGGACGATTAAAGCTCAGCCTGGAAGAAGAGAGCCAGCAGCACAGCATGGCTTCCTTAGGGACACTGTTGTCAGGATAGAGGAATCAGGGAGATCTCTAGTGGGAAAGATGCTTCAGCAATCTCTGTGCAGGTCACAGCACTGTCTCACAAATTCCAGCATCCCCTCCCACACAGCAACCTGATTTTAACTCACTGGACAAGTCAAACACTGGCACCTATCCCATCACCACACAACTTCATGCCCAAGTCCCATACATGCTCCATACTTGGGAACTTCCATTTGTCTCCAGCAGGCATACTTTGTTAACATGCCTGACAACTAGAAAACCCCAGGTGATTATTAGATCTATTACATTGCTCCCCATACAATCAAGGAAAATATTTAGCATTTCTCAGAATGTGTGGGGCTCAATATTTAGGTTGTCAGCCTTCCACATGTTTCTGGTTGGGAATAACAGGAATATCTCTTAATATTAGTAAATCAGACACTGAGCTGAATATATTTTTATTAACCTAAATTCACTGAATAATTGCAACTAAACTCGGGCAGAACAGCAGCTTTCAGATGATGAGAATAACATAGAGTTCTAATAAAAGACTAAAAGTCTGCTTTTTCAAATGTTTCTCGGTGGGCCTCCAAGTCTTGAGGTCTGCTCTACGCAGTCAAACAGCATGGCAGAGAAAAATCCTGCCTGCTGTTCTGGTCCTACAGCAAACCCCTTTAAATGGATAATGAAGGCAGCATCACATTTCATAAGATATTTCCTGAGTGCCTGCTGAGCTGACCTTGTTTACAAGTACTCACTAAAATGATTAATTGCTTGTGTGTACTACACACTGCTATGGCTCAGAATTTTCTGCCTAAACTATCCATGAGGACATGAGCCAGAAAGAAAATTTCTATGTAATTATCCAATTAATTATTATTAATGCTGGCATTTATCAAAAAAATACCAGCTGGCATACATAATCATTTCACTCATATTGTGCAAGAACTACAAGAGGCATTTATTTTCTTATCCATAGCTATAAAATACAAAGTTGAACAAGATGCTTTTTGTTTTGAACTACATGATCAGAAGGGCAAAGAGAATAGAGTGGTGAAGGACTAGACTGGGAGTCAGGAGACAACTTGAATTCAGAGCCTGCAACAAAACTTCTGTGTGACTGAGCCAACCAGTTCATCCCTGTGCTACAGGTTTCCATGTGTAAATTAATACTTTCTCATTCTTTGGCTTTACTACGTAATTTTACTATCTGTTCTTTGGTAGTAGGTATCTCTTATAACATGGTAACAAAGCAGAATGGGGTCCTGGCTGACCACAGCGTGTATTTTTTTCTTTGTACTGTTTAACTTCAGGGCAATAGAGGTTAGAAAGAGGATTTCTGAACCCAGCAGAAACTGACTGCTCCAGGTGGCCCAGAGAAATCTGCAGATACAATAATGCAACGATGAACTAGAAACAGCCCCAAACACAACTACTGGAAGATAGAGAAAAGCATATTATGACATTGAAAGCAAGGTGTTATTCTTCAGTGCTTTACTGACTTTAGTTAAGCAATGCACTGAACCTCAACAGCTTAATGGAAGAAACTTTGTTCTTACGATTCGTGTAGGACTGGATATCCCACACCTCCCTCTCAACTCCATCACAGATCTGCTGTAGGAAGCCATACTGATGCTGCTCTGTGCTCCCATTCCTCTATGTACAGAATGGGAATAATCCACATGTAGCTGCTCAAGAGAACAGCTTTCAATTTTAATTCACATTTGTGCTAGGAATTAAAAAAAGACAAATGTTTACCACAATTTGCCTCAACCCTCCTTCCAAATATACCTAGTATAAAATCATAGAATGGTAGGAGTTAGATATGGAGATCATTGAGTCCAAGCTCCCTTCAGGGCTATCAATTTCAGCTCCATTACAATAGTGAAAAGTAAATGTGAACTCCATCTGGTGTTTGAAGTTGCTTTATATTGCTATTGATGCATGAACAACATCACTACTGCAATAAGAGCATTAAACACCCCCTAAGCTGGGTAACAGCAGGGCCTGATAGCTGAACTTCACACAAAACTGTTGATGTGTTGTGCAAACTGGCCAAGAAACCCATTAGATCCTGATCTTCAGAGGATCTCAGTAGGTGTCTTGACATCCCCTGCACACTTCAATCCAAAACCAAGCAGAGATGTATCTCATTTCACTCATGCTAATGTTCAGCACTTTTCCCCCTAATTGACAGGATATAGCTGGTGGAGGAAAGCTGAAAACACAACTAAATACAACTGTGTTAGCGGGGTTCACCTCTAGGACAGGCAGCATTCAATCAGCTCTGCTCTCCCTAGCAGGTCTCACACAACACAGCACGGGGATTACTGCCGAGCCTTCGTGACAGCAGCAGGATAGCAGAACACAGCAATTCACACCCTGACAAAAAGATCTGGAAAAGCAGCCGAATGGACAGCAGGCCTTTTGCAAGGCACCATGGGAGCCCTGCTTGCCTGAACTTTGGCGAAGCTGACCACGGCCTAGCTATGACTTTTTTTTAAACATAAGTAGGCATCACGTGGCTGATGCCCGTGATGAACAGCAGGGAAGAGCAAATGCACTTTCCTGTCGCTGAAGCAGAGTAATACTGCTCAAGCAGTTTCCCAGCCAAGCAGGGTGCAGCACATGCAGAAGTAAACTGCAGCAGCACAAAAAAAAATTTCCACCTGTGTATATATACTCCACAGATAGGTTACAGGCGTGATTCACCAGAAACCAGGCAGCTGACTTAAAGAGTTTGAACAGATTAGTCTGCCAAAGCAACTGAATTTGTACTCTAGCAAAGTGAGTTTCCTCAGAATACGCTGCCAGTTTTTCTAGGAGGTTGCTGAAGAGCCCAGGTTTTCAAAGTTCACAGCCCCAAGGTAGCTGTGCCATCCAGGCTTGCTCAAGACCAATTCCTCCAACACTTCTGGCTCTGCAGCAGCCTCTGCAGAGCCCCCTCAATGCCAGAGTCCTCACAGCCCCCTGACTGAAGAGATGGCTCTGTTTCCAAGCTTGCAAAGCAGGGAAGGTCAGGGAGAGCTCAGAGTGGCAGCAGCCAGCTGCTCTTCTCCACCCCTACTAGAATACAGTCCCAAACCATCTCTCTTTCCTAAATTCTTAAAAAAATCTCCACAAAACACCGAACCATCTAAATCTACAGACTATTTTAAACCTACACAGACTAACAGTAGGGTATAACTGTGCTGTCTGAGAAGTTTCTAGCACTGACCTTGAAAACTGCTTTCAAGGAATGCCTTATTATTATACAACGAGCAGGGCCAGAGGCTCAGAATTTGCATTTGTACAGCATAACAGGATTTCAGGTGAGTTCCTATACGGTGGGCCAAACTTGCTCTGATCCCAAAATATGACGACTGAAATTTCATTAAATGATTCCTGGGACATTTGTGAGATGGAATAAATAAGGTTTGCTGCTCCAGCTGGTTTGTTTTCTAGTAAATATTAAAATTCTATATGGATTAGAGAGTCAAAAGAGGGAAGGAGAACTATTTGTCCAGGACCCTCTCCCATCAGAATGGTTATCTGGAGTTCACAGAATCTTTTTCCAAACACAGTGTCAGCTGACCATGTTCAAGTCTGCTTTTCTTTCATTAAGTTCTGAATACTTTCCAGACCGATTTTCTTTGTTCCTTTAGCAGCAGGGAAACAAGCAGGAAGAGCCTGCAGCATCACAACACAGGGGCACAAGTTTGAACATCAGTGGAAAGCATTTAAGGTACACAAGCAGAGTATTCATTACAGATTAAAACAGCCAGCTGTTTCACCCCAACTATGGAAAACACATCACAAAGAATACCAGCTTTGGAAAGAAACCTTCCAGTCCAGTGACAGAGTGACTATAGTAAATTAACTCAAGAGCAAAAGGATGTTAGAGCAAACCCAGTTGAAGTCCTAGATTCACCCAGCTGGCTAAATGCTTAAATCCTAGTGATGATGCTTTTCCAAGTCAGCATTTTCAACCCCAGAATGCTGGTGAGATCAGTAGTAGCAAGATTGATAGGATATGTGCATAATTACACGAGTGAATTCAGAACTAAACCGAATCCACCCGCTACATGCAGGGTTCATGGTTACCTATCTGCTCTCTCCTTTGTATACTGTCCATCTGGAGTACAACACTTCTATGGCAGAGCACGTGCATCTGGTACCATACACATCATGGAATATATATGAAAAACTTTCCCTCCTGATTTCTCACCAGAACCAAGGGCTACTACTAGCTTAATCCTGAATCTGCTTGCCTAGATCGTAACACTTGCTCTGGAGGCAGCAGCAGCAGCATTCTTGTAGAGGTCTTTTCAGCCTCACATTATGTAACATTAATATTAGTTTAATGTTGCTTTCTCCTGTGGATTATAAACACAAATCTCCAGACCCAGAATAACACCCTTCATCCCTCTTAAGATAGAAAAGTGGTCATAACAGGCTTGTTCCCTACTTACTGGGCTACTAATCTTCAATATAATCAGCGCACATAAAAGGAAAACAACCGCCTTCAGCCATCAAGTGGGAAGATCAGAGAACAAAACACACATTGCAGTGCACTGCAGTACAACTCATTTCTAGTCTATCCCGACTTCTGAACACTTGGCTCTACAAATTCAGTAACGACCTTTTAACACTGCTCTGCACGTTTAATCACCATTGTCAGACCAGTTAGCTGAATTCTTTTCCTTCTCAGTGAACTTCTATAGACCAGAATAACATCAAGTGGACACCTTCTTCAAATTTTAAGTTTGTACCAGCAGTGTTTGCACAAAACCTTTTCAGCACACAGATTTGTTAATCCTTCTGTCTTGCACTTCTCAGAAAGCAAAGATCGACTGTGATATCTGGCTATGGTGCAGCTATCCTTGTCTACTACTTGGTTCATGACAATGTCAGTTAGTACCTACCTAGGGAGAAGCATCATTACCTACATGAAATCAAACCAAAACTTCTCGTCTCAGGGTTTGTCATACTTTTGGCATGTCTTCCTGGACAACGCTGAAATAAGTCACAACCATCACCATTTTTGTGTCTAATCTACTGAAATATTAGCTGTAAGGAATGCAGTTAAAATAAAGCATTTTGAAATGCCCCAATTTATTTCAGTAGTAAAAAAACACTTCAGAATTTGAGGTCAAAGAAAATGTCTTTGAATAAAAAAAAAAAAAGCAAAACAAAAAATTACATTTCTGAAGTTGCTCTTTTGAGAACCATATTAGTTGCTAAGAGGTTTTTTTTGTTTGGTTGGTTTTATTTGTGAGGTTTTTTCTCCTTTCCAGAACTTGTTTGAAGCATGCCATGCAAGCTGTGGCCAAGATGTCTGCATATAAACTCAGTGGAGTTTATGTATAATTGCACATGTCATCCATGCACATGAATAAATTCAGTCTCACCAGCATCTGGGTCTTTTCTACATAGGAAATTAAAACAAGTTTCTCAATTTCCTTCCCATTATGTTTATGCAATTTCATACAGGCAAACATGAGCAAGCTCTACCATGTGCTATGATGACTGGAAGCTGCAGAGTATCACTGGTGAAGCACCAAGCTCAAGCCAGAAAACCCTGCTGAGGAGCAAAGATTCACTGCTGTGAAAACACAGTTTCAATGTGTTTTGGCTGTGTTAGGGGGCAAAGGAAGACCGTGCCTTCAGAAGACAACACAGACATCGTCTCCCCTATCTTGACAGGGTAAACCATAGTCAATAGGATAAACATTTCAAACTCTGCATCACTTAAGTACTAGTTTATTTCATACCACAAAAACCTGGGCAGCTTTGTCAAATACATCATCTAGAATAGGTTTCAAAACACCAAGTATATGCCCTTATTGATAATGACCAGTTTGTTGCCAAAACCCTATTTTTAATTGTGTGCCTGCAGTTTCTTCCCCTGATAAGCTGGAGTACCAAAGCCTCCTTTAAAAGTGCTAGTTTGAATTGAACTTTTACTCATCACCTTTTCTGCAAATGTTGTGCTGGAGCACTAAAGACACGTAGCACACTTTCTTCAGCACAAAAGGCCAGAATAATGCCATTGAGCTGTACCACATCCTACTGTATCAAGACCTTAACTTTGAAAATATCAAAGCATGACCCATGGTCCCAATAATATCAACTACGAAGAATACATCAATGCTTAAAATGCCCAAATGAATAAAAAGCTTCCAGTAGAAATGACACATTTTACTGGAATTGGCATTTTGAAAACAAACTCCCAAAAGCTCACCCAATCCTGCATAGAGTTGCTGTAGAACAGTTACTGTTGTTTATTTAAGAGGATTAATTTAGAGTCAAAATAAATTTGACTTTTCAGTGTGGATGAAAGAAGGCATATCACTCTTCTAATGCCTAAATTGAGTGTTCACACAACAGTTCCCCTTGCCTGTGTTTATAGTAAAATCCAATACAACCTTGCAATCCTACTGAATGTTATCACAGATACACATCAGCTAAACACACAAAAATCTGGAATTCTGTAGCAAATTAGAGCTTCACGTACTAACACTGCTAATGGACTTTGAAGCATTAATGGCAATATCCTTGTGAGACCATCATCACCAGAGAGACACAGCAAATAAGAAGTTAAACACCTTGCCCAAGACCACATTCTGAGTTTACCAAGGCACCACATAGACTAACACTTCTTATTCCAGAAATCCAGCCCTGTTTAAACGCAGAAATAACACCGATTATCTATAAACATAAAAGGAAATCAACTTTGTGTTATCTGTAAGTAATGTCTAAACAAATATTAGTATGCTCAGTAAAAACAGGAGACCAAGTAGGTAAGAGATGCCTGCAGGAACTTTTTCTTCTTTTACATTTACGTTAAGAGTGTGGAATACCTTAAAATTTTAATGAACAAAAGTAGTCACATGGTTCCCAGTACAGCAAACTGACATTTCAGGCAGCTTCATGGGAGCTGGAAACATTCTTTACCGAATCAATTCAAGCAACAAACACATTAGGCTGTTGGGAGGTGGCCCTCTCCCTCCAATAAATGAAAATGAACTTCAGTAATCTTGTGTTTATGGTATGAGACTAAACTATAACATATATTTTAGAATAATAGCTGTGAGTATTAAACACTGCCCTAACTTGCTAACCTTAAGTGTCAATGAGAATGTGTGATCTTCAACAGGAACTTTTGTTTTATCCTCAAAACTGACTAAACTGCTTAGCCTGCATGCCTTGGAAAAATCCCATACTCAAAAGGTGAAAAACACATGAGGATTAAGCTCTAATAAGGCAGAATTTAGTAAATCCTAATTAACTGTTTGTATTATACAGGAACATTTAGCATAAATTGTTAAAGTAGACCAAGCTGTATTTTTTAATCTAATCACGTTTCTTTGAGCACTTCAGTGATCAGAAATGGCAGCAGACATTTTATACAGAATTCCAATTCCACTAAGCTACTGCAAATTCACAGCAACTGTAAAAATTACTAGATTTGAAAAAAATCTGCAAGGTCTTACAGGACAGCTATCTTTATACACCAGCAGAAGGGGAGGTGGGGAAAACATTCTTTTTGTGCTATTCCATACCCAGAAAGACATGACCACAGTTAAAAGCTTTAGTGGTTGATGGCATTTCAAAGTACGGAACCATGACAATCCAGCAGAGTGTAAAGGACAGGACCTGTGCCAGGAGCCCACTTCTATTTGTGGCTCTGTCACTGGTGGGCTGTGTGACCTTCAGTGGAGAGCTACACCTCTCCTCCTTCAACCACTCTGGGTCCAGAGGGAGGGAATTGCATTTGGCTGTGCCCATAATTGGCTAACAAGAGGGGGCTTCACTCAGGGCCAGTCAGCACTGCTGTACAACACAAAATGGCAAGGGCAGAACAAGGTCAAGCACTAGGCTTCCAGTTTTGAGTTGGATGCACACAATGCTCCCCTTCAGCTAAGTATCATTAGTATCTTATTTATTCTCAGAAAGCATTAACAAAATGTGGTATCTTCTGACTTACCTGACCCACTCCTTGTCTTTGCAAGCAGAGTACAGTTGCTACAAAAAGCCGTAATTAGTTGTTCTTTTCTCTAGCTTTGAACTGCTAAAACCCCAAAGAACAAGGTTTAACACCATTCTTTCCCAGGTCATCATCAGTAACATTTAGTGAATTGAATTTACAGGACCAAGCTCTGAGCCTGCGTAACTTAAATAGCTGACAATTTAGCTGTCAATTTTAACAATAAATGAGTAAGACATTAATACCTCAAATATTCAGTATGGAAAGAGATGGTCACATTTACCATTACACTAGCCACAAAGACTACAGTTTAACACAAATTTAATGGTCTGGTATAGGTTAGTTTTACCATTAAGCAAATAAGAAAAACCCTAAGCAAAAAGACTGAACTTCTTATACTTGGACCCACACTGAACTATAAAAACCCCATCATATTTCTTGTCATCTGACTGCTATTGAATCACTGAAATACCATAAATCACCTTCAGCAGTGATTAATGTGAAAGCTGTATTTCATTACAATCATAAATGAGAATATATCTGTCCCTAGTCCTTTTTCACTATTTCACATTTCAGTAAAGCAAATAAAAAAAAGAAAGCTTGAAGAATGTGATTTTAATTTCCCTCTCCCCTGTCCTTTAAAATATATCACTGTCAGCTTCCCAAGAACAGCACATCCAGGAAATATTTCAGCCACATTATTATGGCACATTGACAGACAGAAAGCATTGACCAGTAAACATCAAGTGCTCCGCAGCAGAGCAGAAATACTTTTATAGAAAGTTATACTTTTTTGCCATGCTTATTTTCTATTAGTCCTCACAATTTTATACATGTTTTCTGTAATACTGCTCCATCTAATCCCTGGTGTTCTCTGCACGATCAAGCTCAAATCCAGCAGCTGCCATTTTGTGTCTATGTGCTTTTCTAGACATGCGAGATGTTAATGCTCACCTTGACCTACACATTCCATTGTAAGATAAGAGACAAAGGAATTTCAGCCAGTGTGTTCATTAAACTAGTAATTGCATCATTCCAGTTGCATCATAAATTTTTACAACCTTTTAATAAATACAGCCTTGAAAATGTATGCCTATAAATTTGGAGCCTATTTCGAGAATAACTGCATTTGTCTTGGAATAATAATAGAATGGTCGGGGTTGGAAGGGACCTCTGGAGAGCATCAAGCCCAAGGCCCCTCTGCCAACACAGGAACACCTAGGGCATGTCACACAGGAACAGATCCAGGTGAGTCTTGAAAGTCTCCAGAGAAGGAGACTCCACAACCTCTCTGGGCAGCCTGTTCCAG
>WUAM01000213.1:273832-289167 GCA_024336885.1 Actenoides hombroni
CACGCAGGCCCTGAGACCGCCGCTCTGGGGTGACGCTTGTCCTGGGAGGACGCGGCCCCACGGCTCTGAGGCCCTTCGCTGCTTCCCCCGGAATACGAGCGCTACGCGGCAGCTGCGGCCGACGGGGAGGTGCTTGCTGAGCCCTCCTGAAAGCGGGTTATGGCCTCTTGTACTCGAGGTTGAAAAGGGGTTCAGAGGACAAAGGTCCGAATGACATGCTCTCCTATTTTGGGCGCTGATGCGGTCGGTGTGTGTGGCCAGCTGGGTTTCCCGCTGCCGGCTTTCAGGTAACCAGCATTAGCCTTTCCCAGGGATTTACATTGAAACAAAATATTTTCCATATATTGCTGCACTGAGGTGATTTTGACTGAAAAGGCGAAAAGTTAAATAGTTGAAAGATAAAACATACACTGTATACTGCTGCGGTGGTATCTTCACCATCCCTCCCTGGTGAGGCTTTGTAACTGACTTTTCTTAACATCTCCACGTTACTTTAACACAGAACTCATTTCTCTTTCCTGTTGAAACAGTGTGCTGAGGGAAACACCAAAGCTAGCAAGGGGCTGGACTTCTCACCAGGAGTAGCAAGCCTCGGAGATGTAAAGCTCACTTTATGCAAGCCATTCCAAAAGGCTTGGCATTGTAACTTCTGGGTAGATGCCAAATGTGCAAAAACACAGACCACAAATTGCTTGTTTAGTAGGCTGAGTCTCCAACCAAACACCACGGAGATTTTTCTCTGGAGTGGTCTAAATCTGCTTGCAGTTTAACTTCCACCTCACCCCATGTTTGCTATTTCTACAAAAAAATAAAATAAAAAAATCTAAGTGCCTTCAAGCAGAATTCTACACAAGAAGCAACATTTAACCAACCTTAGAAGATGAACTCTGTCTTCTCTTACTCATCAACAGGTAAAGGCAGGTTAACTGTAACTTTACAATAAAAGTAGTCGCTTCATTTAGGTAATTCTCTCCCACACACCACTTCGTGTCCTAGCAGTAATGCAGCATAACCTGAGTTGTTCATATATTTGTATCTCAAGACTAGCAGGACATTAAAAATAGGTTAAGACCTACAAAGAAAAAAAAACAAACCCCGCTTTTCCAGAATCACAGCAATTTACTAGAGAAACAGCCATTGAATTCAGCACAGAACTAAAATATTCACATAGAATCAGAAAATTTCCAGTATCACAAGAAATGGGAACACAAGGGACAAAGTTTCATCATTTGCTATAACTATATCACATGTTCAATCATATCCTTGCCTTTTACAGGGGTCATACATTTTGCTAGTGTGGAACCAGCACCATTTTGTTTTTAAAGAAGATTCTACAGAAAGAGGAACAGAATTCAGTACAGGCTGAAAATCTTTTGTCATTTGCTGCCATCTATCAGGAGTGAAGAGTAAGACAGGTAAAAAATTAAATCTACAATACCAAGTATAAAGCATTGTGACAAGACTTGAAACCAGAGCTTATTCTGGCACTGATTACACTTCACTGTCTGCACATTCCAGTACTGGCAAGGGCAACCTTTAGTTTATCAAGAGGATCTTTGAATTTCCTTGATATTACTCAGGTCTCCTTACATCTGCATTGGCTCGTTCTCAGGGTGGGAATCCATTCCCATCCTTGAGAGCTTTCTGGCTCAGAGATAGGAGTATCTCCTGTCCTTCTACTGCTATTGTATTTTTTCAGAGAAGTCAATTTAATGTCTTTTTTTTTTTTTTAATTTGCCATAAGAATATCTGGCCACTCTTTCCCTAGATAAGTCAGAGTCTCTCATTAATTCACAAGTAACAGAGTTCCTTCCAGCTATTTCCTTTGGGGTGGTGAATCAGCTGGTTGCACTTCCTGAAACTACAGCCAATTGTAAGTAATGCTACACACCTACATCTGTTAAGGCATAAGATACATTCCTTGATTATACTGCAGAGGAATGCAGATGATTATGAACATTTCCTGTAACAAGTAAGGCATTGTACCTTTAGGATGACCTTGAGGTTGAACAGAACATGTAATGCCATAACACCTGCAGATAAAGCACAGAGTCTTTCATACTGCTGCTAACTTACCTACTACCACATGTCAGATGGAGCTTGCTACTCAGTAAATAAGGGTGACCTTTGTTATTAATAAAGGAAAGCAGCAATAGTCACAATTAGTATCTGAGTGAGACATTTCAGGCTGCAGTGAACTCCAGTGATGGCCAGTAGGATGCCACTTTTCCCAGGCTTTTGCTATACTCACAGCCATTGCTTTTTTGAGATTAATCTCCTACTTCATTATATTAATTTTACTTTTTTTGACCACTACGTATCCATGTTAATTCAAATCAGCACTAACCAGCTTTTACGTCTCTGTCTCTTTCAGAAGACACTGGTTTGTTCCCATGTCTGATACACAGATTGGCTGACACTCCCAGCAGTGTCAGCTGGGAACAACTATTAGTGCAACTTAAGCCTGTACAGAAGGGCTGCTTTATTCTGAAAGGTGCTTTCCTTGGTGAGCTTTTCACAACTGGTGAGAACTCTATTGCAGATAGACCTTGCTTTACTACTAGCATTAAGCCTTTAAAAATACTTTAAGCACACTAAAATTTTCCCCCTACCTTACTTTAAAATACAGAATAGATAATAGTAAAGAACACAATTACTGGAAAACACCAGAAGTCTGTTATGGTGCCACTACAGCCAAACATCAGGGAAGAGCATGAGTGGGGCTACATTAGGAGCTAAGGGTCACCCTAGAATTTGAGTGACACAGTCCCACAGTACCTGAGCAGGGCAGGCAGAAGCAACAGGGTCCTTCTAGGAGCAGTAGAAGATGAGGAACACAGCTACACCACAGAGGCAGAGTGCAGCTAAAATACAAGGCTGCACATAGGCCCAAAGACACTATAGTCTCTGCATAGCTTAAAGGAAGCAGATGGGTTCAGCCCTGAGCTTAAATGGAGCTTCTGGACCAAGGAGCAGAGAGGGAGTGGTTGGGTCCCAGGTGAGGCTGGTCAGGACAAGTAGACGTATTGGTGCCCGTGACACTAGCCACTATCAATAAAATATTTTTGATAAAAGAATCTGTTACTTATTAAAGGTTTGGTTGTTAAAAGTTACTTTGAAATTTGTAGCTTCATATTTATGCTGCTCATTAATCTCTGACACAGAATAGTTGGAAAACCATTAAAGCTTTTTTTCTTTCAATACTTAACTACTCCTGCTTTCTCTATATGTGGCTGTCACCTCCCACCACTGTATCTACTTGATGTTTTCCTCTCCTAAAATTAGTATCTTTGGTGTTCACACAGATGTCACATCAGGCCCAGAACCTCCCACCTTGCTGACTTCATTCATCCTTCAACTTGTAACTACACAACTAATTTTCTGAACCATTTTAATGTAACATGGCTTTACCTCAGACCTGTCCCTGATTCCATTTCTACTCTCCTGATACCATTTTGGAGAGTTTCTCACACAATCTAAAAGCTCTTAGCATTCCTGACTTTTCTTTGAAGTTCACCCCTTTCTCTCAGCCATTGATTTGCTAACTGGTATCATTAGCTACATATTTTCTTTAGAATTTTTAGTATTTGTGTAGCTCTGTTTGTCTGAACCAAACTCTAAACCTGATTCACTTGCCAATGATCCCCAGCTGATTTTGATGAGTGTTTCCCAAAGGATATCAAAGCCTCAAGATAAAAGAAGCTGCTGCTCCTGTTGTCTGGTTATTGCTGGTATCTAGGGAGTCCTGAATGCTCAAGGAGAAGGTTAGAGGCAATGTAAGTTTAGCTTGTCCTTTCTAGTTTCTTTTTTTACATGTTTTTTGTTAAATACAAAGTATGTTCATCTCTTCTATTTTTTAAAATAATGCCTTGGCCTTCCTTTGTGTTTGGTTCTTCAAGCAAAATGATAAACTTCCTTCTGTCCTTCTTTAGTAGCCTTCCTCTTTTCCTTGCTCCCTTAATGGTGCTTTTTTTCTTTTAAATTTCATTAGTTTTCATTACTTCCATTTCTGAATAAGAATTAATAAGATTTCCAGCTTTATGGGTTTTACTTTAAAGTTGGACAAGCTTCTTCAGGGTCTTTATTTTGCAGGTCTTATTTACATCATACCTAAACACATTAAAAGCTTTTTGAAGGCTTAATCTTGACCTGCTATGAAATAAGAGATGACATTACTTCATCCTCCCTTTTTCCTTGCTTTTGCAGATCACTGGCTGTCAGTAACTGCTGGCCTTTCCTTTAATACTGAAGATAAATATTAGATTTAGAAGCCTGAAGGACAAGATAGGCACATAGATTCCTGAAGAGCCTTGGTCTGCCTTTTTCAGCATAAGGGACAAAACAATGGCTTTTTGCAGAACTAATGAATAAAAACGTTGTAGTCATGCAGAAATAAGCACAAAAAATAACTATTATTCCATGGACTTTAGCACAAGACAATGAAGTGTTCCTAGTCTGTAAGGGTTTTGCCAGTATCATTACCAATGGCCATGAGTTGGCTTATTTAGAGGAAATTAAAAAATCAAGTGGAATGGATGTAAAAACATCAATTGAAGTAAAGTTGTAAGCTTTATATACCTTTTATGTGGTATATTCATATACCATAGAGAGTCTGAGCACTCTGTAGAAAAGTGTAGAAAAATGGTGTCTGTTAAGAGAAAGCATCTAGATACAGGTTACCAACCCAAAAAGCAAAGCAGTGTTTGGCAAAAATGAAGTCTTACGTTGAAATTGAACAACCTAAGAAGAAACGTATTTTCTTTAGCTGAATCATAAACAAAAGATTATTTTGTACTGTAGAACTGTGAAACTTGAAATCCAAATATATACGTTTCATAAAATCTTTGAGAATGATCGACCTGGTTACTTATCTTGTAATTCCTGTGTAGCCTGCAAAATTTGATTGCCCTTCTCAAAAAATAAAAATGAAAGATCGAAGTAATAATTCGTGGACAAAAATAACAACTGCTGAAGTATTTGCTTGGTGGTTGGCTGATTAAATATGTTATAGTTGAATCTGCAGTATATCCATAGCACAGGCAGGTGACCTGGTTACAACATTTGTCTCCTGATCCATTTATAATGCAGGATCCAAATCCAGCAATCTGATCTGTGTGGGAGGACCCACACACCTGCGCAGAGGCAAGCAGAGCATTGTGCAGCAGAAGGTCATGTCTCTAGGGATCAGATTGCAGGACTGCGGCCAAACTTTGTGTGGATGGGACCTATATTTGTCACTCACATGCTCTAAAATCGTGGACTGCTTACATGAAGTATAACACAAGTTCTGTGGTGATAGACACCAAATTGTGAAGCTGTTATTTTAGTGTGGCTAGACTATATTGTGTAGCTTCTGGGTTACTTTGTGCTTTTTCAAAGAGTTATTCTGAGAGTTTACATGTAGAGCCATCATGTTCCTGTACAGCAAATTGCATGGAAGACTTTTTGTTAAAGGCCTACTACACACTACACCCTGATCCTCCCTAGGGCATGAAGATCTATCAACTGTATTTTTCTCTGAAATAAGCTTGTATTTTTTTAAGTTAACGTAGTAATCACTGAAGTTCTTTTGCTTGTGATCCTATTCACACAGCTCATTAATTTTGTTTGACATGATATATAGATATGAATTTGAAACTAAACTTCTGTCCACTTTTCAACCTTTTTTTATCATTGCCACGTCAAAGCCCTTAGTTAACACTCCGTGTAAAGATCTGAGGCAATAAACTACTAAACCTCCACCAACAAAAATGCATGAAAATAAAGTTTAGAATTTTCAGTCTAAGTTAAGCTTTGAAAGGTATTTTTACTGATATATGTAAAAAGAAAGAATCTTCAGGTAAAGCAGTTCTAGTTAGTAGTAGTGAAAATTTTAATCTGAAAACGTAAGGAACTAAACCACTAGGTAAACATAAATGCTTAGTATGAGGAAATAAACCCTGAAGGCTTGCATCATCACTGCAAAGTTCTCTTAAATCATAAAGTTCTGGTAAATAAAACAGAATATGAACTGATTTATCCTATAGCAAGAAAAAAAAAGAAAAAAAAATCCATCTCAAACAAAAATGTATGTAAAGTTACAGTATTGGGCTCTAAAGCATAAGAATTGGAGGGTGCAATTTAGGTTTAAGTCTGTCAGTCCTGTGCTGGCATGATGGCTCAATTAAGTCTTGGCTTGATGATTGCATCTAAACACAAACCCACCTACTATAATCGCTGTGAGGACTTGAATTTAGTGGGTATAATTTCATTACAAAAGATAACTTTATAAGCAGTTTGTGAACAAAGGAGCAATTTAACAGTAAGATTTTCATTTTGTGAATCCGAGACCTAGGTATTTTATACAAATTACATTAGATCCTAAACTAACAAGCATGTGAAATCAGTGTTATTCGGGAAAAAGTTTATTCTGCACACAAACAGAATGCTTAAATTCTTCAGCTTAGCAGTTGCTGTCTTGGCATTGTCTTTGTGATCTCTGGGTTACTATTTAACAATGTGAAATGTCATGCTTCCTGAGCTTTCAATGGAGACCTCCATGAGTTCCAAAGGGAAGGAGAGGCAGTGCAAAAGGATAAGAGCTTGGTGAAGCTGGGGAGCCCAGGCCATCTTCTTATGTTTAGAAGGAGCACATTAGAAGTCTTAGTCACATGATTTGATATGAAAGCAGGAGATTTACCTGACATTTGATTTATGACATACCTATTCACAGGAAACATAAAAATTTGAGGGAAACATTGACAGAGATGTTGCTGAGAGCTTTATTTTTCTCTTCTTATGCAACATGCTGAGGAGGAGGAAATGTGGTCATTTAAGGTAGTTAGTTCTTTTATTTCCATTGAAATATGAGACATTTAAGCATCGTGCTTCCCACAGCCACTAGAACAATGTTGTCAGATTTTGTGGAGGATTTAGGGCTCTATAAAAGATGGAAGAAAGAACAAAAGACTGCATTAGTAAAGGAATAGTTTGTAATGGAGGTGGGTTGACAGCTATTAAATTTTGCAGTTCTGTGAAACTATTTGATTCGTTCTCATTAACTGCACTAACCCACTATTTCTTCTCAAAAGCATCAAAGAGAAACTCTAATTAGTATTTCAGAATCCTGGAATGTATTAGTGCAGCCTGTGTCATCAGGTATTTCAATCAAGTCTCACTGAATTGATCACTGCTTCGATTCTTGAAACTGGGTAACTTTAAAAGCTTAGGTTTATGCACTTGCTGTGTCCATCTGCCTGTCAACCTCCAGTATCTTTCTCCAGGTTTCAGTCTGCTGGCTACCTCCAATCAAATGAGGGGTGTGTGTTTCAAAGATGCTCACTTGTGACAGATGTGGTTAAAATCAGCATCAGGATGAAGAAAGATGCTCTCTTGCCTCTGAAAGGTGGGATGAAGCTCTAGAAACACATACCACGTTAACTACACACAGCAGGCAAGACCTAGTGCAGGCCAAAGGTAATGAAACAGACCCTGACAATGGGGCCTTGTGCATCCTTTCTTTTGTCCTAACTAGGCAGAGTTTATGCTTAAATAAAAAACTTGCTGCTTTCGGACCCAAACTTCCATCCATTCTTATACTACCTTGATACCATCTTCTCTATCCCAGTAAAAAAACATTAGTAGTTCTGATGAAATGGGAAGAATCAGCATGTTTTTCTAGCAAGAACTAGTTTCGAATCAGCTTGAATGCTTTTGAAAAATCAGTGATTGTGTGGAAAAGGGGGATCTGTTCAATAGAGTGTTTCTGGATTTTTAAAAAGCTTTTGACAGAACTCTGTGTTAGATTACTCTGGGTGGTAGAAGAAAGTGCCACTGGGAAGAACTACAGAAGTATCTCATTACACTAAATGACTGGGCATTAAAAAGTCAGACTAAATTCAGAGCTATTAAAGTGACATGCAGAGTAAAACCACACCAGACTGTGCAAGCACAGCAATGGTTTCTGGATGAGCTTTTTATTATTCAAGAAAGACATTCTGGAGTTACTCTGGCCATTTTTATGAGACGATCAGTGTAGTGCTCAGTGGCTGACCAGAAGCGCCCTTGGGAGAGAAGAATGTTAATAGAGAGCAAAACAGAGGATAGCTTCAGGTCACTGTGCAAACTCTGTACCAAATACCCTGTTCTAGCCATTCCTTACCTCAAAAACAATAGACAAGGCAATGGATGAAATCAGTAAGCCTGGAACAGCTTCATACAATGAAAGACTAAATAAACTACTATTCTCCTGTGTCTTCTTAAGACAGAAGAAAATTAGTTTGTCCAGGGGATACCACACAGGTTTGTATAATCATAAATAGTGAATAGCCCTCATTATTGCTCACATAGGAGAACTTGTGGGCATCAAACAAAACTATCAGGTAACAAGTTTATGACAAACAAAAGGGAACAACTTTTTACACTGTGCATGAATCAGAAATTGCGGCCACAGAGCATTGATGCCAAAACATAATGAGCTTAAAATACAGAGGAATGAGGGGATGAAAAACCAATTTAGCACTAATTACACACAACAAAATAGCCTGTGACTCAGTGTCTGTCTGTGAACTGAAGAAAGTGGAAAGTATACAGAGGGGAAGTAAAATTGTATGCACGCCCAGTTCTTAGTCTTTAGTTCTCAGTTTTGTCACAGGAAATTGTTCTCGCATGTTTCCCCAGCAGAGACTGACTGAGCAAAGACTGAAGACAGTCTTAAAGAACTGAAAGCTTCCCTGTGAAAAAAGAAACATTTACATGGCCTGGAAAAAGAGAAAGGCACAGAGCCTGGGAATTTAATGAGAAAAGGTATGAATATCTAAGTTAAAAAACCAAACCCAGTAAAAAAATGAGGGAATCAGGAGATACTAAACAGAGCAAACCTAAAGGTACCAACCACTCCCTGAAAAGTCCCTGGAGCACTGTGGGATGCTGTCCCACAGGGCCGATGGTCTTAGCTGGTGTGGCTGTTCTCGTAGCCTGCAACCTAAGTTCTGTACCTGATGAGATGCAGAGCTGCTGTGCTCAGCAGCTAAAGCACATCAAGCTGTTGTATGGTCTCTTGGGATCAGAAAGTGATCCCTACTTTGTAGGACCTCTAGTACCCCTGACAACACCCCAAATTCCCTTTCCTCCCCACTTCCCATTTCAAAACGCCTTGCTTTTCAGAGACGTTTGTTTGCTGGGGAGAACCAGAGTAACTCTGAGTGAGTTTCTCCTCTAATTCAGAGCCTGCTGCTGATACCATTCCAGATGCTGATGACCAATCCCTGACTCTGTCTTTCCCAGACAAAGAGGGCTGGAATCTCCAAGGACAACCATTTTTCTCCAGTCACGTCTCATCAGTCCTTTGGGTGATCAGATTCATTCATAGTGTGGTTATGGGATTTGAGCATGCATTTGGGAAAGCCAGGCATGAATCAGGTTTTGTACACATCCACTGCAGTGTTACTGGAAAAGAAGACACATGGGGGTTGTAGATAGTGGTATCACTTTCTGTCTGAGGAAATAACAGTTAACGCCTACTGGATTGTCCTGCAGAACATTCTCTTGAGATTACAAGCTATCTTTTCTGCTCTTTTTGTTTGACAGATTCTCTTTCTCACTTGAGTTTTTTTTAAGCTTCCTCAGTTCTTTCACCCAGTTCTTGGTACTTTGCCCAGCAGAAGGGCAGCTTCTGGTTTAAATATGGCTCAGTTTTCCACCGGGCTTAGCCTTTAAGTTACAATATACAAATGTGGCATAAGCGACTTTTCCCTCTCCCTGGGGTTTCTCTGAATTTACAGTCTTGTTGTGTTCCTTAATTAGAACATTCCTTCTATCCTAAATGGCCTTTTTGACAGTTACATTTTGAAGGTTGTTATGCAGTGTTAACTTACGGTCATTGTTTCATTCACCTTGAACTCTTCTTAACAGGACACCTGACACACTAATAAAACACACCAATTTACAGCTTTGTGAATCCCAGTTTTAGTCAGTGGGACCTGCATCACCATAATCATGCCCCTGACACAATTACACTTAATATCCCTCTGTTACTAGGATATAGGCATAAACAACACGCCATGGTAGAGCAAATGAATGCTAGATAGCTCTGAGCATGTTTCACGTGATCTTCTCAATGGTTTGTTAATCTGCTGGATGTCTTCATAATGCCCTGCGAGAGAAGCTGCTGCTTTAGAAATGTGACAAGAAGTCTACCATGCAGACTGAAGGTATAAAACCATGCAGCCAGAAGCAAAGTATAAATCATTCTTTAGCAGGAGAGAAAGGATGGGTTCCCTAAGGGAATATTTAAGTGAGTTTGCCTCTCTTCCAAAATTCATAAATATTAAAATATTTCTGATTGACATGTCGAATACACACAATCCAGCAAAGAATTAAAGCCTGAACTTGAGCTATGGCCATGATAAACACAACAATTATTTGTGCTGAATGCTGCTTGTAACAAGTTTGAAAACCTGAACAAAGATTTTTGGCTGTTATTTGACTTACCCTGGTTTGGGAAAACAGACCTCCCACTTTTTTCTTTCTTTTTTTTTTTTTTTTTAAAATAGACCCTGCCAATTTCTTCTCCTAACTGGAAGAACACAGAAGACCTCAAATGTTCAGTTTGTGTCTCATTCAAAAGAGGAAAGACTGCAGATATTTTAGGATGAAGAGTACCTGTTCACAGGTTCCATCCATCAGTGATATCCAAATAGGCTTGGAAGGCTTTTCTGAAAGAAAATATATATAATCTTCCCTTGCAAAGAAGCACACTGCTGTGTGTGATAGCCAGCTGAAGTCAGTGGGACTATTCATGAAGTAGGATACTTTCAATCAAGTTGCTATTTCACAATTTGTCCCTATTTTGAAAGATAAATCCTGTGCAGGAAAGTTACATATAGTTGGCATTTTGCTAACCTAAGAAGTGGTAGGTGACTGAAAGGAGAGAAATTAATAAACAAACCAGAGAATGGAGTACTGCAGATAAAGATACAGCAGATACATTTACCACTGAAAAAGAACCCCACCATCAGCTGCTCAAGCACTTTGGGGTAAGGTCTGCCACAGTTCTGCTTTGTCAAACAGAGCCACTGTATGAAGCTGCAAAGCCCACAGCAAGCAGTTTCTATGCAAGGGACTGCAGGCTGCCAAGGGACTGTAGTTCCTTCATTTCCTAGAACAGCAGAATCCCTAGATTTGACCTGTGTGAGTTCACTGTCATCACATGCTTCTCTGCAGCTGGTTTCTGTCTGGCAAGACAACGAGACAGAAAAATCCATCTCAGTGCAACAAGAGAAAAAAAAAAAAAAGTCTCTTTTCTTGAAGTTGGCTGTATTTATTTCATACCCAAGGAATTATTGTTTATTTTGAATAGCTATGAGTAATTTGGAAAGAAATCAGCAGTAAGCTCCTGTAATGAGGTTTGTATCTGTTACTTTTTCTCATGGCAGGTACCATCGTTTCTAGGGATATCTTCAGGTGTTTCAAGTAAGTAGAGGAAACAAACTGTCAAGGCCAGGTTCTCTTGTGTTGAACTGAGACAATTTTGCTTTCCAAATCTTAGGCAGTAAGACACCTAAAGAGAAAAAAATCCAGGGAGTGGAGAGAGAAAACCAGTTTTGCTATACGTTAACTTATTTCACCAAGGAGGATTTTGGTCCTGTTTTTATACAAACAGTAAATGTCCATCCTTGTAAGAACAGTAACTTACTAGATTTAGCTGGGAAATAGAGGAGGCCACGTAATGTTTTGCAAATTGATGTAACTGAGGATGGGTTTAACCGCCTGAACGCTCCTCAACAGAACCACCATGAATGTAAAGCAAAGTGCAGCAATGTTGCACATATTCAGGCAGCGTTGTCTATGTAGTAAAGTTTCACAAATTATATGGGTTCACATATTAACCCCTTCACAAGTGCCTTTTATTTCTGTTCAATACAGGCTAAACTGAGAAACATTCCATTTATGTTTGACATACGTATCTGAACAGGCATTATAGAAGCAGATCAACATCAGCATGCAGTGTATGTGCTTTCTGTGATACTGAACCCGCCTCCTCATCCAACTTGAAACATGTAATAGAATATTTATACAGCCTTACTTTAGGGACCTAAAATTAGTTACTCCAAATCACGCTTCAGAAGAACCTATTTTTGTCTCAGTACTCTACAGGAAGCCTGAGCTCCTCGGCACTTCATTCAGATGCTGTAACGATTAAAAATGCTATAATGTAAAAATCCAGATCACTCTTGCCCCATCCTCCAAACGGATACATTCTCTGTAAACCAGAAGTTTATTCAAAAGGTATGTTTCTAAGTTGTAGCCTTTTAATGGAAATTTTCTTAATATTTAGGTAGAGCACTTGTTTCTCATGTTTGGTTTTTTTTAAATAAGGCAAAGGAGGTCACATGTCTCCAGATGAGATTTTTCTAGCTCCAAACCAGCATAGATACGTTGGTTTTAAAATCAGTGTTTCTGTTTCTTTGACCTAAAATTAGTGAGTTAAATCCCATTCACACACTTGAGAATATTGGTTAAACTGACTAATACTACTGTCCTCTTGCTTGTTGTTTCTTCAGAAAGTAGTAACTGCAGTTGAGTTCTGGGGCAGGAGGGAAGATGAGCAGCTGTGATTACTGCTCTTCACTGTTTCTATCGGACAAGGAGCTGCTACTGCCCCAAATCCTTAGAGCAACTCGATTTCCCAGGGGCAGAGGAGTAAATGCTTTCACAGCAGGCTGTAATTACAGGCTCCTCTCATGTCCCCATCCTGAAGGGACAGAGCACAGGGATTAGAAACAGGGATGACAGTAAGTCTGAGGAGCCTCATCACTGACAATATCAAAAAAGAAGCTGGTCCTCTTTATTTTTGTAAGGGGGTTCCTTAGGATATGGGGGTGTGTGTGTGTGTGTCTGTCACAGGGCAGGGCAGGTATGATACAGATAACAGGAAGCTCCTGTTGGATTGTATGTCTTGTTCCAAGTTGTAAAATATATAGAGGTCTGTCGCTCAAAAAAATTATCCAGCTGTTAACTGAGGTTGGAGAGGACAGATGGGTCACTAAGCAGAACGTCTACGTAGGAAAAGTAGTTGCTTGAGAGTTGAGATAGTAGGTTACGACCGAGTGACAAGTTCCCTAAACAGGGATGACAGTGCTGGTGTTAGGTGACCTAAGGCAGCGAGCCCTCCAACCGGGGAACGCAGGAACGACGCGCAACGCCACTTAAGCCACTGGTAACAGCCGGAATTTCTCATGAATGGAAAGGCTGTATTTTTTGCCACAACTACAACGCTTGGATTCATCAATTCTCAAGATTTAATGCCAAAAACAACAGGCGGCAGCCATATTTGGGTTGCTCTCCATTCGTATGCCTCCTACTTAATAAGAGAGGAAAAATCTGTTGATGCAAGTAGCACAGGCGGGCTCGTTGTTACGAAAGCCAGCCCCTCATCATACGACTCGGGAACCAAATGTGCTTTTACACACTGCTGCAGCCAAAACATATTGCAAACTCGAAGGACAAATTTATTTTTGACTCACTTGGCAAGATGTGTAATTTTTTTTTTTCCCTTTTAAATAGCAGAATGCCAGCATACCATGGAGAAACGAGTAGTTTACTAATTACATTCACTATTAAAAAATTAATCAATAAGCAGAAAACACTTTGAAAATGCAAGTGCTATAAGTATGCTTACCTTTGTAATGGCAAATGAAACCTCCTTTTTCCTTCTTTCAGTTTGTAAAAACAGGAGTCACACTTTTGAGAATGAGGAGGTCAGATTTGTACGCTGACCGTCTGAGACGCTGATGGCATAACTCCCTTATTTATCTGCCAACTTCAATTTCAGAAAATTGGACTAATTTTTTAATTTTTTTTTCCCCTTCAAGTCCAAACTGTGTGCCTCAAATGTAATAAACACTTTCCCACATTGAAAACAGTTGTTTGGACAAACCACTGCTGCAGTGAAGAAGGAAAGAAGAATTGTGTGTGACAGAAAATAAGTAATTTTACTTTTCAGTTTCAAAGCACATATATTTTCACTCTGCCTTAAACATGGGCAATTTTTTGTTACAGCTTTTGGGCCAGTTACCCAATTCATGGTTGTCTGAATTGATGACAAAACGATTAATTTCATGGTGTTTGGCTACACCTTTTGCTTATTCCTGTTTTCACTAACAAAACACTTAAAACAACATGTGTTTTGTTCTCATAGGAACTTGAACATAATTTCATTTTCAGTTCAGGCCAGAAAGGACAAAAATTCATTTGTAAATTGTTTTGCATATGGAGACATGAGTCAATGGGATGCAATTGTAAAGCCTTTGGGAAAGGTGTCAACAGATACCCCACCCCGAATCGCAATAAAAGTTGCAGCAAAGCCCAACTCTTTTGTTCTAATGTAAAAGTTGATAGGTAATCTACAAGATTAATACAGCATTTCCAAGATTGTGGTACAAAATCTTCTAGGAATGGAAGGGTGTTGAAATATCAAACAATGAACAAAATTATCGTGCCCTCTTCAGGAAAATGCCCTAAGAGTATCTAGGCATTCTGGTGTTTCGTTATCATATTTAGGTTTTCTGTGATATTTCTCCTTGTTATGTGTTTCAGCATTGAGTTAGCCTTTGGGGGGGAAAAAAAAAAATCAAATAATTAAGCAGAGCCACTTTGAGCATAAAGATCACAAAACAGGATTTGCTCTTGTCAGTAGCTTTAAATCTAATTACTTCGCAGCTGTTGTATGGGCACAACATAATTCCCGAGGGGAAATTCAATTAACAAGTATATTCAGGAGACAGCTGGAGAGAACAGCTCCGCGTACGAGTCGCGCCGTTATCGCACATCCATCGCAAGCTTTATCCTACCGCCCACAGGCCAACGGCAGCGCCAGGCACCACCGAGCTCCCCTCCGCTGACTAGCCTTATTATTTCAAATAAGCCTCTTAGACAAGTCGCGTAATCCGCTATCAAACTCATTATCTCCATCATCAAGTCTGTCCCCACTTCACGTTGCGTTTTTCTCGTGAAGCCCAACCCAACGTTGGGTGCTCTTGCGGTGTTCCGCTCCCGGGAACAGCTCGGTTTCCATTCCGCGTTCGGGTGGCGACAGCTTTGGGAGGAGGGCTTTTTAATAAACCCCCCCAAACCCGCAGAAAGCCAGCTCCGAGCTGGAGCAGGAGCTACACGGAGCTTCCACCGCACCGCTGTCCTTAACGCCGCTGCCTCCACGGACATCCCGCCCTTTCTCCCTCCGCTGTGCCCGCAGACCTCGGGGGCAGCGGCAGCGAGTCACCCCGCACCCCCTTCCTCTGGGATCGGCCTGGGCCCGGGGGGGTTTCTCCTTGGGAGCAGCGCTTGCGGGGAGACTG
>WUAM01000213.1:289421-310093 GCA_024336885.1 Actenoides hombroni
GCAGAAGGAGATCGTCTACAACAAGCTGCTGCCCTACGGGGAGTGCCTGGAGGCCGAGGCCGCCCGTTTCCTCGCGCGAATCAAAGGCAACCTGGCCCGGGCCGTGCAGCTCCAGGAGCTGTGGCCCGGGGGACTCTTCTGGACCAGGAAGCTCTCGACGTGAGCGCCCTTTCCCTCTTCCCTGGGGCTGTTGGGGCTCGTGGCGGCGGCGGCGTCGCGCCTGAGAGCGGGGCCTGCGGGCTTTAGAGGGCGCTCAGCGAGGGGCGCCGGTCTCGTCCCGTCCCCGCCGGGCTGCCCCGCGGCCGGCCGGGCTGTTGGGGAGCGCGGTGGAAGGCAGGCGTGCTCCGTAACGGGTTTTTCCCGGCGCCGCTTAATCGGAGCCCAGCCGGTGTCGGCTGCCCCGTGCCCGGCCCCCCCGCCCCGGCCTGGCCGAGGCAGGACCGCGGGCCGGCGCCGAGGGCCGCCCGCCGCCGTCGGAGCCCCGGCGGGAGCAGGGCGTCAGCCCGCCGCTCTTACACAAGGGCCCGCCAGCGCTCCGGCGACCGAAACGGGGGCAAAGGTGGCTTCGTTTCCTCACAGTTCCCTTCTCGTCGTTGAAACTTTCCGCATTTCCCCCTCTTGTGGATTGGCTTGGGTTTTGTTCGATTTGGGGTGCCTTTTCTGGGGTGTGTGCTTGTTTGGTGGTGTGTGTTTGTTTGTTTGACTGCACGCTTGGTCACCTGTTTTCAGCGCTTCCCTTTTGTAGCAAGTTTCGCGAGATACCGTCATCTGTGTAACTTCTCCTGTAGGAACACGAAGTCTTTCTCCAGACAGGCTATTTGTTAATTCAGGGCTAGCAGGATTAAATTCTGGGTTAATGCTGTGTCAACACCGTTGGTGCCCTTGATATCTTGCCTGTACTGTGGCCCTGTGTGGTTTATGCTGACGTTGACCCTGCTGTGCACGCTGGCAAGGTGGTTTTGATACAGATAAAATAAATAATAAATAAATTCATAGATAGCACTAAGTAGAACGTAGGCTCCCAATAGTGAGTTTTACAGTGCATGCTTCACCCTTTTTTCTTTTGGGCACTGGCACTGAAAATAGCATCATATGACAATGGCTCCGGTAGCTCCAGTCAGGAAACTCTATTTCTGGGGATGTTTCTCATGTTTGGCTTTTTTTTTTTCTGACTCCTCTGTGTGCCTTCATAAACGGTGCTTCCTGTGTGCTGGAAATGATGAAATGTGTGCTTTGCATAGTATAGTTTCCTTATGGGTTTTTTTTTCCTCTACGGAATGTCTGTTTTGTACAACTTACTTTCCCCCTGAGTAAGTATTTTATTTAATATTAATTGGGAATTTAATGTATATTTGGCAGTCAAATCTGTTATGCACATATTGAAATGCAAGTGCCTTTATGTTTGCCAAGAGGCATTCTTAGATAGAATTACATTGATGGTTGCAAAATGACTCCTGTGTTTGTGCTGTGTGACAGTTTGAACCTGCTTGGAACCAGTTCAACACTGTTTCCCCTCCTGCCTTCCCCAGCCATCTGCTAGCTTACACTGGTTTCAGTGGTACCTGTTGCCTTTGTACCTGTGGTCGAACTTCATATACTGATCAAACTGGAATAAACTGTAGCAGTTCTTAGTAGGGTAAAGATAGGGAAGAGCTAAATAAGGCTGAATGTGGCACCCGAGTCCCGTGGAAAGGCGCGGAGTTGTTTTAGAATCATCCTATTACTCACTCTCTAAATGACAATTACTGTCACCAGTTGAGGCTTCAGGGCAGTGAATTTAGCCTGTTGAGAACTGCTGCCGTGTTCCTGTATGAATCACAGCAAGGTCAGGAGGCTCCTAATTTGTGGTTTTCCACCTCCTCTTTGAAGCTGGAATTTATTGTGTGTGTTTGCAACTTAGCTGATGCCTGTTAGTCTCGAGATTATTTGTGGCATGTTACATGCAGTAAGACTCTGAATATGTTTGGATGTAGGAAAGGAAGGAAACAGCGGGCCTGCCTTAAAAATAACCTTGTGTATTTAACATGAGATAGTTTGCTTCTTAGTTTAACTTCACAAGGTGGGATGAGATACGTTAATAAAAGTTTAGGCCTAGATGAACCGCTTCCAACCCTGTGGTGTTCTGGTGTCATACCTATAGGTATCCCTTGTAGGATGTTGACAATAAAAGCAAAGTTTTGCTTTCTGTTGATAGTGAATTGGAGATGAATCACTCATCTTCCTACCCTTTTTCCTGTTTGATAAAAAATAAAATAAAAAAATGCCCAGAATCTTCGTAATGGTATGATTGCTGCTTAGCTGCTTTGCAAATGTCTTGAATTATAAAAGCCTGCATTCTGACAATATTCTCTGCAATAATTTACAATTCAGAGCCATTTCTTTAAGCTATTTCTCACACGGATCCAAACGTTAGTACAAACATTGTAACATGTACATAGATACAAAGATGTAAAGGGAAAAGGTTGCATCCAGATTATATACTTCTGTGGCTACACCTCCTTGGGTACTCACAGCCTTATACAGCCTGAGTAAACCCTGCAGAGTATAAAAAATGAAAGTGAAAGCCAAATTCCTTTTTGAATTAAAAGTTGGACTGCCAGTTACAATTTCATCTGAACCTGAGATCTGAGATTTGTTATGCTTCCAACAGCTGAAAACATGACTTGCACATAGTTACCTTAAGAGCAGCTGTTTCAGCTGTCTGATGTCACAGACTGGGGGAGAGGGGAGCAGCTTTGGAGCTTACCAGATATAAAATCTGTATGCTGATTTGCATATTTCTTTTATGAATAATTTTCAGTGAACCAGTTCTCTGCTTGGGATGTATGTGTGGAATGTAGCGAGAGAGATTTCTCTTCTGTGAAGACAAGAATAGTGCAGTTAGTTGAGTAACTTAGGACTTAGTGGTACTTCTCATGCAAGTGAAATGGTTTGCCTCAAAGACTGGCATTTAAATCTGTTATCATTGCCCCGAGATTCCTCCCAATTTTAGCTAGTAAAATTGGTATCTTATAAAACGCTCATCTGGTTGTGAAAGCAGAAGACTGAATCTCTGTTGTATAACTTGATGCTGTGTGTGTTTGTGTGTGGAAAAAGCAGGTTGCATCAAAATTGTTTGCTTAAATGTGCTTGCGTCATAACTCTTTTATGGTCTAGGTCAAAAGCAGGCTGCTGCTTCAATTTTTCCCCCTTATTTTTTACATAGAAACTTTGTGTATAGATTTTTTTAATTGTTTTGTTTTGGTTTTTTTTAGAATATAGCCTGTAAATGAGCATATTAGTGTAATATGAACCATTAATGCTTACTGTACATGTGGATGACTTTGAAACCTGGAAAACACATGTCTTTCTGTGCTTTCTACTGCAGTCTGCAAGGGTAGAGTTTTTGAAGCTGCTGAGGAACACAGTTTCTGTTCCTGACAATGTTATTTTGTGTTGCTTGTCAGGTGTAGGCTTAGTACAAAATGACATCTAACTGTTTTGCTATAAGGTGTAGGGAAAAATACAGCTCAGCTGTTTTGGAATAGAATGACAGGACACAAAGTTAAAGTGAAGATGAAAACATCTCAGTGGGACTCGCTGAAGTATTTTAATCTATTGCATATAAATATTGTTTTACATTGATTTTTCCCTTCATTCTTATCAGAGAAATAGAACCTTTCTGGATGCACAAGGGATGTGTGTATATACTGTACACGTGATTAAAATAGTCTTATTGGGCACGATTCATTGTTTTTCATGTACTTTGTCAAACTGACTTTTAGACCAATCGTACTCCTGTTCTGTGTGTTCTCAAATGAAAATGGATAGCTAGGAATTTAGGAGAGCGCTTCCGAAGCGAAGGCGATTGTTAACTGTAGCAGAGCAGCCAACTTGCTAGGGCAATTTAGGATGTCCACTTGATACGATAGTACGTTCCCTAAAAATAAGTCTATTGTAATTGTGGAGTGAGAGATTGGATACCTAATACCTTTAAAATAGGGAGTTGGCTTTTTGGTTCTATGTTTTTGGGTTTTAATTTCCATAGACCCTGTAGTTTGTTTGCAGCTCCATCGTTTCTGCACATAATTTTCACTTTCTAATCAAGTATTTTAGGGTGAGTAGGTTTTGTTGGTTTGGGTTTTGTTTGGGTTTGGTTTTTTTTTCCCCCTTCTCCATGTAGCTGAACTCCAAATCGGAACTAGTGCAACGAATGACAATTTATTTATCTTTTTTGCAGTTCACTGGTAGAGTTTGAAAGCTCAAAACCTTTGATGATTTTTCTTAAAGGAGGAATCAAAAGGGAAGTGGAATTAAGGTTTCAAGAGACATTGCCATGTAGTATGACCTGACTTCATATAAGAAGTCTTTTTTGTTTGTTTGTTTTGCAGCAATTTAGGTCTAAAATTAATTTGTTTTTCCCCAATAACCTAATTAGTAATTTCTGCTGAAGAGCCACCATTTATACAAGGAACATGCATCTGTGTGATTAACCCCTTGGCATCCATCAGGATGTATAAAGTTCTGACTATTATTTTATTTAGTAATGGTGATATTTCATCCTTGGGGGGGGTTGAGATTCTGAAAATGTTGCAGTTCCCTTCAGTTACGTTTTCCTCATGTAATCTTGAGCAAAAGTGATTAGCTCCTTTTTGCAAGTCATTATTTTCTGTTGTCATCTTATTGCACAGCTGGATTAAGAAAAATACTTGAGAGTTGTAAAGCCTGTCTCCCCCACCTACATAAAGAAACTGTAAATGTGGGAGCAATTTGGCATCTAGTTCTGCTTTTTGGGCATCGTGTTCAGTACGTTTCTGTGTACTTTACTTATTCTGCTTCTTAATTAAACAGTATTTTGTATAATAGAACTGCTGTTAGCAAATGTCAGGAGCGGTAACAAGCCAAACATTTTGTATTTGGTTATATATAACAACTCTGACAGATTAATTCAATCTCTCTTGTAGTGTTTCTTTGTGGTTAAAACTTATTTTTCAGGCTTCTTCAGTTCTCTGGTTTTTTTTAATGATACATGAAGAAATGAAACCAGTATTCTTTCTTGCTTTATACCCAGTATTATGGGAGTGGAGAAAAACACAGTTCATAGGCTTGAATGGAATGGAAGTTATTAAAGTTTAAACTTTATTTCACACCCTCTGCTCCACCCCGAAACAAGCCAGTGGTGTTGCTGTGTACCTGGTATTTTCCTTTCCCTGATGTGTACTGGCCTGAAAAACACAACACTTGTAATGTTTGGCCATTGCATCAAACACTGCCTGCTAGTAAACAGTAAGGGAAAGCTAAGGGGAATGACTAGGTGGGAGTGCAAGGACTGTGTGGCTGGTCATCTCTCTCATAGCCATATAAAATGCCTCTGATTTGCCTCTTAAGTCTAACAGGCTCTTTTCAAGGCCTGTGCTTTTCCTTGGAGAGTCTGGGAATACCTCTTCTGTCTGCTCATGAAATGTGTATGTTGTCATGATTATTGCTCCACTCATCTTGAAATAGCTTCCACGCTTTCACTCTGGGTTCTTCCCATACAGTGTATGAACAGTATATGCTTTTAGAAGGTAAAATATTAAAATAAGCATGATTAAGTTATATACTTCTGTTAGCCCTCACAAAATCAAGTGTCACCTGTTTTTTTTCCCGAGGATTCTTTTTGCATTTCCATTTTATGCATGTGAAAAGTGTAGCTGTTCAGCTGTTGGTGGTGTAATCCTATAGGTGGAAAGTTTCTGGCCAATCTAGCAAATTTAGGCTCCTGTGGTAGGACAGTGGGTTATCCTGTATTTCATTTGTTTTCTTCTGTAGCTGAAATAAGGAAAACACATTGAAATGAGCATTAGTGAAAATGATGCCTGTCAAATGTAAAAATCCCCACCTTGAAACCATTGGGAAAAGGAAATTGGAAAGAAGTGCTGTAGAGTGGGATTGATTGATTGATTTATGTGATGTTTTGCTGGTTTTGGGGGTTTTTTTCTGAAGACTGGTAATTTTCAGTTTGCCAGAGCCTTGTAGCTGTTCCACTGCATCTTCAAGTGAAACTGGAGGAAGAAGGTTGGGAAAAAAATTCTTGCAAGAAAAGAGCAAGTGGTCTTGGTATATGTATATTTAAGGAAACTAACTTCTCTTGGCAAGATTACTAGCTGTGGGTGATCCTGGAAGTTCCAAGAGAATTTTAAGTTGAGGAACAGGGATGTGGGGAAGTTAAAAAAAAAAAAAAAAAGTACTCAAGCAGTTGAGTCCATACCCTGTGTGATCTTGTGTGAAGTGTGCTTCATGCAAGCGTGTTTTGTTAAGGGGTCTGTATTTTTGTTCTCCAGTAGTCAGTTCTCCCACTGGCAGCTCTGTGAGGAAAACAAGTTTTACAGAGGAGCCTGAAGCGTTTGAAGCAAAGCAAACGCATTATTAAACTCAACTCCGCCGTGTCACAGGAGTCAAGTTCAGAACCCCAATTTGGGAATCAGGGTAGTTTGTTTTCATTGTCAGATCAGTAACTGCTAATGTTTGCCCCTTGAAAATTACCTGGTGTCCCTTACTTTCAAGTAGGAGTCCTTCGGAGATGTTTGCTTCCTAATTTTTTCCCCTTGGCACTCGCAGTGCAGGGCTCTGCAGCGCGTGCTGCCCTGCATACCGAATAAGCACGGGGAGATCTGGCATTCTTCACAGAACAAGCCTTGATGCTCTGGAGATGTATATTTAGCCACAAATCAATCCAGCCTCTACTCAATCGTCACCAAAAACCGTGGACGGGCTTCTGAAAAAATTGTTTTATAAAAATATAAAAATGTTTTCGTGTCTTGTATGCTTTATCTAACTGCTTCTTGGAGGACAGTGTGTGAGTTAAGGTTTCTTATGAATATTTAAGCATAGTTGGAGCAGTAATAAAAAGGAAAGTGTGCTTCCCAGTGAGCAGTAATTTACACTTGTGTTCCATGTAAAATGCTGCAGCAGAACTTTGTATAGGTTTTGATGGTGCAAATTAACTTTTAAGACTTTAAGCACATTCCTTTATTCAATCTGAACTTGAAAAGAGCAAGCACTTCTTCCAGAGTTAGTCCTCGTGGATCTGTACTTTCTTAAGGTAGGGAATATAAGGGATGGCAGTGGGACACACCACCAGCAAAGCTCAGTGGCTAGAGCAGTTGTTCAGCCGTACTGGAAGCTATCAGAATTGGACTTTACTTAAAACTTGAGTTGGTTGGTTTTTTCTGCTTTTTATTAGCTTCTAGATTGTGTCCTGTCTCCTCTTTCAAGCACCCCAGCTGAAAAGGATGGAGTGTAACAAGGCTGCTTGTGACAGTTGTGGTGTTTTGGAGATTTTTTTTTTTTAAAAAAAGAATTAAATGCATGGGGATATGGAAATGCTAGATTTAATGGTTAGTACATTTTGAGCTGAAAGAATAGGATCCTTGGTTTTGTGGTATCTGGCATGAGCATGAAGTTAGGGTATTTGTAGAGTCTTAGAAGACTGAAAACATTTGGTCGTTTTCATTCTCTTTGTAGTTAGTTTCAGTCTTCTTTTGCTATCTATCTTCAGGTTTGAGTTTTGTTTCATTAAATAGCAAGTCAGATGGAGTCTGGCTTGAGTCTTAGATAAAATGGAAACATTGACAAATATTGCTGACTCATCCTGTGCTTTGTTTGTAGATACATCCGATTATATGGGAGAAAATTCAGCAGAGAAGATCATGTGCTTTTTATCAAGTTGCTCTATGAACTGGTAACAATTCCCAAACTGGAGATCAGCATGATGCAAGGATTTGCACGCCTGTTGATAAACCTTCTGAAGTATGTACTGATTGCTGCTGACTACTGAAACTTCTCTCTCTTAAGTACTCGATCACTTCACTTGCTTAATGTTGTTGCATAGTTCGGTGTAACAGTGTGTCCTGTTACAGGTTGCTTCACTTAATCTGCCCTGTACAGACGATGTTGATTAAAAAGAGTTCTCATAAAAACACTTTGCCCCTCTCAGAACTTTAGGATTGGTATTGAACATGAATGAATGTCAGGGGTTTTCCTTGTTAGGAAAAGAAAACATCTCGGAGGACCAAGTGTTAAAGGTTGAATCTCGAGTAGGGGAAAAATGAAGACTGTCTCCCAACTTGATGATATTTAGTTCATTTAGAGATTTCCTGAAGAACTTGTCAGCTTCTGTTTGTGCAGAAGTGCTGCAGGTGGCTCGCTTTCTTCTTGCCTAACCTTCCTGCAGCTTGTGTCAAATGATAAGCATAAATCAGAGCAGTGATCTTGGGTTTTTTGAGGTGCAGTGTTGATGTAAATGTTTAATCCTGAAGAATTCCATGGTTTGTTATTTTTGTTGTGGTGGTTGTTTTTTTTTTCCTCCCCTATTAGGAAAAAAGAACTGCTTTCCAGGGATGATTTAGAGTTACCATGGAGACCACTTTATGAAATGTTGGAAAGGATATTGTACTCCAAAACAGAACATCTAGGATTAAATTGGTTTCCCAAGTAAGTTTGCATTTTAAGACTTTGGATAGGTGATAAGTATCTGTAATGCTTGAATGTACATTGTACTTCTCTTTTCACATGTGGAATCTGATACACAGTAAATATTTTGCTTATATTTCCATGACACACATTTCAGTATTTGCATGCAAGACTGTACTAAATCATTTATATCCTTCTGCCATTGAATTGTGTTTGTTATGGTGTTCCTCTCTTTGTGAATGTGATTGAGTTCATTTCCAAACATGCTGGAACAGGAGCCTTCATCAAATTACTTTAGGATGATAAGCTGCAGGTTTAGCGGATTTGATGTTAAATTTTTAACAATTTTCAAATTAAATGTCTGCTGTTCTGTTTTATAACGTAAGGGTTTGGGAAAAAAAATATCAAAAATGGTACTGTTCTTAAATATACGTGCTGCAATCATTCCCAGAGTCTGTAACCTGTCTGTGCATCAGCATACACACAAGAGAAGTTAAGTGCCTTCTATAGAAAATACATGCATTTATATATTCCAAGTGACAGTGTGATATGGACAAATCAGTTTTTTTCCCAGTTAATAATTTTAGAAATGTTCTACTGATTTTAAAACTGAAAACTTGTGTTCTTTGCTTTCTTTGTGCTGCTAATCCCTCTCCATCTGTCAGTTTTCCAAAATCACTATTTTCCTAATAATTCTGATTAGAGAAGATTCTGCTCTCTAAATTAGAGATTACAAATGGTACTACACGGGTAACTCATTATGTACATTTGAACTGCATCTTCATATAAAGAAATGCAGGTGAATATGCACTTAATTTGCTTTAAACAATAATTTTCTATCCAGGGATACTGAAGTGCTGCCACTGATTCTTTTTACCGAGTGAAAGATCCTATTGCTGATAGGTGACGTAAACAGAAAACATACCTAGCCTTGTAATTTGTTATGGAGCATTTCATACTGAACTTCTCTCATGGCTACATAGCTGGAAAAATATTTTTGCTAATAGCATTATTTTCTAGTTGTAGATAATGCTTGTAAGTGAAAATCCAAAAGAGCAGAGCCTTTTTGAGTTAAAATTTTCTTTTATGCCTATGCCAGCACCTACTGCAACCCTGTTACCTTGCTCCCTGGGGGTGTTGTCTAGTCACTGCTGGGTTACTGTGTGACAAAATCGCATAGTGGGGAGGAGACTTTTCCAAGAAGGGAACAGTGGTTAGGCTGGGAGGAAGGTATGACTTGTGATGTTGTGTCTGGAATGTGTAGCTTTTATTAACTGTATTAGATATTGGACACTCCATCCTAATATGCAGTGCGATTTGTTCTCATATGGTGTTCATTTGTTTTTTTTTATCATCCATTTTGTGGGGTATCTTTCTGGTGAAAATCAAGAGATCCTTTTAAAAGCTGATTGATTTGATTTATAGCTGTTAATTTAACTACTGTTTTAATTTATTATTTTTTTTTTCACATTCAGTTCATATCGACCAGGCTTGTCTTCACCTAAAACATTTGTGCTTAATGTATTACATAGGTGGTAAGAATGACTTTTTGTTCTGTTCAGCTCTGGCCGATGTGTAATCTTCTGCATGTTCTGTTAGATCGTAACACTTGTCACACAGGTGTCATTTGATGCATAAGTAATTGTATTGGAAAAACCATGTTAACATTACACCACTGTTTATGAGAATGTCGCACTGTATGGAAACCTTTCTAATGGGGGAACAAGACAGCGTGTGTGAAGTGGCTGAGAAGGTGGCTATATGCTAAACTAATTTAACCAGATAGTAGGTATTTAGGGGTCAAATGGCAGGGCAGTTTTACATTTGAATAATCGTTGTGTCTGAACATTGACAAAGTCGGTGTTGGTGTAGGAGTGCATGGTACCCAGTAGGTTCACCTCGCTATTCCAAACGATGAAATCATGGAAAGTGCTTCAGCAGTGAGGTCATAGGTCCTGGAAAATACACTCAGCGAGAACCTTGTAGCTGTGAAGTGTGAAAACAAGTTTCTGTATCGGAACAGTTCACTGAATTGTTGCAGTGCAAACTGCACCGAGAGTACCGGTGTACTTAGAAATTCAGAAAACTGGTGAAAGTGGAAATGGTGTTGCAGGGGTTTGGGCTTTGTTTGAGGATTTTAGGAAGAGATTTTTAGTTCTACTAATCCAGTGAGAGACTGGTATTTGGCTCACTAGCTAGAATTCACTAAAATAATTTGTGAAACTGTAGCTGGTTGCTCTTTTCATTGTCTTAACTGAAGCTCTGGTAGTGGAGTGTCTGCTGCATTAAGACCTGAATCTGTCCTGAAAAACTGAAAATGGTGCTTTTACTGCTTTTTGGTAATGTAGGAGGCAACAGTGTCAGTTTGTATGTTAACTATTTTAACTGAATCATGTTTCCCTTTGAAAATGTAAGGGAAAACACCTGGATTTGCAAATCAGTATGATCATGTCCTTTCCAAAAGAAGAAAATAATCATGTAGTGTCAGAACAATGACTAGTGATAGAGGTTAATAGTATTGTTGGGTGTCTGTTAATACATTATGTGGCAAGACATAATAATAAGCCAATAATACTTCACATAATAAGGAGGAACTAAAAGCAAAGAAAAATGAATGGGATGATAAATTTTCCTTTATCTCGTTAAATACGCTGTTTCAGTAATTGATAGGAGATACCTTCCAGTGTAAGTGGCTTCATTATCTCTGGATTACAAAGGGTTTAATACCTTATCCAAATGATAAGATTTAAATACCTGAGCAGGGGCAATTTTGAGCAATTATGCAGTAATGGGTATGAAGAAAACTGGAACAGAAGTGGAACAGAAGCCACGGCTAAAAAGTCTGGGAGCTGATTCAAAGTGGTAATGAAAACAGTAACCAGCAGTTCCTTGTTCTACCCAGCTATACTGTCCTGCCCTTTTCTAACCACGAGTCATCAAATGAGACTCTTAGACAACGTCTCCTGTAGCTGGTCCCTAGTTTTACTGTCTTAAATGGAAGTTTCCTTATGTACAGAATTGGTGGTGTGTTTTTCTTTCTAGCTTTCATTCAGAATTTGTAATCAGAAGACAGGAGGAGGTGTCCCTTCCAATCTTTCTCTGTTTCTCTCTTCTGCTAACAAGTGTCGAGATCTGACTGAAAACTTGTGAATTTGAAAGACTCGTTAATCTCTGGCATCAGTGGTTCTTAAAATTCCTCTGTCCTTCAGGTTCTTCTTCATAGTAGTTGACTTCAGTGGAGTGTGATAGTATGGGGATAGCTGTTCTGTTTGTTTTGTCACACAAATATTTTTCATGTTAATCTCTGATGCTCTTAAGGAATGTTGCTGGTTCATGCTTTGTTTATCTACTTTTGGAACAGCTGTTATCTGTTTCCTAATGCTTTCAAGAACAGTGTTCTCTTTAACCCAGAATCTTTATGAGCTTCTTGCAGAGTTTGATCTTATTTTTGTGTAATTAATTGTTTGCCATTCCTCTTCAAATTTTATAAGCTGTCAGTCAGCTGATAATTTTCATTCTGGGAGAGGTCATGGATTTCCTTTGTATGTTTTATGTAACGGTGACAGAGTTTTGCATCTTGTAGAGTGCTGCTGGAACTCAATTAGTGTTATGAGGGCTGGATGGGCTTTTGCTGGCTTGCAGTGAGTGTTGAAATGTTGAAGGGAAATAGTGGTTTATCCATTTTATATTTCTCCTGGCTTGTATGGGATCAGTTTATTTTGTGTAGGACTAGAGAGAGAGTGTGTGCATGCTCAGTATTTGTGTGTCTCAATTAATTGACCTAAACTGATCTTTAGTAAAATTCTAAAGATGATACTTTTGCATCATCCTCTGATCAAAATAGCATTTCAAAATGATAGTTTTTGACAATGAACTAAAGGGTGCAGTTTTTCTATTAAGAACACAGAAAGGACAACTAAAAGATACAGGAAGATCTTCTGCCAGAACTCTTTTTCATTCTAAAAATTACAAGTGCAATTCAGTCTTGAGTTTGTCTGGTAACAAATAGAAGATTTGAATAATGTGACCATTTACTACCTTTATGGTTCCACTGATTGATACCTCTCTCTACTCCCCCTCCCTTTTATTCTTTGAGTTTATTCGGAAATACAGTTTTTAAGTGGTTTGATGGCATCCTGTGACCATTCCTGTTAAAATGATTTCTCAAATAAGGTTTCTTGCTGTGGATGAAAATGCTTTTAAAGTAAACTGTTAATTGTGAGGGAAGCTAATGAAATAATCATTGATTTGCACGTAGTTCACCTCTCTTTCTTGGAACCACTGGACAAATACCAAAGCCATGTTGAAAAGGCCATATATGGTGTTTGGAACCTAATAATAGGCAGTAGATTTCAGAAAGTTGTTTTGTTTATTTTACAGATATTTATGAAGTTCATCAACCTTTTTTTCTCTTTGTGTTTTCACTTCCCCAAGAAGTTACCTTGCTCTGCTGGTTGTTGATGGATAAAAATGCAGGGTACTGATTATAAGAAATTATAGTAATTCTTTGCTTAAACACAATAAATACTAGAGTGGTTGAAAAATAGAAGCAGGAGTTTAGCAGGGTGATTTTATGTCTTATGATTAGCTCTGTGTAGAAGGCAATTAGCTACTGCATGTTCACAGAAGACATCTAATTGCATCAACATTATCTTAAGCTCTTGAGGGAAAAATCAGCAAGTGGTTATTTTATGCTGTCATTGAAATTTGGTAATATACTATCCTTCATGTTTTCTTTCTTGTTTCAGTTCTGTAGAAAGTGTTCTGAAAACACTTGTGAAGAGCTGCAGACCGTAAGTGTTTTGTTGGGTTTTTTTTAAGCCTGTATCTTTAATATTACTTTACAAGGGGGAATAGAAGTTGGGGGTTTTGTTTGTTTGTTTTGGTGGGGTTTTTTGTCGTTTGTTTGTTTTAAATACAAACACCCCAAACCCTGCCCTACTAGTCATTGGTTGGCTGAAAATCTGTTAGTAGTTAAACCAGGATATCTCTAGAGAAAGCTGCCATTGCTTCTGCTCTTTTGCTGTTACATTCACTGGCAATGTGTGACTGTAAGCTTGAGGAACAGGTGTCTAAGGTGATAAAATCACCTTAGACTTCTCCCAGATATATGGGTTTGTAGCAAAATAAAACCCTTTAGGTTTCAGTGTTGATTTTTCTGGTCTATGTTATGGCTACGAAAGTCACTGAAGCAGGGTGTTTAAAGGAAAGTGTGGGTTTTCTCTCTTGAAAATTCTGATTTAACACTTGGACACTAATAATGTTTCTTCCAATTGGCCCCATATCAACTGAATAATTCCACTGTGTAAACAGTTGTAACTGGTATACTTTTTAAATACCGCATTGCAGGGATAATTAGTTTCTTTTAAAATAAACAACCATATTTTCTTGTAACCTTCTCATAAATGTTCCTCATGCCTTAAGTAATCTTTTTGTACATGTGAATAGTAGTTGTTTGCTTTTTTTTGACTGGCCTTCACATTGAAATGGTTTTGTGTTGTACAGAGTATTCTGGTTCAATAAGACAAGAATCTTCTCGCATTCGTGGTCTTAAAAATGCTAAGCCGTGGTATCCTTGACCTTAACTCTGTTTCGGGAAGGTTAAGTGGAGCTGAGGACTGCCTGTCTGTTGTCCCGGTTTACACGGTCTTACTGTAAACCCAAGGTTTATGATGAATTAGTAGCTAGTGTTATATATATTTTAAACAGACCCAAACTTTAAATGCAAACCTGTACATGTTCAATGGTTTCCTTGTTTTCAGGTATTTTCCAGAAGATGCCACTGCGGAGATGCTGGATGAGTGGAGGCCTTTAATGTGTCCGTTTGATGTTACCATGCAAAAGGCTATTACCTACTTTGAACTGTTTCTACCTACTACCCTTCCTCCTGACCTTCACCAGAAGGGGTTCAAGTAAGTGTGACTGAATGTCCGTGAGTGTGGTGGTCTGTTGCAGATGCAAGCAATTATCTCTTGCGGGATGACTTGAAGTCAACCAGTAAAATGAGCGCTGGCTTTTGAACAGTGTTTTTGGAAGGAGCTCAAGGCAGAAATTCTGTCAGTGTGCTTCTTTTGTAAAACTAACTACCTTCTGTTTAATTTGGGGCAGCCTCTGATAAGTCTTTCATGTATGTTGAAGTATAGCTCTTACTACAAATATAGGATTATGAGGTAGAGGTCTTCAATTCACTGTCAAGATTTGAAGATGTGAGGTGGTCAGAGGACTGCTATAGGAAGTGAGTTTGAAAGTTACAGGAGAAACACTGGCAGGACAGAACAGTGTCTGGATCATCTTTAAGGTAGAACTATTGAACTTTTGAAACATAAGCCAGTAATGTTTAGTGTATGTCAAGATTACTTAGGCTGGTTATATGAAAAGTGTATTTGTGCTATAGGGTTAGTGGAAACTTAAAGGAAGGGAGTGAAATTACCTTATAAAGGTGAATTTAAGTGAGGGGCTGGTATGGAGGGTTTGCATCCTTGGCTTGAGATGAATTAGGAATAAATGCTGATGATACCTACAGCCATTGGTCCATAGAGACAAATTTTAGATTTTAAGGTAGAGGGAAATGAAGTGTGGTTTATTTTCATCTGTTTTGCCCGTGTTGGGATGGCAATATGTAATGAAATGGTGAAGCTGAAGTAGATGGGGAATCTTCTGGTTGACACACTTGTGCAAAAGAAGGGGATCAGAAAAGAATAAGAGGAGGAGAGGTAAAAGAAGCAAGGACAGAAACTTGTGATCGGAGTTGGGGGTAGGAGGGATGCTGTGGGAGGCAAAGTGATACAAGCATGTCCATGTTGATCCCTGTTCTTGTTGAATGAGTTCCTACAACCACCCAGCAGAGTGAGTGATGAATATCCAGTGAGAGTGCTACTTTTCACATGAAAATTATTTTGATGTTGTTCTCTTGCAGCCTTTGGTTTGATGAATTTATAGGCCTTTGGGTGTCAGTTCAAAATCTTCCCCAATGGGAAGGGGTAAGTATTTAATTTTCATCTACACTAGAAAGAAATCCATTTAAACTTTCCTACAATGTGCTTGCAAAGCATTGAAGTCAAACAGTGATATAGTGGATTATCCCCTCCCCCCTTCTACTTTAACCAGTAAAAGAAAGTGGAGACAATGAGTTTGCGATTGTTAGGAAGCAATTACTGGCTGAATGACTGAGACTGCACTTGGGCTTGTTGAGCATTGTTTACTGTCTAGCTCAGGCAGCTTTTCTTTCCAGCCTTGGGAATTCTGGCTTTCCAGACTGCCTGCTAATGCTTACAGTGATGCAAAGTGCTATCTTTTATGTCTTAATGCGCCTCTTCTGGTCCCTAATTTTGAGTAGTAATGCTTTGCCTTGATTGCAATGAGTTCTTGTCATCTTTACCGTAGATACAGTAAAGAACCTGTACTCTTCTTGGCCAAAAATACCATTGGGCTGTATCTTTCCAAGACAATAGTCTCTCGTGTACCTGTGTGCCTTTTTTGTCTCTCTCTTGTAACTAGACACAGTCTTGGGAAATAAAATAGAATCATTTTTGAGACAACCCCAACAGCAGTTTAGGTGCTGTTGTTGTCATCTGACCTGTGCCTTGGCTTTACTGCAGTGAAACTTGGCATATTACCAGATTTTTTCCATACTCAGTATGAACATAAGCTCCTTGACCATCTGGTTACTTTTACTAATCTCCTGCCTGTATACACAAGGAGGACTTCTCAGTGTCTTTGGAGAAAGCTAATTTCCAGACCACCACTGAATGCTACCATTGTAGCACATTTCTGCACGTTTCTGGCACTTACTTTGTGAAAAGGCCTGTGTGTGGGTCTTTCTGGTTTGAGTTGTTTCATCACAAATAAAGGAAGGCAGTCTTCGCTCTAACAACTGGCAACTGCCCAGACTTGAACAGGGGTGATTGCCAAAGCTTTATCTGAGATTGTCTGTAGACACTTTTGCATCATTCTGATGGCTATCCAAAAAAATCACAATTCTGCCTACTCTTTCTGACAGGAAGATGACAGCCTGTACTTTAGTATCATGATTTGGTTTGTTTCTGTCAAATGGTCTAACAGATAATCATCAACACACTTTCATAAGCAATCTCTGGTATTTTTTTCCCCTCTTCTGCTGCATTCTGACAGTTTGCTCAGAAGGCCCAAACGATTTTATTTTTTCCCCAAACCTTTCACTTCACATTTCCTTTGCTGTCTTGTCCACTTCTCGTTCATTTCATCAAGCTTGAATGCAGATACATAGACATATGGGTTCTGACTGTGCAAACCAATTTAAACCTCTGTATGCTGCAAGCTTTTTTCTCAGCTTGCTTTGGCAGGAATTGGACTTGCTGTTTGAAGGGGAGCTATAGAATCAACTGCCTTTGTGCATGGGAAGGGTTTTTTTCAGGGCATATTTCCTAGTATCAAACAAAAAAAGGTAGATCATTTAAGAAAATGTACCATTTCTTTTCAGGCTGTGTCAGATGTGACTATCCTGAGTTGAATTTGTGGGCTTCCCAAGTTGTCATGTCCTTGAGACTGAGGTGAACTGCTGTTGTGTGAATATCTATCTCTGAATGAGGCAGGATTATTTAAGGCCTTTCCTTAAAGCCGTATCTTCAAGACACTGATAGAAGCATCAAGGCTTCTTCATTTCCCTGTTTGGACAAGCTCACAAAAGGAGTGTTGGTGGATTATGTGCTTTCTCACAATCGGGGCACAGGAGTGAGATTTCGTCTCCTTTTTGTTTAGTCCCGTTAACTCTCTCTTTCCAGAGGACCTCTTTCAGTTCCCTTTTGGACTCATGAGACTGTTTTCTGGAGATGGAGTATCTAATTCTCCATAGATAGTTACAGTCTGTCATCCCCACCTGACAGCTTACGCCTGTGACCTTTACAAGCTACAGATGTGTATGAACCAAAGCTTGCAAATGTGACAGCCATCAGCACAGGCAGGAGAGCTTTAAGTAGGGGGGATCTGGATGGAACTGTCACCTGGAGTTTGTTCCAAACCTTTGCTGCAGTGATGAATAATTTGCTACTCCCAGGTGATAGAATAGTGATAGTGTTTGAAGGACTCTGAAGCTTAGCACAGGTGTCTTTCTGTAAGCTACTACCAGGAGTCTTCTGCTCTGTTGAAGCTGTTCAGAAAGGGGAAACAAGCTTAAAGTTGCTCAAAAGGGGAAACGATATTTCTTAGCAAAAGCTGAAGTTCTTGACATCATACTGCTCAAGTGCAAGTTTGTCTGTTGTTCATCTACTGATCTTCAGAGTTTCTCTAAAAATAGATGATTGAGAATTGAAATGGTAGTGAATGCATTTGACCTTTCATGTTAACTCCCAGAACATGGGGAGAGTGACTATACTTTCTAAAAAGTACTGTTAGTACATTTTTACACGTAAAAAAACCCCAAAATGTAAAGAGATGGGGTATATATTCTGACCAGCTGCCTCTGCCAGAATTTGGGTCACAATGACTTGCTGTGTAAGTACTTGGATGAGGAACAAGTTGGACTCTTGAAGGTAGGAGTTTTGATGCGTTATTAAATATGGCATTGACGGCTTCAGGTAGAGTGAAATCTCCCTTTACAAGTGTTTTAGCATAACAGGTAGCTTTTATCTTGCATCTGTAGATTGATCAATTTGTGTATCTTTGATTATCAATATAGTCTAATGAGTATTTCCTTCTCATATGGTTGTTTTCAGCATTTAGTAAACCTTTTTGCTCGCTTGGCCAGTGACAACATTGGGTACATAGACTGGGATCCGTATGTACCAAAGGTAATATTTCTTATTTTCTGAAATGATTTTGTGTACTTTGAGAAGTCTTCAATGTTACTACGCTAAGAATAATTCATATTCCCTGTATTGGTCTTACACTGCAGTGGCCCAGTTTGTCAAATTAGGTACATTCATTTGAAGACCAAAGTTTAACTTGGAAAATTTGAGCCTTTATTTTGCAACAGACAGCACTGAAAGTTGGTACTGTTCTCACCTGACTCATGGCCAAAGCAGAACAGCAACGTACCTTACTGTACAAGTGCTGGCTGATTGTTTAACTAATTCCACCTTCTTGTGGAAGTGGCCCTTAGTCATATTCTTTTGATAAGTAGTATATATGTCCTTCCAATCTTTCACCTTACAGATTTATTTTTTTTTTAAAGGCTCTTCATAGCAGTTATGTTGTTTGGTGGTTTCTTTCTTTTTTTTTAAAGACTTTTTGATTAGAAAATTAATCTATGCCCGTTTTGTGACACAGATGAACAAATTTATGCTACTATTTGTGTTTTGTTTGGGTTTTTTTCTTTCAGATTTTTACCAGAATTTTGAGGAGTTTAAATCTTCCAGTGGGAAGCAATCAGGTTGTTGTTCCAAGATTCTTAACAAATGCTTACGATGTAGGACATGCGGTAATGTGGATCACAGCCATGATGGTTAGTAACTTTTTCATGAAGTGCAACAAAACTAACGCAAAGTTTTAAGGTAGTATGAATTTAAAATTCACATTTGTTCTGTTTGAAGGTATTGCTGTGGTGAGAGTGCTTGTACCTCATACTGCTGTGTTACATGTTCATTTTAATTCATTCCGTACAATAAAATTCTGTTTTATTTTTCACAGGGTGGACCAAGTAAACTAGTGCAGAAGCACCTGTCTGGATTATTCAACAGCATTGCCTCTTTTTACCATCCTTCAAATAACGGGCGTTGGCTGGTGAGTGTTTTGTGTGCCAACAGTCAAACCTGTCAAATCAAACATGTTGACAGATGCACTATATGCTTCAACAGCCAGATTGTCTGGCTGTGTAATATCTCGAGTCTTTAATTTTCAAGAGATGTGATTGTACTGTCATTAGAATAATACTTTTATTCTGAGATCAGGATGGCAGCTCATGGGAGTATTCTTCAAACATCTAACCTGTGTGCAGTTTAGAAGTCCAAAGCTAGACATCCAGTTCCTATATATCCAGGAAAAAGAAGTCAGTGATTCAAAGGAGAGTGATATACAACATCAGCATTACTTGTGTGATAGTTTCTGTATTACTGACCTACTGTCTCCAAGTTAGCAAAATCTTGTTTTGATTAACCAAAAGCGAAAAAGATTTTTAATGCATATCTAGTTTGAAGTGTAACTTTTTGATGGTGTAGCTAATGGAGTCATCTGCTAGAGAATGTAAGAAGCTCCCTGTGATAGCTGGTGGAAAGTACAGATGAAAATAGCAAGGCTGGTCAAAGCCGTGCCAAAGGAGCTGACTTGTTTTGGAATAGGATATTTGCTTACACAGGAATGTGCAGAGAATGCTCTCAGAGTTGTCCTAATTACTTGCAAGTAATCTTGATTCTTGACTATATTATTTGTGTGTATTTTTAATGATTTTTTTAAATCATGAGGCATAGTGCTGGCAGCATAATTGTTAATATTTTGGGAACTGACGTTTAATGACAAATTGTGAACATTGTATTTTAGAAGTCTTCTGAGGTTTCTTTTATTGCAGTTGTGTATTTTCAAGATACTGACTTATTAACTGTCTGTTGTACACTTAGCTCAGATTCTGCAACTGCCAAGTAATTGAATAGCATTTCTTGTATATTCAACAGACCAAACTGATGAAACTACTTCAGAGGTTACCCAGCAGTGTTGTCAGAAGGCTGCATCGTGAGCGCTACAAGAAGATGACCTGGTTAACTCCTGTGCCTGATAGTCATAAACTTACTGATCAAGATGTTACAGACTTTGTAGAATGCATTATTCAACCTGTTCTTCTGGCTATGTTTAGTAAAACTGGAAGCCTGGAGGCTGCCCAAGCCCTGCAGAACCTTGCACTGATGCGTCCTGAATTAGTAATTCCACCTGTACTTGAGAAGTAAGTTCTGCAGAAACATTACAACTTTCGTGTTACCTTCCCAGCAAGTAAATATGCAAAGCAGTCATATTAAGTGATAAGCAAATGAATGCTTGCAGTGAGCAGAGCTGCTCACCCACCACTGGAGCAACCACCTGAGTCAGGATAGGGAATGAGGAGGACTTTGGGTTTTATTTAATTTGTTTTGTGGGGTTTTTGGTTTGTTTGTTCTTTTTTTTTTTGGTGGGTTTTGTTTTGTTGGATGGTGTGGGGCTTTTTTGTTCTTTTTGGTTTTGTTTGTTGTTTTTTTTTAATGCCTGGAAAATGGAACAGTTGTGGGAGCTGTTCATACCTTGTGCAGTATAGGATAGTGCTCAAGTGGTTTGCATTTCTATTAGCATTTTGTATGTGGGTT
>WUAM01000213.1:310193-340251 GCA_024336885.1 Actenoides hombroni
ATAATATATATATTAGCATTGTAGTATGTGGATCCATTGAAAAAACAACTTCGACGCCTTTATTCGTGAGCCACCTCACTAACTTTCAATTGGGCCAAATATAAATGATGGTTCTATGTGTTTATGTAGCAATAAGCATAACTTTTATTTATATTTTGTCAGGGTATGTTACAGATTGTTTAAAACTACTGTCCTTGCTTCTGGCTTCATAAGCAAATCACTAAAGTATGTGCCCATATAAAATGCTTGGTTTCTACTATTACTAATGCCTTGGTGCCTGAAATTCCAAAAGAAAAATATAACTCCTCCTTGCCCCAATGAAAAAACTTTCTTCCTAGTTCCTGTCCATGTTCCTATTCTATGCAGCCTTCTGTACTTTAACAACTCCTATTGTAAAAACAGTGGAGAAATGAGTTTGGCTTGAGGAGCCCTTCTGGAGTTGCATACTTTACTGATTCAACTGTTTGTAGAAACTTGATAAATCTACTCTTACATGAAAACATTTCAAGCAGAACATTTTGAAGATGGACAGCAAAGGATGCCCGTATTGGGTATGACTGTTTTTCCTGATTTGAGAGCAGGCTGAATGTCTGCTCAGGAGTTCAAACTATCACTGGTATGCTTGCCTTGGCTGCAGTTCTGAATTCGTTTTGTTGAGTCACTGGAGATCCTTTGGATGAAGTAGGGCAGGAGTAGTGCTGTGACTCTTGTTTGAACTGTAGGTTGTTGGTAACAGTGGGAGGGGTTATGCAGGTTGCTAAAAAGTAGTTAGCATATAAAAAACAAGTTTAAAAAGCATGGTAACTTAACAGGTTTTTATAAAAAAGGTATGGACTTCAATGTAGCGTTAAGTAATACACCCTTTATCCATTACAGAGGCAGTGAAGGCAAGTTTTCATGCTTTCCACAAGAATCTTACACTTACACAGCTTACATTATCTTGAAGTTCAAACATGAGAATTGTCATAACTTTGAAACTAGGAGCCTGTGCAGTTAGTAATTCCTGTGCTGCAACTGCTAACAAACTATCTTGAATTTGTTGTGAATAAAACTGTTCAAATGACAGGGACATCTAACAGAGCAATGTTAAGTCCACTGGAAAAAGATGAGAAAAATATTTTGAACCGTTGATTAGCTTGAATGCTTCTTGCAGAAATTTTCTACCCTTTCTGCAGAAGGTAACATATGCAATCCACTTACTTTCTTTGAAGACTTTAGAAACACAGTTGTTCTTAGTATGACTGCTCTTCAACTTTACAGAACATATCCTGCACTCGAGACATTGACAGAACCTCATCAGCTCACAGCTACTTTAAGCTGTGTAATTGGTGTAGCTCGGAGTCTGGTATCTGGGGGGAAGTGGTTTCCTGAAGGTCCAACACACATGCTACCTCTACTGATGAGAGCATTACCTGGGGTGGATCCAAACGATTTCAGCAAATGCATGGTGAGTGCATAACTCTGACCTTTTTTGTAAGCTGGCTAGCTGGCTAGTTCACTCAAAGTTTTAGGGTTTCTTTTAAATATTAGTGTGAAAGAAATTAACTCTTCTTTCCAGAAATTCATAACCTGGTTTTGTTCCCGTACAATTTTATTTGTAAAAAGATAATATTAGAAGCCTCTAACTTTGGATATTCCTTTTGGTTTGTAGGACAACGCCAAGTGAATCTTTCATACCAGATTGTGATAAGCATTGTACTGACTTTGGGCAACTCTGAAAAAACAGATAAAATAGGTGTTCCAAAGCTGCTAGTAAATGTTCCTAGTCTTTTAAGATCAATAGGAGGACCTTTATCCCCAGGTTTTTATTAAATTATGTCCTAAAAGCCCACATCTTCAGGCATTTATATTAACTGACTATTAAACGAAGTAAACACTGTAGGATTTTTGTAACTTTTAAGTTCAACACAAAATAAGTGTTACTTAGAAAATTGAGGGGGTTTTGCTGGTAAGTTTTTTATACAGTAACACTTACTAAGAAGCTTTTTGCAACTCTCAACAGATTACATTCCAGTTCATTGCAACATTTTCTACTTTGGTGCCTTTAGTAGATTGTTCATCTGTATTACAAGAAAGAGATGATCTTTCAGAGGTAAGAGTATTGTGCAGTTACAAAAAATAAACTATAACCTAGTTGTTAATTTCTAGTTGTAATAATTTCTTCAGAACTGCAACAGGTTTGCTACTCTCTTATATACATAAAACTGAGTATTGCTTCTGGTCCATGTAGTAGAGTTGACATCAGTGTGCAAATTGACCATTTATTCTTAGCATTGCTGCTTAGTCATAGATGTCTGTAGAGATATTAAATTCAAACAGTTTAAATTATTTTTTTTGTCAAAATTTAGCTGCACAAGGCCCTGTGTAGCGTAATTTGAGATTGCTCTGCTTTGAGTAAGGTTGGACTACATGGTCTCCAGAGGTCCCTTGCCATTGACATTTTTCTAAGAAAATATCAACTTTTTTTAAATGAAATTTTTGAAGCTTCTTGTTACCATAAAAGATTAAAGTAATGAAGATGAATGAAAAAAAGCAAATGACTACAGTATTGCTGTAATACATCCTTTCTAGTTCAAACCTCATCCACCTTAGACTAAGGTAAAAGGTAACTAACTGATTGTCTAGGACACTGAAAGGAATCTGGTTTCCTGTATTTGAAAACTTCTGTGTGTAAAAAAACCACAAAGAACCAACCAAACCCAAACTTGTTTGTTTCTATTTTTTAAAAAACTAGTGCAGTCTTTTAACTTTTCAGGGCTGCTTTCCTCCTACAGGAAACAATTTCAAAAGAGTCACTCCTCTTCAAAGTGTTATGACAGTAATGCTTCTCTTTTCTGATACAGATTCTATTGCTAGTTCAATCTCTAGTTTCAGAGCTCCAAGTGCTTCATTTCTGCAGCATTGTTCTAATATTTTGCCCTTTTCCACATAGCAAAAAATACAAGAGTGAATGGGAGATGGTTTTCCTGTTCTTCTGCTTCTCACTAGGGTTTTGATAGTGCTTTTGATACAGAAGTTCAAGTACAGCTAATGAAGCTGTATTCACCATACTACAAATGAGGCAGCAGCAGTGTCTGCCATGGTAGTTGCAACTGCCATGTAAAATGTCTCCTCTACTGCTGGATGACTCTTCATGTAGCCATGAGGACAGCTGGCAACTACAGATAGCACAGATTCTGAACACTTGGCTACTGGAAGAAGGTTAATGTCATTGCCCCAAAGCTGCAGCACTCGACTAATGGAGGGGTTTGTACACTGAACGCTTCCTGTAAGGATGTCACCAAAGCCAAGTCTGCCACCACAGTTCACACTCAATGACCTCTGACTGTAAGGGAGGATCAGTAGTAAGGCCAAAGGCTGTATCCATGGAGGCAGTTCCCCCTGAGAGAGTATTTGGCTAAACCTCAAGGTCAGGAGATTTCACAGGGCAGTGTAAGAAAAGGAAAGGGAAGGGGGGGCGGGGAGAGAGAGAAAATTGATCACTGATTGGTTCCCATAGTGTACTTGAGACTATACAAACTGGAAAATCACCCCAGTATGTATCGTTTAAAAGTTGGAAGTGTTTTTGAAGTAGTTAAGAAAGGAAATAAACATTACATAATGTTTTCTTAAGTAAAGCCAACTTTTTGCACTTCTTTTGCATTGGAAAACTGTAGGTGGAAAGAGAATTGTGCTCTGCAACTGCTGAATTTGAGGATTTTGTACTGCAGTTTATGGATAGGTAAGTAAGCTAAGGGTAGGTGAAAGCTTGACATGAACTTAAAATTTTCAAGTTCTGCTTACTAAAATTGTATTTTTTTGTATTTGTGTAGATGTTTTGGACTTATAGAGAGCAGTACACTAGAACAAACCAGAGAGGAGACTGAAACTGAGAAAATGACTCACCTAGAGAGTCTAGTGGAATTAGGTCTCTCTTCTACCTTCAGTACAATCCTTACTCAGTGCTCAAAGGATATCTTTAAGGTATGTAGAATATAAGCTTTCCATCTTTAGGAGACTTAATCTTCTGTTGTGCATGACTAGTGCATTGAAATCCTTCCTTCATTGTCCTGTTGTGAACTTTCATGTTTAACCAAGGAAAGGACTGGGGAGGGGAGTTCAGGACTTTGCTTTAGGATTTTATGTCAGTTTGCTTTAGGATTTTATGTTCTTCAGTACAGAGCTCTTAGGTTCTTGATGTTCTCTTAGGAGAAATGATTTTAACAGATGATTTTATCACTTCATCATTGTAGGCTGTGATTTTTTGTGTCTTTTGATGGTAGTGCTAACCTACCCAATCCCCTGCTTTCCTTTTCTCTCCCTTTCCCCACTTACTCAGCTGGACAAAAGCAGCTGTTGAAGAAGCTGTGTGGCTAATGGGATCAGAAAAATTATCTGGATTAAAATAACTCTGAGGGAGGGGAGTTGGAGAATCCATGTTGTTAAACAGACATATTCTTTCCTTGTGGGGTGGGTTAAAATACTGTAATCTGTTACCATCGCGTTATGTATACATTTGGAGATGATGGGCTTTGTACATCTTGAAGCATTGCATTGTAACACTTTGGTATGATTTTTGTCTGGAATATTTTGGTTAAGGTAACTCAAGTTAATTCTTCATTGATGTTAAGTATTTGTATTTTTCCTGATTGTTCATTATTAAAGTAATCGTATGCAATGTGTGCTGTAGGTAACTCGCCTTTCCTTGTGAGGTATTGGGTGGTAATAAGCTGCTTTAAAACATGCTGGCCACTTAAACTGTTCATAGGGAATTCCCTGTTTATTTGATAACTAGAGGATGTTTGGGCTTTACTTCACTTTCACATGTGAAATAGCATAGTTTTCCTGTCAGCAGACTGTGAATTCTTCAGGGAAAACCATTTTTCTGTGTAGTTTTTCAGAAGCACCCCAAGCTTAAATTAGTCAAGAAGATTTGTCTGACCTCCTTTCTTTCCCAAATGAACGTTTTAGAAGTGTCTCCAATCTCCAGCTGAAGGCAGTGTCCCATTATGTCACCAGTTAGAGCACTCGGTGTGTTTTGGTTGTAAAACATTGAGGAGGGGAATTTAGATCCTCCTGTAACTGAGCTAATTATAGTGGATGCAGTCATATATTTTCCTGTTAAGCTGTGTTACTGAGTGTTGCAGTAAATAATAAGAAAAAACAGAAAATCTGCAAACTGAAACTTATTTTGACAAACTGTCACTGCTACTTCTGTAGCAGCCTTTATTCTTCAGCTCAAAGTAGTTGTACAACTAGATATACATAGAGTACATGTTGTGTGCTACTAACATTTTTTTTTCCCCCCAAGCATTTATTATTCATATAAGTTTTTAATCTTTCTATTCTGTCAGCACTAATTGTGATAGTTCTATTTTACTCAGCTTTAGACATTCTACTGAACTTCTTTCTCTGTCTCTCTGTTCTAATTTTTTTGTGTGTGAGAGTGTCATGGTTGCAGTCTCCTGTTTTAAGAGAATACAATATTATGTCTGAATGCTGCCTTCTCTGTAACATCAGACTTTTTATGATGTCTAGTTTTCTGGTTTGTTTGGTTTTTTTTTTAAAAACCACCCTACATGTCATTGTACTCATTTTTAGGTTGCCTTGGAGAAAGTTTTTAACTTTGCCATTTCAAATATATTTGAGACGAGAGTTGCTGGTCGAATGGTTGCTGATATGTGCCGAGCTGCAGTAAAAGTGAGTGAAAATGCTCTGACTTCACTTGACCTTTATTAAACAAAAAGTAGTAGTATTGGCTCCTTTTTTTTTAATGTAAGAGCTTTGATTTTTCATGTAAATAGACGTGATTCTTACTATTATGTCTTCTAAAATTAGATGGTTGCATATAACAATATCTGAAGAGGTTAATTCGCGTGGTATTTTTCTTGTATTTATGTTAAATTTAGATTTTGAGTGTTTAAAAATCAGACTGACCCTAGCTTGAATCAGAGTTGAGCTAGAATCTATGCTGTTAAAAGATTTTTATCGATGTGTGCGCTGAGTTCCATAAGACATATTTTTTTTTAAAATGAGCTCTTTATGATTCTGTTTCCAGTGCCGCCCTGAGGAATCCTTGAAGCTGTTTGTACCACATTGCTGCAATGTTATAACTCACCTCACAGTCAGTAAGTTTATAGGACTTCTAATGTTACTTGCTTTGTTTTGGGTTGACTTTTGTTAAACGTGAAAATAATACTTCAAACATCTGTGTATTTTCCCCAACTTCATTTCAATGATGGACAGTTAATTCTGTCCATTATTTCATCTAAAAAAAACCCCACAAACTAACAGCTATTTATGTGTAATTTCAAGACAGAAACCTATCAAGCTACAGGAGCCTGCTGCTTTAAAAATGTGGCAGTTTAAAATGTCTTCATACACTCTTTAATTTCTTGAAAAGCAGTCAAGATGTTAAACTGGCTGAAGTAACTTTTAGTTAGACTTGGGTGTGCTATGAATTGGAAGGGTGCCATAGAAGGGTTTGGGAGTAAACTTTTGGGATGCAGGCATCTGGTTGGTGGTTTAGTTTGTTGGGAAATGGTGACTGCAGTATCATTACAGCAGTGCTTATCCCTTGTTCCTCTAGATGATGATGTATTACATGATGAAGAACTAGATAAGGAGCTACTTTGGAATCTTCAGCTTTTGTCAGAGGTATTGCATGCATTGTTTTTCCCATGCATGTGTATCATTGAATCCTGGTTAGTTCCCCTGAAAGAAGAAGAAAGTAAACTTCTGCTCGTGAAAAAAAGTAAATCTTGTATGAATGACACTGCATAAGTTCTTTTTTTAATCTAACTTCAAATGGGATATAAGTGGCTGCTGTTTGAAGAAAATAAACATACAGTGTTTTATGTGGAATAAAACCATTTAGTACAATTATCGAGGGAGAGAAAGAAGAGGGATTGATGCAGGGAAAAACATAAGATGCTTTTGGTAAAGATAAATCTGTTCAAATGCATTTCAAAATGTATATGAGTATTGCTAGAAAATATTGAGCAGCAGCAAGAAGCAATGTATATCACAGTTCTTAGGTGCTGCTTAAACTTTACCAACAGTAAAGTAAGTGGTAGTTCCAGGTGCAAGTTGAGTCTTTAATTTTAATTCAGTGTGATGTACAGAATGAAGCCTGGTATGGGATTGGTTGAGCGGTGTAACCCTCTCTTTAGTCCTCTAGAACAAAATCAGTTCTGTTCACCTTTGAAATGTTTGTGTTTCCCATTAGATCACTCGAGTGGATGGAAAGAAGTTGCTACCGTACAGGGAGCAGCTTGGGAAGATACTGCAGCGAACCCTACACTTAACCTGTAAGCAGGGTTACATTCTGTCTTGTAACCTACTGCACCATCTTCTTCGTTCTGCTACACTTATCTACCCCACAGAGTACTGCAGTGTGCCAGGTGGCTTTGACAAGCCTCTTTCTGAATACTTTCCTATCAAGGCAAGGATTTTCATTTATTTAGGATTAGAGGATTTGACTTTCTTTTTTTAAAAACAATCATACATTATATTATTTGTTCTTATTTGGAGATTTCTGAACATAGCTAGCAGCAATGGAAAGTGTAATTGAAAGATGCTTCGGGCTGTGAAATGTAGAGCAAATTAAAAGTTACTTAAAATCATATTGATAGGAAAAAATGAATACTGACTGTTGTTTTGAATAGTTTTATAGCATGACATATTAGTGTTTTATGATGCGTGTTTTACAATGGTTGCATGACTACTATAAAATCATCTGAAGGAAAAGTGCCTGCTCATGTTTCTTAATCTTGTCCTATACGATGCATTTAATTGGGACTCAGCTGTCACGAAGTGCAAAGGTGTAAACAGTTAAGTTTGGAGTTTAGTGGGAGAATTTTGCTCTTCACTTAAATATCCGGTTATAGGAAGCATTGTTGCACTGGGACAAGCTTAGTCTTTCATCTGCTTTTGTGGATGAGAGCTGCAGCCTTTCCTTGGTCCTCTTTGTATAAATGTGGTTATTAGATCTGACAAGTACTACTGGCAAAATGAGTACATCAGAGCAAAACAATTGCAAGAAAGCCAATGTGGTATAGGCAGAATAACAAACAAACAATAATTCTGCACTGAGGTGGAGATAGAATGAAAGTGGAAGTGGCAATATTAAAAATTACTGAAATGATCAAAAATAATATACATCTACTCTTAAGACTTGGAGGCCAGTTCATCAGTATTACAGATCAACTGTGGCAGTTTTCACCTGGCCTGTTTGAATATCAATCTGCATTTTCATAACTTTAAAATTGCAGATAATCTAATGCTTGTTACTGAAAGCTAGTAGTGTTATGAACTGATGGGAACATCAGATTGAGCCAGATACTCACTTTTTATTAAATGTTGCTTGTTTGTTTTAATGTCCCAACACAAACCCAGAATTTTATTTTTTTTAATTCCTCTTGTGAAATTCAGGAAATTCACAATTACTTTGTTATTCCATGTGACAGTGGCTACTTCAGAAAGTGTATATTATATCAACCCTTCACTGCCATTCACAGCTTGAGTAGGTCACTTACAAGTTTCCTCCCCTGCTTCAGTGTAAAACTGCAGCTGTGACACTTCCTCGAGTAATGTTCAGGAAGCTCTTCCACGGAGGAGACTTAAGAGCAGCTACATTGAAGAAGTGTATTGCTCTATTTTTTTTGTACATTTTGTCCAGTCAGAGCAGTCCAGCTTTTTAAGAACTGATGGTGAAGGTTTGAAGTACTAAATTAGACTGTCGAATTAGAGAAAGACAGGAAATGGAAAGTGAAGACTGCAAAGGCTTGTCTGTATATAATATAGTCCTAAGCATAGACTTCATGTTTGAATATGAATTAGTAATAAATACTGAGTTTTCTCATCCAAGTGCTCAAGTGGTATTAATTCTATAAAAAGTCTATCCTATTTGTAAGCCAAAACATTACAAGTTGTCTTTGTTACGGGACGACCTAGCATTGGATGGAAAGTCCAGCTTACAATTGTAGCTTGCTTGTTTTTACATTTAAAACGAAAGTATAAAGCTTTCTGATTGTGGAAAAATGAAAGTTTGCTGATTTTTAAAACTGAAAAGAAGCATTGTTAAATGAGCTAATTTAGTAATATGTTCTCCATAAGATTATCAAACATCAGAGTTGTACTTAAGATTATTTCTGAATTAGTATCCAATCAAGGGAGTAATAAAGTTATAGTTCAGTTAGACTAGTACAGTCCTTTTCCTTTTAGTCCTTTCAGGTATGTGTAATTTTCCAGAAACATGTAGACATCATAGTAGGTTTGGGATTTCTGTTTAGTCTGATTGTATTCTTATGAAATGGTTGGGTTTGTTTGGTTTTTTGGGGTTTTGTTTGTTTGTGGGGTTTTGTTGTTTTTTTGTTGTTGTTTTTCTATTGTGGTTTTTGTTTGTTTGTTTGTTTCTCCTGGAATTGTCAGGGTAACTGCTTTACAGTAACTAGTTCATGTATTTGGGTTTTTTTTAGTAATATTAAATGCTAAGTTTTTTAAGAAGACCATTTGCTTCATAGTTTGATTAGTAAGAGATGTGTTTATTTCCTATAGGACTGGGGTAAACCAGGTGACTTGTGGAACTTGGACATCCAGTGGCATGTACCTTCATCTGAGGAAATCAACTTTGCTTATTATTTGCTGGATACTTTTCTTCAGCCTGAGCTCACCAGACTAGAGCACTATGCAATTGGAGAACTTGAAATGTCCAGGTTAGTGCCGAAATGTAATACTGAGAAGGGGCGTTTATTCATTCAGGTCTGGTTTAAGTAGTTACTGCCAACCATACTGGCACTACAAAAATTAAGGCATAAAATACTAAAATGTTACATTGGAATAATATCAAAGACAATTTTTTAAACTTTCTTAAGTGTACATGTAGCTTAGAATTGCGTTTCATAAAACAGGTAACATTATTTTGAATAGAAGTGCTCTTTAAAAATAAAATCTGAAGACACTCTGTGTTGGTATAAAGACTTTTCTGTTCCAGATTTTTTAAAATACATACCACAAGTTATGTTTCCACTTAACTGTAGTCAGCAATAAAAAAAGCTCTTCCTCTGGCACAACCATTTGTGTTCCTGAACTATGAAGTGGAACACAGAAGTGACTTGGCTTGGAAATCTGCCTCTCTCCACTTCCTATGAGAAGATGGATTCAGTACATAGTGTGTCCCTGCACAAGGTGGTGATGTGGAAACCTATTTAAGTCTTTGGCATGTTAGTGTGTTTATTTCTTCTGTTTGTTTTTTCTTTTCTTTGACACCTTGTATGTAAAACTGTTAACTTATAACAGAATTGGCCTTTGATTTAGTTAAGGCTTCACTGTGCTATCTAACAGAAATAAACGCTGGTGATGTGGGAAAATACAGCCAAGTGCCTGAATTGCAAATTAAATTGGAAGGCAAGATAGCAAAGCTGCAAGAGTAAAGAATAGTGTTAGTTGCTGAGGAAGTAGCAGGTATGAATAAATGGCATACTAGAAGAGCCTGTTATTACTTTGAATTGCAATATTCCTGGAGCTTGGATTCTTGCTACTTCCCCCCCCGTGTTCTATTAAGTAATATTGGAAATCAAACATTTTTTATATATATTTAGGAGCTTCAGAATAAGATATTTTCTTTTTTTATTACAGAAGATAAAATAAAAAATTTCGAACGGCCTTTCTTGACCACTCATATTTAGAGAGTTGACAAGTAATGCATGAGTTCAAAAAGATGATCATTTAAGGAACCTCTCAAGAGGATTGAAAGGAGTTATTTTACAAATTGGAGCTGCTTTCCACAAAGATGAGAACAAAGGGCAAAACCTGTAACTATATACTAAAAGCTACTACTTTAGATGAAAGAGAGAATTAAGGATTTTTTTCAAGCAACACAGAAAAATTGTTCACACTGTTGCATTATAATTTATCATCAGATTGCAAATTTTTCCCTTATAAAGAAAGTATTCCCTCATTTTGCTCATGGTGGGAAGGACTTTCCTTGGCCTTGGGATAAAAAGTTATTTCACAGGTTTTAGCTGAGATTCATCTAAAATTCTTCAAAACAATATTTTGGGGTAAAGCTGTCTGTTTTGCCATTAGTTTATCTCATTATACTGAAGTTACCTTCACAGTTTCAGAATGTAGAATCTCCAAATCAAGTTTTTTCAGAAAATGAAGTTGAATGTTGGAGTTCTGTGATAGAATTAGGTTGGATCAAAAAAGCCAGCTTGATTTCTGTAGTAGTTCCTCTTGTGTTTAGAACTGATACAGCTGAAGAAAATAAGCTTTTATAAAACTTCACCAAAAAAGACAGTTTATCACTTGTACATTTTCAAGTTTTTAACACGTAAGTAATCAGGTTTTCTTCTTTGTTTAAGAGATGATGTGCAGCAGTGTCTTGCTATAGTGCACAACTGCTTGATTGGTTCTGGGAACATTCTGCCTCCTCTCAAAGGAGAAAGGGTGACTCATCTGTAAGTAAAACTTATTTTTATATCACAATTGGTTTTAGCCATTATATTACTTATGTTTTTAGTGCTTTCTTATTGCTATTGTCACACAACTGCTTTTACTGCCTATTTTTAAGGAACTCTCATACTTGTATAAAGATACAGAAATCTGAAATAGCAACTTACAGAAACACTTGAGTACTTAAAACACAAAACAATGTTAAGTGCTTTTCTTTGTGCAAGACTCTGAAAATGTTTAAGAAAAGGTAGGTGACAGCACTGCATTGCTGGTGCTACCTTACATAAAAGAAGTGGAAACTAGGTATTTACTAAGGTGTTTCCCCTCCTCTATAAAAAGCCTTCAAGCCATAGTGCACTGCCACCTTACTAATGCTCCTGTCACCCGAAACAAGTCAAGTCATAAACATTCTGAACTTAATTTCTTGCTGGCTGTTTTCTTACACTAAAATAGGAAATAAATCTCATTTGAATGCTCAAACCCCTGTGAATAATGTCACAGCAGAACCTGGCTACTGATGCCAGCATACAGTAGAACTCTAGCAAAAGTGCTTGGCTAAACTTGCCTCTTGGAAGTAATAGGAACTTTGTTCCATTACAGTACTTCAGACTTTAAAACAGACTTTTTTCTTTAATAGGTGGAATTGTTGCTTTAGCTTTGACTTGAAAAAGTGTGTGGAAATATTAATGTTAGAGGCAATTACAAGTTTCATCTCAGTATTCCTGTTCTATATCATGTTTAAAATATGGAGGGTTTCAGTTGAGGTTGTGGCCTCTGTCGTTGCTGGGGGACTATAAAGTTGTTGCTGAGATTTGATTTATTTTTTTCTGCCCAAGTGTCAGCTACTAAGGGTTCCGAGGAGCACCGATACCTCCTCAAAATGCATGACATCAGGTGCCTGGATTCAGTGAACTACTTGTGCAACAGGGGAGGCTCCTCTGGAGCGTGTTAGAATGTTTAAGCTGGAGAGCTTTGCAGATGCCACCTTTTACCAGCTTTTTTCTGTACCAGCAGTGTGCTACTGGTCCATATTGGGAAAACATGGGAGCGTGTTGGCGTCGCTTCTTGATTCAGTTTGGATCCTGCCCTGGCATCTGTTGGGCAGCAAGCACTAGATGCTTGCAATTCATCAGTCTTCTGAGTTCAAGGGCAGAGTTTCTGGGTTTGCTCCTTCAAAGCAGAAGGACTTTTTGTTCTTTGGTGCCTTGAACTTCAAAATACAAGGCTATCTTGGCCCAAAAGGTTTTTAAAACCACCAAAAAAAATATAAAATTCTATCATAGCTGTATCTTGATCTGTTAATCAAGGAAGAGGCACTGGTCTAAGAAGTTTTGTACCTTTGTGTAGACTGTCTGATTGTCAGTAACTGAAGCTTTGTTTGGTAGAAGAATGAACCTCACCACTTGTGAAGGAGAGTGAATTGCAGCTGTTGTTGAATATGTTCATGTAGGTTTCTGGTTTTGTTTTGATGTAGGGTGTTTGGAATCATCTTTTGATGTTGTTGGACAAGGTCTGTAAATTCTTAATGTACAGATTAGGACAGAAGCCTATAATCAGCTTCTAAATTACTTGTGTACTTAATTGGAAGCATTGCTTCATTCTGTTAGTTATCTGTGCTACCTTACTAAAACCAGATCATTTACATGAGAACAAGTTGAAATCAATTTCGTACTAAAGACATCAAAATCTGATTTTTCTCACATAATCTGAATGATGGAACTCAATAGTTTTACTAAACATCTGCAGAGCTTCAGAAGCCACCATTATCTGTTTTGGGACAGTCTTTGCACGTGTTGATGAAACATCATTTGCCCTCTGTTAGCAGGTCTTGCATCAAAATTTTGCTTACAGTAGGGCTTTTTAGAAACATAGTTAAGGCAATTTATCTTTTCAGTAACTTTACACAGTACTCTGAAATTTGCCTGCTGAAGTTGAACGAATGGATTTGAAGTAAGCTTCAGTTCTCATTCTTACTATGATTTGATTCATCACAAACGGAACGTGGCTTTTTACCGGGGGTGACAATCTGTGGGATTGTTATGGACAATTATAATGGTCAATATCAGTTCAGCATTAGGCTAAAGTTCGGCTGAGTTTGTCCATCCAGGAGAGATGGTGTTCCATTTGAGTGATGTTTCTTGTGAAACGTATCTTCTGTTTTAATGGATTACTGTATGTAAGCAAGTGTCACAGAAGTGAATTGTACCAAGAAAGGAAATGTTCTTTCCACTGCTTTACTCTTCTTCCTTCCCCAAGAAATAACTGGAATATTTTTCATGAAGGAGATATCCTCTGATTTAAAAACAGTATGAAACAGCTTCATATGGATACGGTTTTCTATCCTGTTTGTCCATAAATTTATATCCAGTTTGAATGTAGGAGGTGTCTTTTGATGAACTTGCTATTGAAACAGGGAAAAAAAGTTTGACTTTAATCATTATTGTATTGTGAGTTTCTGGGTTATTTTGTAAGATAGCAGTTTACATTCCCAAGCCTAAATGCACCTAAAGCACTTGGATCTGAAACGGAAAGTCTTTTATTGAAAGCAACTAAGTCAGTTAGCCCAGAGCCAGCCTTATTTTTAAGTATGGTGTATTCACAGTTAGTACTTGCCACTAGTGACTATGATATTCACTGTCCTAAAGTGGCAGGAATATTTTTGAATGCAGATATTGGTAAGTGAATTGATACATTTAAAATTTTTAAAAATTGTACACCTAAAGTTCCAAAACTGGCACCTGAGATTTCTTGTCAGATACATCCTGTGCCACTTAACTGGAATGAACCATAGCTGATCACACACCACGTAGTACAGCGCTGTTAGTTGGGCTGGCTGCACTGTAGAGACAATGAGGTGTCATTGCTAGATTCTCCTTTATCTCACTGGTTAAGGATACCTGAAGATTTTTGCCAAGACAGACAGATTGAGTGTTTGTTCCTTTTAAATCCTCCAGCCTACTGTTTGAATGGAAGTCAGGTAGGTGGTGGAGAGCTTAGAGCCCTGTAATTCAAACCTCAAAAAACAAAAACAACACCAAAAAACAAAACAAAAAAACCCCAAACAAATAAAAAAAAAAACCTCAACAAACAAGAAAAAACACACACACACACACCCCCCAAACTTTAAAACTGTGTGTAGCAGGATGAACTTGATATGATGGTTTGGTTGGTGCTGTGAGCTCCTACCTGCCTGCAGGTTGCTCCTGTCACTGAGATGCTTTGCTTTTTTTTTTTCTTCCCTGAACTCACAAGGTTTATTTTTCGATGTGATACCTGAAAGCTCCCCAGATATTTGCAGACCTTGTTTTTGGGGTCTGTTTGTAGTCATGCTTTGGTGACAGGCAGGGGAAGGCAATGGCAGGAATAAAGGAGAAATGCTCCTGCTGAAGCAAGCAGCTGGACTACTACACCTGATTTGATCACTAAAGCGACTCAGTCATCACAGTGACTGGTAGGAAGCAAGGTGGCTTGACTGAGGAAGTAGAGGTTTTTTTGCTCAAGTAATAGAAGTAATTATTAAGTTATATATTGTCAGGATGTCACAAGCTGACCAAATGCTTATTTCATAATTGGTTGTCCTAGTTGACCTGTGTGTTTGTATAAAATTCCCCATGCGTTGGAGGTAAAGTCTGGGTTTTTTTGGATGGATGATTTTTAAATCACTATATTACATAACCATGGTAGTCTTCTGGGAAGGTGAGAATATAACAGAAGTGATGAGCACTGTTTTGGGACAAGAAAATGAGTGAATCTAGATTGAAGCTCTAAACCTTTCTTCTTTAAATTGTGGAGGTGAATGCATGGACAGCTTTCTGCTACTCTAGTAACGATTTGCTGCATGGTGCTTCGTTCTTGCTTTTATTCTTTTGAAGGAAAATAGAGCTGTTGCAAATGTAAGGCCTCTCCACTAGCGTGGAGGCTACTGCATTTTACTGTAGTAGTACCTTTAATCCAAGATTCTGGTTGGGTTTTTTTCCTTAATTATAGATGATGTATTACAATTCATCAACATAATTTTATGGAAATAAGGTTTAAAAGTCTGTTCCACTGTTCATTTACAGAAACTTTTCATCTTGAAAAGTTATGTGGGAAGTCTTTTGGTCCATTTCTATGGACTTGTACAGGTGTTTTTTGTTCCTCAGCATCAAACACCTCAGAGTGCCCAATAATGTCAAAATGTCTTTCTTCATTTCTCCTTGTTAAGAATAGTCAGGTTTGTGTCTTGGCAATTTGTATGTATTTATGAGCTACCAAAAATACATTTGCTGCTTGAATAGTTAATATATTAAGTTTTTTATACTGGTTTCTTTTTAAAAATTTATTTCATTTTTATTTATTGTTTGATAATGCTGAAACGGAATAAAATTCTGCAGCATTAGTCTGGTATGTTCTTGTTAGAATTAAATCGTGCACTTATTCTCATGGCTTAGTAAATACTAGAGTAGAAGTTTCAGAACCTCTGTTTATCTACAAGGTGTACATTGGCATGAGCCTTCCTGAATATCCTGTCAATCTAGGTTCATGTTTTCATGCTGATTGATTAGTTTCTTTTACTTCTTTTGTTTAATCTTTTGATGACTGGTGGTCTCCGAACTGAAAAGCGTTATATTGAGTAAGTAAAACACATTGTGAAATTGGCCAACACTGGACTTGGGTGTGCTCAGTATACCCAAAAAGTACACACTGGCATAGCTGTTGTGAAGGGATTGAAAAGTGATTTCCTTTTTTAGTGAACTTGAGCATAAATGGTTTAGGTTTCATAATGCTCCAGCTTTTTCAGAGACCAAGCAGTTCTTATCTGTAGTTTGCAATTCATTTATTTTTTTTTTCTTCACGGCTTTGTGAGCAAAATTCTGATATGTTTCAGGTGAATGACAGGATTTCTGTTCTTCTGAAAATCCCAGTAGAGCTCATGCTATTTTAGATGGATAGTGTCATTGTGAACCTTTCATAAGTGAGGTGTTTAGGGAGAAAATTGGTGATTCAGTAGACAAAAAAAAAAAAAAGTGCAATCCATGCACAAATAAAGCCCATAGTGGAAAGTTGTCAGAATTGGAAAAAGTAATTCAACTGTAGTAGGAAATAGAACTTTAAATGTCACTTGGTGTTGACATTTAGCCTGTGAGTAGCAAGGAATTTAAACCTCATCTCTTTTTGGAGGATGAATTATTTCTCTTCTGAAGTGCCATGCGTAAACAATTAGTAGAAAACAGTTTCCTGTCTCAGCGTGTATTTATATTATCATTTCACATCATGTTTCTCATCTCTAGTAGAGATGCTGTTGATTTCGGGTATCTTCCATAAATGACTTCTTTAATGCAAAATGGATAGTTGCAAGGGGAAGGGGGAAAAAAGGGAGCTGAGGCTGCCAGAGGTGACGAGGAGCAATCCTGTGTGACAGCAGCAGTTTTCTGTGGCTGAATGAAGGTGTTCAGAGCCATAGAGTGAGAGCTGTGAATTATCCTCATGTAATTGAGGGAAAATGAATACACGTTGGGTTTTTTTTTCCTGCAGCTGTAGAAATACAGTGTAATGGTTGCTCTGCCCCACGAGATGCAGGCAGATGGATGTAGGTCTTCTGCGTACCCCGTCTGCTCCCTTTCTTAAGGGGATACCAACTGCAGGGGATACTGATGGCCTTTTGTTATAGTGACTCTAAGGGTGTGCAAATAGAGATGATTTCAAATGGAGACAGTATAAAGCTCTCGAAGGCTGCAAAACCTTTCACTGATGTTGAGTCCCTATTCCCTGCAGCCTGTTTATTAATGAGGTAACACCAAGCAACTGATTCAGGGAAGCAAGTCCAGAGTTACTCAAGAGAACATCCTTTTTTTTTTTTTCCCCTCCCTTTTAAATACTGCTCAGTTATGGAGGATGCAGCATGGCACTGCTGCTGCCTCAGACATTGGTAGGAGCTTTCACTGTAGGTTTTATAACTACAGGGCAAGGCTAAGACAGCTGCTTTTAAATGTGTAAGGATGTGATATGGCATGCTGAGGGGCAGGGCTAGCTAACCTCTCTTGGCATCTCCAGGAAACTTCCCAGCTCTGCTGGGGGAGCTGCACACAGGAAAGGGAACAGTTACTCCTCCACGGTGAGTAACCATGTTTTCTCCTTGTTCACCTTCCGACTGTTGTCTCTTAATTTCTTATGTCAAAATAGGTTGATGCAGCCCTCCATCAAGTCCCTAACATGGCACAGGGTTTGGTTTGGTTGCAATTAGAAAAACTTCCTCTGCAGTTGTTTCAGTGGAGCGATGCTACGAGTTGCTTCTGCAAAGCTGTGTCTGATGGCTGACCTGTACTTATATACAGAAAAATATGTACGCAGAGGCTTGAACAGAGTGCTCTGTAGAATGTCTGAAGTTGAGAAACATACCGCGTCATTTTTTCTCAAGTAAAGATGCCTTGGTTTTTTGCACTGTGGCAAATAAGGGAATTAATTTTTCAAAGTTGTGTTTAATTGGGATTTCTGTTCCAGCTGTAATCTTAGAAACTCTTTCCTCTGAAGTTTTCTTGGCGATTGAAAACTGTTGATACAGAGTGAAGCACCATATTCTTTACACATTGCATGAAACATTGTCGTGGGAGTCTTGCTCTTAGCGTTGACTGAATTTAAGAAAACCATTTCATGCTTCTTCCTTTTGTTTATCCAGTAAAACACAGTTTTCTGTGGTTCAGTGGCTGACACTTAAAATGGTGTTTATTACTATCATGGGTCTTCACTTGGGAGCCAGGTAGAAAACTGCATTGCCTCTTGAACTTGATTTTTTTCATCCTATTAGTAGCCTTGAAATAAATGCTTCTGCCTGTGGAGTAATGTCATGGTGAGCTTAAGGACTATGCTAGGCTAGTTCTTGACTACTGGATGCTGTGTATAGAGTTGTTACACCTGGTTTGCTTAGGAGCCTGAAGTGTAGAGAGAGCTTGAGGTGTCATTTTTTCCATTGTTGTAAATGTTAGGGCTTTTGTTCAGAACTTGGTTAGCTGGCAAAAAACAGCTGAATGCATTTTGCTGGGAGTGGGAAAGTAGCATCAACATTTGTAATCTTCTTGTAGACTGCCTGAGGGAGAACTGGGAAATTGCACTTTAATTTTTCATTGTCTCATAGGTAGGAAAGCCTTACGTGAAGTTATGTTGTGTGTTTATGTCAGGGGAAAGTGTTTAAAGTAAAAATATATTAAAATACTGTAGAAAAAGTTAGTGGTATGAGCTCATTTACCTATTGACATGTCCAACACACTGGTTAAAAAAAAAAAAAAGGCAATTGCTTAATGTCCAGCTGCCTGAGATTGGATTTCTCTGTTACTTTCTTTTAGTAGTAACAGTTTTGAGGTGAGAAGGTTCACTTTGTTTTGGTTTGGGGTTTTGGTTTGGGGTTTTTTTGTTGTTGTTGTTTTGTTTTGCATTTTTTTGTTGGGTTTGGTTTTTTGAGGTTTTTTTGTTTTGTTTTGTGTTTTGTTTTGTTTTTTAGTTTTTTGTTTGTTTTTTGTTTGTGTTTTTTTTAGTTTTTTTAGATATTAATTGCAGGACTGTTCTCTCTCTACCATCTCAACTGGAAAGATCTGATCTTGGAGAGATAAATAGCAAACACTTTCCAAGTCAATCATGTAGATGATTCTAAAAGAGCAAGTGTGTGAGACCATAAAACCTTTATTTAGTACCAAAGTACTGGATTGATTATAGATTTTTTGGAGATTGTATTAGTGGCCAAGTTGTACCTTAAGTACCTATGCCAGTGCTGAGTTTGTTTTTTGGGGGGGAAGTGGGAAGACTTGGAATAGCTTATTTTCACATTAATCCAGTGCTACCAGAAATACAAGGAAAATAAAATTAAGACTTAATTTCTTGATGTCTAATAAATCAACTAAAAAAAAAAGCATTTCAATTTGACTTTTGTTGGTGCAGATGTGGCTGTTAAAGGTGTTGTGAAGTCAGTTTGCCTGATTTTTGGTTGCAAGATTTATTTTTTTTCCTTCATCCAATCAGCACAATAATCATAGTACTTGTGTTTTAATATGTTCACTTTTACAGGAGAAACATGACAGATAGAAATTTGCTACTGCCTGAAATCTGAAAGTTTATTTCAGTATCTCATAGCACAGGCTCAGATATAGAATTTATAGTGTTTTCTGATGTGTTCTTTAGCATTTGTTATAGGAGTAGGTTTACATTGCTTCACTTAGCTCTGTTCTGATTATACTGTCAATGCAATCTTATGTGTTTATTTTCATAGGGATTACTTGCTTATGCTATTTGTTTAATACAATACACTGGTGTATTTTGTCCTTGAAGGCTTGACTTTGTCCACCTTTATGTTTTGGGGGGTGAGATTGTAGGGTTAAAAAAAGTAACCCAAAACCATACAAACAAACAACAAGCCTTAAGTGTACATAGGATATGTTATGCCTTTTAAGCTCAGTGGCATGTGATGTCTGAGTCCAGTATTTCTTTTGCATGGTTGCATAAAAGCAAATCCATAAAGGCTAAAGATTCACTTGAAAAAAAAATAAAATAGTTGGGATAGAAAGGTTCAACCCAAATCCTGGAAGAAGCGTGGCTTTATTTTTTGGTATGGTTGTTAAGTGACCTTCATATAGCAATAAATAGGACTTGTGTAAATAATGGTCCTTTCTTTATAAAGTAAGGATATATATCCAAAGTCAGGAAAGCTTCATCAGCTTAACTCATCAGGAAAAGATTCTGCCTCAACAGTCAAATTCACTTGTCCTTCCTAGACTGAGACAACTAGGAGCCATGCTTGGTTTGATGCATGTGTTCGTAGGCTTGATGAGACCAAATATCTGCCTACTCAACAGATCTGATGAGTTTCTGTTAAGGGGGATATCAAGATTCTGGTTTTCAGGTGGTGTCATCCTTGACAAACAGTATGACCCATAGGTATGATTGATTTATATGTGTTAACACTGAGGCATACTATTAGTAAATCCAAACATCTCTGGCACTACTGGCATGAAATATAACCTCATTACAGAGAATTAAACATCAGTGAAATTCACATAGTCAACTCTTTCCATAATGTGTAGTAATATCTGATTTGTTTTCATACAGGGTCCCAAGTCTGGTGTCTTTGGAAGAGACAAAACTGTACACTGGTGTTGAATATGGTAAGTAGGTCCTAATTGTGTTCAGACAAGTTGTTTTCATTCTTTTTTCTTCTGCTGTAAAAAACAGTAGGTTCTTTTTGGGACCACAGTTTTGATTCTTCTCTTTAAATGGTCTTTTTTGGCCAACATGGAAGTTCTTGTGTACACACCATTGATCTTCAGCAGTGGTATACAAGATACAGATCTGCTGCAGGAACATGGCTGGGAAAGGGAGCTTGGGTTCAACCCCTAGCTCGGAATGGTGGGGCCCTTGTCCTTTCGTGCAGATGAGAGGTGTAGGAGGCAACTTCCATCACCCAACAGCGGCTCTTGAGAGACAGAAGGAATCAAGGCATTACCTGCTAAAGGCTTTGTATGGTTTTTGCATTTTTCAGGCTTGCTTTGTACTCTTCACCATCTTCCAAGTGAAGGTGGGCTATCTAAATAAGGAACTGAGGCACACAGTAGCTGCTTAGGGGACTACTGAATGCTTTTAGGTGCTTTAATACTTCTAAAATCTGCTCCATTAGTTGGCAAGTGGTGAGTTTGTAGCCATACGATAATAGAGAATGAATGTTTATTTAGTAGTCTTTTGCAGCAATTAAGATTTTCTGGTTTAAAACTTTCCATGGTGGCTGCTTGTAGCAGTGATCCTTTTTCCTTCTGTGTTTCTTATTGTTTAGACTGGGAATGTCTGTCTCCCTCTGTGTGTGGAAGGGGAATAAGTCCCCAGTCTTTTATTAACTTGATGTAAAAATCCGTATTCTATTGATTTTATTTTTTAGGCTGCTTCATGTGTTACTCAGTTTTCATATGCTAAATTATTTGCCTCAATATTTAGTTAGAAATGATGCCAACTGTCAAGGTAGATGAAGAAGATTATGTACGTATCAAAAACATCCTGTTGGATTGATAACCAAAAGAAGGCCCTGTGAGCGTGGTGTCCTTAGATATAGAAGGATGGTTATTTTTCTAATAGTCTGTACTGCCATTTCTGAATAAAGAAAAAATGTTTGGGTTTTTTTTGTAGATTTATCAAGAGAGAATTATCGAGAAACCATTGCCAGGGTTACAAGGAAATTGCTTCGTAAGTTTAACCACTCCTCTATCTAAAAAATACTGTTGTGCTTTTAGGTATAATTTTATAGATGAGAAACTTGTTTCGTTTACTTTGCCTATAATTCTTAAATTTAAGCTTTGTGGAAATAAAACTATTGTTAATTTTTACAGCTCTTTTCCTGTCTGATAATACTTTTTTCATTTGCAGGCTATATACTTGATAATTCAGAAGATGATACCAAGTCTTTATTTCTAATAATAAAGGTACAATTATAATTTGTAATACTTAAAGGAAAGATAACTTGTTTTGCAAAATAACCACCGTCATGTTTTTTGTATCTTTCTACAGATTATTAGTGATGTTTTACAGTTCCAAGGGTCTCACAAGCATGAGTTTGATTCACGATGGAAAAGCTTTAATCTAGTGAAAAAGTCAATGGAGAACAGGGTCAGTGACTTATCTTTATAAAGCTTAGGTGAAGGATGCAAATAACATCTCTGAACATTAGGAAGTATTTCATACTTCTCTTACTGCTCTAATCATAAATGTGAAATTTGATAAGTATCTTGTTTGGCATTGCTTTTGTGCCTTTACTTGGAAATCTTATGAGTAAATTAGCATTTCCAAATGGTAGTAACTCTTGGTTTGCATATATCCTTGGACCAAAGTCTGAAATTTCACATGATGTTCCATTCTAATCCTTGTTAACTGAGAAACTTCTGTGACCAGAGCTTCCTTTTGCTTGCAGACTAGCAGGCAAATAAAAACTTTGCCCCGGGGCGGGGGGAATAAATCACAATTGTCTGCCTAGAAGACTTTCTACATGAACTTTGCTTGTTTCTAGCAGAAAAAGAGTACATGCAGAATTTGGTCAGTACAAATTGCTAATAAGAATACTGAAATCTAAACCTATTTCTGTATTTGTTTACAGCTACAAGGAAAGAAACAGCATATCAGAGCTTTGCTGATAGACAGAGTTATGTTGCAGCATGAGGTAATGCTTTCACTTAAATGTTCACTACCTACTTTACTTGAAAAGCTGATTTGTTTTGTTGTCATTTAGCAACAGATGCAATAATCCTGCCACTAGTGTTTCTTGTATGTGTGTGAAATGTAAAAACTATGCATTATTTGTGTTCCCTTTTTAATTTAGCTGAGAACACTAACAATGGAAGGCTGTGAATATAAAACCTCCCACCAGGAGATGATCAGAGATCTTCTGTGTTTGTCCACAAGTTCATATGGTCAGGTAAGGGACAACTCCTTTTAAAAGCAAATACTTGGAGTTCTTTCTCGATCCCTTCAAGTTATGTTTTCAGGATCTTTGCTTTCAATTTATTTCCATGGCAATATTAAATATTTACTTATTTTGTTTGCATTAGTTGCCAATTTTGGTGTAGTTTTTGCTTTAAGCCCCTTTGTCAAATAAAGAGCTGGGTGGAGAGGCCACGACATAAGGTTAGAAATTTTTTGAGGGACTTTACTTTTTATTATATATATAATTTTGTTTCTGCACACAAATACATCATGTTAACTCCATGCATAAGTAACTGAAATGGTTAAGGTTAAAAATGTTTTTTTTGTGTAGCATATTTTTGTTTCAGAACAGTTTCTAGTAATGTGTCTCTTCCCACAGGTCCGAAGTAAAGCTCAGCAGGCATTCTTCACAGCTCTGGGAACATACAATTTCTGCTGCAGAGATGTCATTCCCTTGGTTTTGGAGTTCTTGCGTCCTGACCGGCAAGATGTCACTCAAAAGCAATTCAAAGTAATGTCTAATTAACTTTCTTGCATGGCTGTTTTTTGAAAATGTTTCTGTAGGAGTTTGTAAATCATCATTTTGACAATGAGGCCACGTAGCTGAATGTTTATGGTACATTTTAATGATGTGGTAATGTGAAGATTATTCTGTGTGGGTGCGTGCTTACGTGGATAGATACCACTTACATAGGAGGAATTCTTCAGCTTTCTAAAATTACATCTTTTATTTTACAGGGTGCCTTATATTGTCTTCTTGGAAATCATAGTGGAGTATGTTTGGCAAATCTTCACGATTGGGATTGCATCGTACAGACGTGGCCAGCAATTGTTTCTTCTGGGCTTAGCAAAGCTATGTCCTTAGAAAAACCTTCCATAGTTAGACTCTTTGATGACCTAGCAGAAAAAATCCATAGGCAGTATGAAACAATTGGATTGGATTTTGCAGTAAGTGACAGATTGCTTGGTGTTAATGTCTTGGCTTCTGAGAACATTTGATTACATAAATGCTTGAGACTCCTGTATTACTGGAGTTAGTGTTCTGATGTTGAACGCATTCTTTTTTCTGTTAGAGAGGAATGTAGACTGCTTCTTGACTAATCAGGGGGATAAAAGATGTGGTACTTACTTGAGCTAATTAGTGGCAATTAATAAAAATATTTGTTAAAATTTTTTATGCTTAACAAAATCCTGTAGTTTGTTTTTAAAATAAAATAAAACATGTACTTGGAGAAATAATTCTGCTGCATGAGCACAAAAGCTGTCTTCCCTATTTCCTCACATTTGTCTATGTGGACAGGAAATTCTGCACTCTGCCTATTTCAGTACAGATTTTCTAAATTGCTGCTCAATCCCAAATCTTTGCATTTGCTGTCAATAGGTTCCAGAGAAATGCATCGAGATAGCTGTTATGCTGCAAAACTCAGAACATCCCAGTTCAAGCTTCACAGGTCTTTGTTCAGAGGAAATTCAGTTAGGAATTCAGCGACAGAAAGAAAAAAATGCTGAGGCTCTGAGGTAAGCTAAACTTCTCTTAACACCAGTTTATACTACCTACTATTTACTGTACATTAATAACATTTCATTGAGGGATTTTGGATTAAGCTTGACAAATCCAGGATGCCAAAGGGTTGTTGTGGTGTATCTTCTCCCATGACTTGGCAACCTCTCCCCTCTACAGTCTTATTTCCTTCCTTCTGCCTCTTCTTCCCTGTCCTCCCCCTTGGAGCTCTGCTTATTGCATTGCCTTCACCGTTTTTCGTTGAGGAACTTGTATTATGTTTTTAAATGTTTCTCTGAGTATTATTTGTTTGATGATTCCCTCTTTTTCCTTCAGAAACTATGAAAATTTGGTCAACATGCTGCTAGACTGTGTGGAACAAAGAAATCTGTAAGTCTCCGTATCTGTGCATGAAAAATTTTTGGGGGGTGGATTGGAGGTGACTGCATGAATGAATAAATAAATAAATATCACTTGCATTAAGAAGTGCTGTTAATGTGACCAGAATGGAGTCGTATTTTCTCACTCTCAAGGTATTTGTCCAAAAGCAGTATGTCAGTAATAGTCTTGCATAAAATGGATTGTGGTAAAGATGCGAAAGAGTCTTGACTTCATTTTCTTTAGGAGCTTGATTTGTTCATATAAAGTGTCATCACAGCTTGGAGTTGAACTTCATTGTTAATTAGTTGGACTTGTTATTTTTAAAAATACTTTATTGTTCTGGGAAAAAAAAGCTCTGGTTCTGTCTGTGTAATACTGACATCCAGGTAGGTTTTAATTGGTTTGGTTTGTGTTTGAAAGAATACCCCTGTAGGTCTGTGTTTTACATTGAAATGCCAAGATGAAAAAGGCACCATTAACTGAATAGGTTTGATGGCATTTGTGTGTTCCCAGAATGCTGGAAGTTTCCCTAAATGACAGTAAGTTCATTGACTGTAGCAGTGATGTAGAACATTACTTACAATAGTCCAAACATTTAGAGAATCTTAACACAAATAATCATTTCTGTGCAAAAGCAGAATGTGGAACTGTGATGCTTATCTGGTTTGAATTTATTTTTTTTTTCTTTTCTTTTCCAGTCCCTGGAAGTTTGAGCACATAAGCATTGGCTTTCTGTCTCTGCTCCTGAGGGACGATAGGATACTGCCTGCTCGTGCCATAAAATTTTTTGTGCAGTGTCTCAACCATGATGCAATTGTAGTTCGTAAGGTAAAACCAACAGAACTCGCTTTTTGTTTTGCAGCTTAGTGGGGTTTAGATCAGATGTTTGTGGTATGTTGCTGTGATAAAGCGTAAAACCAGAGGTGTACATCCCTCCTCACTCTTTCAGCCATGTAGCTGTACAAAAGATTCACAAAGATGATGGTCTTGACAGTGTCATAGCTGTGACCTATGGTGTTAAGTCTGTAAACTGTGAAGATGTGAAATGTACCTATTCATTCTTACTTCATTTAGACTTTCATTTGTGGATGTCTGGTCTTTTCCATCTGCAGCTTATCAGTTGAAGGGAGCCATCTATGTGTTATAGTTATACCTTTCATTCTCTGCAAGGCTTGAAACTAATGGGTTTTTCTTCCTGAAAATGATCAATGGGGAGGTTTTTGTGAGCTCTGAAGGTCACACGTAAGTCATGGCCTGTATCCTCTGAAATGAGTGAGATTACTTCTTTATGGGAATCATCAGCCACTGTGGTGACAAGGTTCACTGTAATGTTCACTAAATGCTTTTTGGGGCTTAAAATGTGTCTGAGATGATCAGATATCCTTCTGGTGGTAAGTGTATGGAACAGATAGATTTATGCCCATTTCTTTCTTTTAGGTGGCCATCTCAGCTGTGGCTGGTATTCTTAAGCAGCTTAAAAGAACACACAAGAAAGTGCCCATCTGCCCTTATGAAATAAGTAAGTTTTATTTCATATAAGAAATGTCTTACTAACATTTATCCTAAGATTTTTTTACAAGCATTTTTTTTTTTTTTTTGGATAATTTAAACCTAGAATCACAAGCTTTCTATTTCTCTCTGGTTGTTAATGTCCTAAGCAAACAAAATAGATTGTATAATCTGTTATTTTTCAGTTTGGGGTTTTTGGGGTTTTTTTTAATCAGTGTTCTATGTGCAAGTGTGCGTTAAGCTATTCACTTATTTGAAGTGAGTTAAAACTTGAGAGATGAGGTCATTCTCCTTTCAGAAAGCCTTACAATTTGCAAGAATAATTTGTGTATCTCCATTTCATTATTCTAAAAATAATTTCAAATGGCACATTTATATAAATTACTAAAAGAATCTCTTCTATTACTGTTAGTGTTACGTTTAATCTCCTAGGGCACATCTCTGTGCAGATTTGATTGGGGGGAGGGACACCAAAAAGGTCATTGGAATCTTTGATTAAAAAGGTGAAGTTACAACATTTGCTGGGACTGTTAATGAACAAGTTTGATAGAGTATAAATTCCTCTCTAACCAGGTGGAAGTCCTAAGCCTTCCAGCATTCAGGCTGGTGACAGACCGGATAACCAGTGGCTACACTATGACAGCCAGAGTTTACCAAAGACCAAGGAAGCTTGGGAATCCTGTTGTTTTGTGGAGAAAACCCACTGGGGGTATTACACATGGCCTCGGTGAGTGTCATTAAGCTTTAAGATAGAATTCTGAGAGTCAGCAGGAAAAACCCTGTGGGAAGTTAAATGCTGTTTGCTAGATTTATTTTATCTTAATTGAAACAACAACAAAAAACTCAAACAATTTATATAGTCCCTTGTGCTCCCTACTTGTTTTACTACCTCTGGGTGTTTTTGGTGGTTTGGGTGGTTGTTATTGTTATTATTAATTTTCTATCTCTCTAACACTGCGTTTTGTAGGTGCTATATGAGTATATTTCATATGGCTATTTAACTGTTAGTTTTAAAATGAAGTATGCACGTTTAAAAATCATAGTTGCAAAATATGCAGAGTATTATACCACTGATAATTCTGTATTGCTTGCTTTATAATAACAGACTTGATTTTTTTGTTGTAAATTTTCTTCTAAGTTTTGCTCTTTGGGAGTTGATAAATCCTACTACATATAAAGAATATAGAGGTAGATTTTATTTTTATTTTGAAATGTGTTACAATATTCTTTTTTTTTTGTAATTGTCAGAAGTATGACAGTTTATGCTCCAGTTGAGCATCAACCAAAGCTTGGGCGAAGGAGAGATGAGCTGTCACAGGTAAGAGTTTCAGCAGGTCACAGGCAGTTTTTTGTTGTTCTCTTTTGGGTTTTTAGTACTACTTCTCCTTTCTGTTTTCAATATTGTCTACAGATTACTGTGGAGATCAACTTCCCTTCTCTCTCTTAACTTAGGTATCACTTGCCATTTAGAGTGCTTACACAGAATGTGTGGAAAAAATTGTTTTGCTTGATTGCAAGCCACGGTAGAGATTGAATTCAACTGCACAGTTTCACGTCTCTGTGGATATAGTCATGTTTTTAATAAGCAATACATGATAACTATCCTGAAACCTAGATCCCTACAAGACATTTTTAGTCTTATTTTTCTACTTAATTTTCATCCTTACTGGGTTAGCATACAAGAAAAAAATATTTTCATGTGTTGCAGCTTCTCTGTCAGAGATCATGGAATAATTGTATTAATGAGCACTTTCTTGTTCCCTTTCTAATCTTTATCAGGGTTTAGAGCAAGGTAATTGCTGACAGTGGGAATGACTACTTCATAGGGGTTGTGCTAGTAAAAGGAAAGAGAACCCAGAGTTACTAAAGAAAATAAAAATCAGAAGTCTTGTAAAACATCACCTGATACTCCCTGAGACAAGCACCTCAAAGCTAATCTTTTGGGTTTTTGCTTTTTTCCCCCCTATTACAGGCAGAACAAATTATCTATGATCACTTTTCTGATCCGAAGTTTGTTGCGCAGTTAATAAAATTTTTGTCTTTAGAAGACAGAAAAGGAAAAGACAAATTTAATCCTCGCAGATTCTGTCTCTTCAAGGTAACTAGAGTTCAATAACTAAATTGCTTCCATTTTGTAGATAATTAGTAAAGTGTGGAAAAGCCACACACTACTTGGCTTATACCCCACTGTTGCAAGTTGTTTTTTAAATGTATGCTGCTATGATTAATCTTATTAATCCTCTCTTTGATTAACTACTTAGGGAAACACATCTAGAGTAATACAAAAGTGTGTAGGACACTTGTATAAGTCTGTTACAAAAGCAGAGTTAACAAAAGAATGATTTCACTTTCTGCATATTCACAGAATCACAGATTTTTATTAACAGAATGGTAGGGGTTGGAAGGGACCTCTAAAGATCATCTAGTCCAACACCCTTGCCTGAGCCAGATCGCCTCAAGCACTTCATGATCTTATGTTTGTATTATGAAGACAGTGGTTTAGATGGATCATTACTGAAGACCTTTTTGTATGTTGTTTTACAGGGCCTTTTCAGAAACTTTGATGATGCCTTCTTGCCGGTGCTTCAGCCCCATTTAGAGCAACTTGTGGCAGACTCCCATGAAAGCACCCAGAGATGCGTAGCTGAAATTATAGCTGGCTTAATAAGAGGTTCTAAACACTGGACATTTGAGAAGGTGCTGGAGTAGTATATTTGAGTGATTCGTGGAAGAAATAAGTTTCGATTATTAAACAAATTAAGCATGTGAACTGGAGGAGTTTTAATATGTCGCCTTTGTCCAAGAAAGGACTGGAAATGTAGTAACTTAGTGCTTCATTGCTAAACTTTGAGCACAATTCGTAGCTTGGTTTAGTGCCTATATAACACTAGATGTTAGTAAAATGATTAAAACCAAAAACTGTTTGCTGGTAAGGAGATAGTAAAGCTGACATTGTTTATAATTTCCAGATGGAACAAGTGCTCATGTCTATCTTGGACTGTTACATCCTTACTTAGTCTAGACCTAGCTGTCTAAATATCTTCAAATGAATTTCTAAGCTGAAAAGTAGTTCTGGGAGAATCAGGTCTTTAATAAAAAAGATATGTTACAATCGGGGAGGGGGGGGAAGGGGTGGGAAGTCCTTGGGCTGTACAAGGCTGTTATCCTCCCAAAAGTAAAGTGTACAGAGTCTTCGATAAAATTGCACTTAAATCACCATGACAGTGATGCATACATAGTTCACAGGATTTCTGAACACCACGTAAACAAAACTAAATTGATACCTGAAATGTTACATCTCCTGGTATTTTATTATTTTTTTAAATACTGTACTAGAGCTGCTTCAGTATTGTTTCTCTGTAATTTGAAAAGATGGAAGGATTTGGGTTCACTATTGTCCATTTTGTCCCTAAATAAACACGTGTTGCTTTTGCTGAGCAGGTGGATAAACTTTGGAAGCTTCTCTGTCCATTGCTTCGAACAGCTTTATCCAACATTACAGTGGAAACGTATAATGATTGGGGCACGTGCATAGCAACCTCCTGTGTAAGTACCCCAGTTTCAGTCTTGTAAAGCTATATCCAGATGGTCAAGTTGTACAGATAATATGTGAATAAGAGCTTTATGAACAGAGGTATTTGGGGTTTTCATCAGCTAAAACTGAGAACTGTAAATACAGTATAAAAATAACATCCCTTTAAATTTTTTTATTTTTCTTTTACATTTTGTTCTCTTCTGCAAATATATATATAAAAATATATATATAATATATATAGAAAGGAAATAAAGCCTTCTTTTAAAGTATTT
>WUAM01000213.1:340281-357719 GCA_024336885.1 Actenoides hombroni
ACGTGTCTGCTTACTATGTATTAAATTTTTGTGAGAGCTTTGGCACTCAAAGTACACACTTATTCTTGCTTAAAGTGTGCAACGTAGCGTTTTGCTGGGAAACTACATCTCAAATTATCTTCTAACACGTGTCTGAGTTGCAGGGGAAATAAGCCACAAACATCTTTTATCAGTAATTCTTTGAAATCACTCAGCAAAATTTCAGCATGGTTTGTCAGACAGAATCCTGGCAATTAATCAGCAAAGCTCAGGCGTGATTAATTGTATGTGTCAAAAATGAAGCTAAAATTCCTTCTTATTCTTACTATTGTATTTACCAAATAATAAAACCATGTAGTTTTGTTGGGTTTCCTCCTATTGAGATTCATTGTGAAAAGGTATTTAACTTTGCACTTGCTTAATAGAATAAACCCAAAGGATGCAAAGAAAACCTTTGTCAAAACTTTTGTTTATACATTATTTACATGGAACAAAACCCAAACAAACCTGGTTTGCTTCTCTTTCTGTTTATTTTCAGGAGAGCAGAGATCCTAGGAAACTGCACTGGTTGTTTGAATTGCTGTTGGAATCTCCATTGAGTGGAGAAGGAGGATCATTTGTAGATGCATGGTAAAATTCATGTTAACAGTTTTGTGGTGGCTGAATAAAGAAGGAAATAAAGCACTGATAAAATGTATTGAGAGCATATTGTGCCAGCTGGCTTGGAGAAGCAGGGAACAAAGCTCTACTTTCCAATTAATTTTCCCCACACAATAGCAGTTTCATCATTATTATTTTTTTTTTAAGTGATTAAAATCTGTTTGAGAGAAGGTGAAGGTTTGGAACTGGCATAGCAGCAGTACTGCTGTTTTATTCTGTAATTTTTACCCATCTTTGCACACAATTCATGCAAAGACACTTTTCTGCATGGATGCACACAAAAAATTCCAAAGCAAGGCTTATTAGGGGACTGAGGAAAGTAGGAAAAATTTTGTGTGACTAAAGATGAGCTGTTCTACTTCCTAGCCGACTTTATGTACTGCAAGGTGGCCTTGCACAGCAGGAGTGGAGAGTACCAGAGCTGTTGCACAGACTGCTGAAGTACTTGGAACCTAAACTCACACAGGTTTACAAAAACGTCCGAGAGAGAATAGGAAGGTCAGTATTGTGCAGTTCTTGGGGGTTTCCTCTGTTTTATTTGGGTAATTGAGTATCGAAATAATTACACTCAAACGGTGACTGCTTATCTCTGTGCGTTAATACTGGTAATAGAAATGAGTAATTATTGTTAACAGACTTGCTTCAGAAACTTCAGGTGACTTTTCTCTTTTGTCTTTTATTGTCTGTACACTGTTACATTTATGTATGATATTGCTAAAGCTCTTTAAAAAAAAAAAAAAAAGCCCACAACAAAGAACCCACCCTCACAAAAAAACCTCTACAAAAACCCCAGAAAAAAAAATAAAATCAAAAAACAACACCACAATCCAAATTTACTATGTCTAAGCCTTAATAAGCCATAAATTTAGAGAAATTCCTGTAGAGAGCATTTTATTGTCTTCAGAACTAGTTGGAGATCTGTTTGGCGGCAAGGGGAGGCATCTGTTCATAGATCAGTGATTGTCTAATCCTGCTTGATTCAATTATCTACAAAGAGGGTATTTGATAAACATTTGGTTTTCAATAACTTAAAAATGAAAATAATAGGAAATTTTCTATAAGTATTAAACTTCAAAGTTCAACAAAATGACCTCCAATTACTTTTAGCTCTGTTCTCTAGACAGCAGTTTCTGTTAACTGTGTGTTCTTGTTTGGTTTGTTTGCTTTTCAGTGTTCTGACCTACATATTCATGATAGATGTTTCCTTGCCAAATACTGCTGCAACTAAATCTCCTCGTGTCCATGAATTTACTACCCGGATACTTGAAAATCTTAAACCTCTTATGGAGGCGGATGAAGAAATTCAGAATCATGTAATGGAAGAGAATGGAGTTGGTGAACAAGATGAGCGAACTCAGGGCATTAAACTCTTGAAAACTAGTGAGTATTTAATGAGGTTAAGAAACTGGGGGTATTCTAGGACATGCTGGTTGTACTCTGCAAATCATACAGTTGCAGTACACAGTTTCTCCTCTCAGATCTGTGCCGCAACAAGCAATCTGTTCTTTCAGGGTCCAGCTTTATAAGGTTACCTTTACAGATTGAGACTCTAATGTGTGAGAATCTCACAGGCGAGTCTTGCAATAAATTTCACCTATAACTTCTTTGGGGATTATTATTACTATTATTTTATCTTTTTAATCAGTGATCTCTTTATAAAAACAGTTCTGAAGTGGTTGATGGCAAGTGCAGGACGGTCCTTCTCTACAGCTGTCACGGAGCAACTCCAGCTTTTACCCTTATTTTTCAAGGTATATGCTTCAATTGCTTCCTTATTAGTCATGTTAGATTAAAAAGGGAATCTATGCTGGTAGTAAAAAAACCATGCATACCAAAGAGGTCCAAAGTATCTTGTTTTATGTTTATGTATATTTACACCCGGTAATCTCACCTGGAAAATGATTGCCTGACAATAACTATTTGTAGGTGAATGCCTCGTACTTGTGGGTCTTGGGAGGAAGAAGTATTTATTCATGAATGAGTGTATGTTGTTTCTCTTCTGATACTTATCTTGAGTTGTTTTCTTTTGTTCTGTGATCATACAAGTCATTCTAAATGGTGGTGGTACTTTGTTTTTCCTGGCACCTATAATCCTTGTACTGGTCTGTGAAGCTGGGTCATACAGTGCTATATATTTAAAACAATACATATTTACATGCTCCAAAGCATGTGTCTGTCTGTCTTTTTTATAAAGCATCAATTATCCAACAGTAATGTATGTGACCAGAAAATAAAGGTTTATGTACTTGGAAGTGAACTTGAAATACTGATAAAGCTTTTTATCCATTTTGGACCTACATCTAAAATATTAAACTAATTGTATTTGATACCAACAAAATGGCAATGGGGAACCAAAGTCTTAACAGACATGTTTAATCCTCCTTAAGAGCTTCAGACTAGCCATACTGTTTAGGTAAGTAATATATGGTGCATGGAATGAGGAACTCTTGATTCTATTTTTTTTCCTCCACAGTTTATTGCTGAGAATATTTTAATGTGATATTGACTGTTTTTCCTAGTGAACTTAATCTTTCAGCACTATATTGATTGTAGTTTTCCTAGACAACTGCCCTTTCATAAGATTAGACTTTCATTTGGGATTTCACTGTTAGCAATGCTTGTTTACTAATAGTAGCCTTTTTATTGTCTTGGGTTTTTTTCCTTCCCTTCTCATCTTTTTCTATAGATTGCACCAGTAGAAAATGACAATAGCTATGATGAGCTCAAGAGAGATGCTAAGATGTGCTTGTCGTTAATGTCTCAGGGTTTGCTGTATCCTCAGCAAGTGCCTTTGGTACTTCAGGTGCTAAAACAAGTGAGTATGGGCTAAATAGCTTAAAGCTGCTTGCTAACTGATGGACTGTGCGTTGTTGTTTTTTTCAATATTATACAATAGTTGTGAATTGAAGATCATCAAATACTGTTTTTTCTTAGAGGTGAAAGGAAGGAATTTATTAGAAGTGGTTTTAAATGGTCTTAGAAATAGTAAATGTGTTTCGGTTTGTTTCCTACTTGCAAACATTTAAGCAACTTGTATTTTGATAAAAAATGGAACAGTATTTCAATAAATTAAAATTTGGTTTAGTAGTGGATCAGTTTAAGCCAAACATGCCTCCTTGTGAGCAAAACAATTCAAAATCCAGTTTGAGTGAGTTGTCATAGAACTGCCCTTGAATACTTTGTATAGTTTTACAGTATATTTATCAATTGCTGCTGCTTTCTGAAAAACAGCACGACTGAGAATGCACTCTTGAACAGTTCATTCTGTATGTTTGTCATGCAAGAAATGCTTTTTCTTTTTCCTCTGGTCATTTAAGACTGATGTACAGTAGTAAAACTATTGCAAAACGTTCTTGTAAACTTTACACACAGCCTACACAGGAACTGGAGTGCTGAAAGACAGGCTGTGCCTTTGTCTGATGCTTTCAGTAGTTTGTGGACTTCTATATGCACATGGAGATTAAAGTAAAGGAACTTGAAAAAAATTGGCTTTCCAAATCCATTGCATGGAATATATACACTCGAGCAGAACAGAGTTTCTGCTTTATTTATATCTGCCTTATGACTGATGTCTGGAGTGAGTCAAAGGGAGAAACTTGCCGACTTTGACTTCTACTGAACAGATACCTAATACTGTAATTAGGTATCTGTTAAATAACCATATGCTTTGGAAGTGAAGCCTATAATAAATTACTACCTAACAAATAACTGCGTACTTTGGAGTGTGTGAAACAAAAATACCTGAATAAGGCAAGCTATTTGCAACTGTCCCCAAAAGCTTTCTCTTAAATATTGCTAGTTTTACATCAGGTAGCTGCTTGCTTTCACATTCTTGCTTTCTCATACTGGCTTTTTTTTATACTTGTAGACAGCAAGAAGCAATTCTTGGCATGCTAGGTATACCATATTAACCTACCTCCAGACCATGGTCTTCTACAATCTCTTCATCTTTCTCAACAATGAAGAAGCGGTCAATGACATTAGGTGGCTGGTTATAAAACTCCTGGAAGATGAACAGCTCGAGGCAAGTAATACCATTTTTGAAATGCTTTGTTTCACATGACTGGTTTCTTGTCCTTGTCGACTGTTATGAAAAAGCTACTAGTTGTAATTAATACAGCAAGCATTTCTAGCTTAGCATTCTTCCTGTTTTGAAAATACAGCTAGCTTTATAGGGTTTATTTATTTTGTATTCTGTTTTTTGCTTTTAGTATTTCATTCCAGGAAAACAGATGCTTAGAAAATAATTAATTATTTTTAAAAGTTGCATTGTTCTTACTTTTTCAACAGCATGGAACATTGCTTTGTTTCATTCTTGGTTTAAGTACAGCTAAAGATCTTTAGTGTTAGCCCCCAGCCCATTCCATTCCCCCTGTGCCATCACTTTCACTGGGTTTTGTGCTGTTGGAAGATACCAGTGAAATCCTACTTTTGGGTGCTTGGGTGCTTTTTTTCTTTCTGGAAGCAAGAGAAGATTCTGGAGTGTTCTGCTAAAACAAATATCCTGGTTTAGGTCTTCCTGAAGCTACATTTTTAAACAACAGTTACATTGAAGATGTGAGGCTTGCTTTTGTGAGTAGTGAATTGGAAATCATTTGAATACGCAAACGAATATTTCTGTCTTAAAAAGTTTGACTTCACAATCTCTTTAAGTGCACGTCACACTTGAAGAACAGCATGTGGACTCCTCAGGCAGCCAAGCCAACAGCAGTCTGCAGACGAGCTCTCATGTCACGATTTGTTATAGAGAGCTGGAAGGCAACAACTGGCGGTCCTAGAGAAGTTGTTTCCCACTCCAGTCAGAGCACTTACCTCGTAATCTCACACAATTTAGAAAAATACCTTTTATTCACTTTGAATACAATTTATCTAGTTATTTTAAATGTACATAATTATTCCTCTGCATTACAGAGATGAAAATCAAAAAAGCTTTTCTGTGTTCATAACCACTTAGGATCATGTTGTTGCCATGGAAGCTTTCACTTTTCTTTGAAAAGTAGTCCTGTTCTTTCTTGATAATAATTGGCAAGATGCAGTATCTTGCAGAGTATTTCCTCTATTTTGCACATGTTGGATTTTAAGATGAGAATCCCTAGCTTTAACTAGTATTTGGTGTCTACCCTATAGCACTGAGATTTGATTCTTGGATTTAAAGGTGCTTTTTTTTTTTTCTTATTTTGATACAAAGGTGTCAGACCTAATGATCCATCCCATGCCATTCTTTATTTTGATATAGAGCTTGCACTTCTAATGTTGCTAGAATTACTGTTCTCAAACTTCCTTGTGATTTAATATTTTTTTATGAAATCATTGCATCAAACTTTAGCAAACAGCAATATCCAGTGACCACGCTGAATGTCACATAGCAATGTGACTGCAATACAAAGAGAACGTGGGTCACTGGATGGTCTGGCTTCTATCAAATGCAAATTTCATGCATCCAACTTTAAGCACAGGGCTCTAGAATTGCAGAAAGCTGCACTTAAATGGTATTGAGGGAGATTCTCCTGGAAGTCTGAGGTGATGGAATGCTATGAGTATAAGAGCTGATGTGACCCTGCAGCTGATAAAGGGAGAGAGTAGACAGTTCTCAGAAATAAGGTCATTGTGTGCAGCAGGATAACCACGGCTGAATACCATCTCTGATTTTCATGTCACACGGATAGCTAAAGAGCTGCAAGAATGATTTGAGTTCAGGAAAGCATGTTTTACACTATTATGTATTATATGTATTATATACTATTTATACGGAAGTAGAGGAAAGGTGAAATGTCTGTGTTAAACTTGGAGCTAGGTTAAAGTGATAGCCTAGTTGATCTAAAGCATCTTTCTCACAGCTTTCTCAGCCGTAATTTGATCTAGGAAGCTATCTGTGTAGCTGCTTTGTATGTTTACATTTTTATAAATACGTGTACTGAATACGTAGTACTCAAGTCTTGATAAATGTTTCTCACATTACACTGTGATATTAACAGTGATGGCAAGATTTTCTCTTTGTAGAAGTAGCCCCATGCAAGTACTGCAGTTAGGTTTTACATGTGCTGTTGAGTGGTTTTCTTGATACTGTTACAGTTTTGTAGATCTTGATCAGTCCTGACCAAAAAAAACCCCCAAACCCCACACTTGATTGGAAGAGCATTCCTCTGCTGCTGCTCTATAGCATTTATATTTTATAAGTCATCATGAGTATGATGAACTGTAATTTAATGTCAGATGTGATGAACAATTAGCTTCTTAATGTGTGATTTTAAATGCTTTGTTTGTAGGTGTTCCTTGCAGCAAAGTGTTCCTTTAATTTCTAAATTAATAATCTAACTGAAATTGGTTTTAATACAGCAAATAGTGATGTAAATGAGTACAGTTCACTGGGGAGCTTGCTCACTTTACAGCCAAGCTTCTTTCTGTTCTGGGTCTTGCATTAGCTCATTACGTTTCATTTAATAGCTTAGTTCTTAAGACACTCACAAATTGCTGCTAAACAGTACTGGCAGACTTTTACTTTGTACTTCTTGACGCTATTACAGAATCACAGGATGTCAGTAGATCACGTTTGAATAATATCTTGTAGAAATTCACATGGAATGAAGTCTCAAGAGCTTATTGTTAATGTACTAGGTTTAATTATTGCAGCACTTGCATCTATACTTATTGCTTTGTGTAGGTTCAGAACATTATGTTCAAGGATATAATTTATTATAATCTGCTGTATTGGATTCAGAGCGTTGGTAGGTGTTTGTACTCCAGACAGACAAATGTTCTGTTTACAGTGATGTGTAACAGTGTGTACTTACCAAAAAATCTGGTGACTGCTGTCTGCATTTCAGCAAGGTGATTTGGTTTTCAAGTTGGAAAGTTTTTTGTCAGTCTGCAATTATTGCAAATGCAAGTGAGTTTTGGAGGGCTTCAGTTTCATCATAGTTTTATAGTTCTATAAGTTTGTAGTTACAGGAGGTTTGAGTAGATGAGATAAATTAGTAATACTAATGGGTTACACTTTATTTTTAAAGCAAGTGACTGAGTTATCTCTACTTGTAATCCTCTAACAATGTGTCATGATTCTTTTAAAAGGAGAAAAGGAGATCTGTGTTTTGAATGGTTTGGCAATTAGATGAAATCTTAGTGTTGTTCTTTAGGGTTTTTGTGTTACTGAAGAGAAGAATATTTTTCCACCCTGGAATTCTGGTTTTATTCATCTAGTGAAAAGAACTGGTACTCAGGACAACAAAGCAAATAATGTTGGGGCGTTGTAGAACTGAATTCTTGACCATAAACCACTGAAGTTCTGTGTCATTGCTTATTAATCCAGCATCTGTTGTGCATCTCAAAATTCTTCTGCTGCGGCTAGAATAGAATCAGCTTTGTCTCATGAACATACCTTCTACCTTCTCTTGGGGAGGCTCTTCAGCTTTTGGCAATTCTTATGTCTCCACGTACATTAGAGGGAGAAAACTAAATGCTGTTGAAGAAAGTATACTTTTTCCTTGGTAAAACTAATGTTTACAGAGACTATTATGACTTGTAAAGCAGGCTGATTATTTGGGGTGATGTGTTTCACTGTCATTCAGAGTATGTTTTTGAACTTTCTAAAGATAATCTAGTCTATGGTTTATAATGTCTTGACAGTGGAGTTAAATGACATTATTTGATTGAGTAGTAGGTCACTTTATGACACATTATGTGAAGGCAGTTCTGTATTACAGTAGAACAATGTTTATTAATAATTTGTAAAGAGCTGTATAGTAAGCTAACAGTTTATAATTTGAGATAATAGTCTAAAGACTTTTCTTGGGCAGAGCTTGGTAACCTGGCCTAGCTGGATGTGCTTGAAAGGACAGTAATCGCATAAATAAATACATGTTTCATGCTGCGCACGTGTGCTCACTGATTGTGGTGGGTGCTGTCTCTGCTCCCAGGTGAGAGAAATGGCTGCGACCACGCTCAGCGGCCTGCTCCAGTGCAACTTCCTCACCATGGATGGGCCCATGCAGACCCATTTTGAACAGCTCTGCAAGATGAGGTTACCTAAAAAACGGAAGCGAGACCTGGGTTCAGTGGTGGATACAATTCCTTCTGGGGGTAAGAACACTGCTTCAGAGACTAAAACCATGCGCGCAGATAGCAGGTTAAGGAAGAAATAAGCGTATTGTGCTACACTTAAATGCTTATTCTGCAAGCACTCCAGATGGAATAGGATTTGTCCTGTGGTGAAGCTTCTCTAGGCATATGTCAATGTTCTAAATATGGCATGAGCCCTGATGTCCATGCAAATGTTTTTTTCTAAGTATTCATAAACCGTAACAGAAAATCACTTGTCCTTACATACCGTATTGTCTGTGTATGTAGTACAGATCCTAATCTTTAAGTGCTTTGAGAATTTGATTTACAGCATAAATGATGAATAAGAATACACTACTACCGAAAGAAAAGCAAGTAATGTTTCTTATGTTTTCCATGTCAAACTAGCTTATTACTTTTCCAGAATTAACACTTAGAGATTTCTCCATTTCCCACATAGTTCATCAAGTTAAGAATGTAGCTGATGAGGGGTAGCTGTTTCCTCACTAAATAAACTTCCTTAGCTGCCACAACATAATTTCCCTCCTTACCTTCCTTTTTTTTTTTTAGCAGTGTGGGGCTTTATTCTTAAAACAAAACCAAAAAAAAACCCCCACACAAGAAAACAAAAACCAACCAACCAAAAAAGAATCTTTAGGTAGCAGCTTTGCCTTCTGACCAAACATCTAGTGCATCTGAGTAGCATTCATTTGACCCAGGACTGGGCTTCCATGTTGTCAAATATGTTCTGGTACTTGAGAAAATATTCTGAATGTAAAGTAGGGAAAATGTAATGTAAAGTGGTGATGTAGTTCATGAGCTATTTACTGAGTGGAAAGAAAGACTCTTTGAGAGAAGGAAGCTTACTACTGAGTCTAGATAATCTCCAGAGGTCCCTTCCAATCCCTACCATTCCATGAAATGTTTATAAAGTCTACAGCAGTTGCAGATAGTTTTGGGTTTTTTTACACACATTCTTCCATTAGAAATAAAAGAATTGGAGAATTAATCTATGACTCCATGTAAGGAAACGGAAGCAATTTGGACATCTATACATGAGTGTGAATTGATTGGACTACATGGTCTGTAGAATTGTCTGGTTTTCTGTAGAAGCTAGAGAGCTCTACTGTTGCAGAGGGTGGTTTTTGTTTGGTTTTGTTTGAAATTCAGCATCAAAACTCAATAGTAGTATCACTATGCTATCCTAATTAGATCACCTCTGTTTAAGATACGGCCTTTCTTCATTCAATCATTCCCATCAGTCAAAAAAAAGCTTTATTTTCACTGGTATTTCACTGATCTTTAAGTTTGGCTGGGTCACTGAGGAATGTCTTAGACAAGATAATTGCACCTTGCCACGTGTAAACGAATCTCTTGCATTTGCAGACCTGGTTAAACGCCATGCTGGTGTCCTGGGACTTAGTGCATGTATTTTGTCAAGTCCATATGATGTACCCACCTGGATGCCCCAGCTCTTGATGGATCTCAGTGCCCATCTTAATGATCCTCAGCCTATTGAGGTAAAAATACTTACATGACTCTTCTGTTCAGCGTAATGCATCTCAAATATGGTTGACTCATTATTAGTTCCTCTTTCATAGTGGAAAAAATACAAACCTTTTAAGAAAATTAGTTTCTACTACTTTTTATTAAACTGTTCCAAATAAGTTTTATGTCATGGACTGCTTTTAAGTACTTTTTGTGGTAGTTCTGTTCTTGCTGTAAAATTCAAAGCATAAACTGAAAGCTGCAAGAACTGTATCTATAATGTTTTCCTAATTAAAAATGTCACTACTGTGCATGCCATTCTAGAAGATATCAGCCTGAACCAAAAAATCATTCTGAATTTTTTCATACAAGATTTTATAAGCAGCCCTAAAAGCAAGTTTTTCCATGAAATAGTTTCCTTTAATTCTATTTTTTTTTTTGCCCTGTCTACTCGGTTTTGTTAACCTTTGCTGTTTTAACCAGAGTAAGGAGCTTACAGCTGAAAAATTCTTTAGATTTAACAAACTTTGCTGTGGTATGCTCCACTGAATCGAGAAACTGTACTGACAGGACTTATGTTAATTTAATTATTTTAATAACAGAAGATAGTTTTCACCTGATTTCTTTCTTCTCCACACTTTACGCGATTCATCAGTTTTCTCAATGTTTTGAGACCCAAACCATTGGTTTAAAATGCCCAAGGAAAAGAAGCAAGGGCAAAGCACATCACTTATACAAGAATCTCATAATTTTTTTCAAACTCAAAGTCATAGGTCAAAGAATCCTCTTTTCTGAGAATGTTGCAGTTGTGACACTGGTCAAAAGGCGAACCAGAACTGTCAAATACCGGGCAACTGGGTTGAATTTCCAGAGCCCTTCTAACCTTTGCAACTGCTCTTTTTTTTTTTCCTCTACTCAGTTATTTTTGTTGTGTTCAATGTCTGTTTTTTCATGGAGCTTAAATCCGTAACTGGTGTAGATCAATAATTGATTGTCTGTTCTGCAGATGACTGTTAAAAAAACACTGTCCAATTTCCGAAGGACCCATCATGACAACTGGCAGGAGCATAAACAGCAGTTCACGGATGACCAGCTACTAGTGCTTACTGACCTCTTGGTTTCACCGTGCTATTATGCATAGAGAGGTAAGGTTATTTGTTTTGACATAAACTGACAGAAATGTCAGTCTTAAGAAATCAAGTTGAGTTCTCCAGTCTAGCATGGAGAGCTGGGAGATATCCCTGACCACAGGGCAAATGGTACAGCCAAATGTAAGGCCCTTGCACCTCAGGTGGCCTGTTGAAGATCAGATTTCTTCGGGTTAAATATTGTCCCTCTTCTTGTCCCTATGTTACACTAGTGTTTTGCTAAGGCACACTTGTTTTGTTGAATATGATTGTTCCTTTTCTCCACTTTCTGCCAGTTGGCTGCCTTTTAAATGCCTGGCAGTTCGACTAACGGCAAGGTACTTGCTGCTTTGTGCTTCTGATGCCTCTGAGGATTTTAGATCGTCTACATCTCGCGATGGTGAATGACTGCTACCAAACTGTTTCCACGTTATGGCTTTGCTACCAGGTCTCTTCACACAGGCATGTCCCCAAAGAGTGAATCCATTCCTGGAGTTTCTCTTTGTTACCCTACAACATTCTGATCTCTATTGTATTGTGATGTTTTGTGACAGTATTCCAAGAAAAGGTCTAATGTATATTTTCATTTTGTTCTGTGGTAATAGCTTGAGGAAATAACCTTGTTTTGAATTCCTGTTCTGAATTCTTTCTTCTTTCTTCTCAGGTTTCTCATGGGAAAGTGAGGATTTAGGAACCTTTCTGCGAAATAAAGGAAACTCAAAAGAAATCTATCATGTAGAAAATTTTGTGTTGGAAATCCTGATGCCTAATCAAAACCACTTTTAAATACAAGCATAAAGACCTGGTTCTATTAAAAAGAATTTCACCTCCCCAGGGAGTGGCTGTGGGAGCAGCCCTACACTCTCCTTGTAACTGCACTTGCAGAGCCTGACTGTGAGTTTATGGCAAGACCCTTCTCATTGGCTGGTATTACACATCAGTCTTGTTTCTTGCACACGGTGACTGACACTGCCCATTTCTTATCCTCTTGTTCTCACCCTTCTTCTCCCTGACATCAAAGATATGCAGAACCAGAGAGTGCTGCAAAGCAGAATATTCTCAGTGAAGCTCTCATTCTGTTGATGCAACTTCTTTCCTGGTCAGCGTTCAATACCAGGAGCCTATCTTTCTCAGAGTTAATTTTTCACTACTTGGATTTGAGGGCCCATCAGGTGATGGGCTCCATATCATTCAGTCCACCTCAGGGCAGGATTGCCTTTTTGTATCTTCTTGTCAAAATGTAAATAGCTGATCTTCTCAGTGCAGTATAGGTGATGGCAGGACGAAACGTGGGGAGTGAGCGCTCTTACTGCCTGGCCAGGTCTTCACAGACAGCTTGACCATGTGTGGAATAAAAATCTATGATTATCTGCACATTTTTAAGGGTGAAAGACTGGGTGTTTCCACATAATCAGAACCCACAGATAGGAAATTACAGACTATCAAGCAATGGATGAATTCAGAATGAAATGTATGCACGGTGTGAAAAGGCGCTGAATGGCTGACTATTTTTAACAGCGTGTTCTCATAAAGATTGTCACTGTTTGAGCAAATATATCTTGTTCAAAGATTGTGAAAGCTCTGTATTTTTTTGCCTGCAGCTTTGTTCAGAGACTGGTATCTATTGGCTATTTAACAACATGTTTAATATGTGTTACATAGTTGTAAAAGACTGTATAAATTGTAGAGGCATTGCATTGACAAAACATTGTACAGTTTGCAACCTTTTACATAACACCATTGTGAAATTAATTTGTAAAGGTTCATACTTAGATGTTAATACAGTAGTAGTCCCGGCTTTTGTATGAAATCAAATGCCATTATTAGTTTTTTAAATTATTTTCTTTAACAGACTATCTCTTCACGTCTGAAAGGCAGAGGTTTCGTTTTGGTTTTCTTGTATCTCATTATGATCGTGTCTCATTCGGATTTTAATGCAACACTTGTGGCCATCTCTAAATGCTGACATCACATATTCTGGTGTGGTAAGTTCATAGAATGTGAGGTACACTGAAACAATCCATAAACTGGTGTGTGTTTCAACTGTCATGAAACCCTCCAGGAGCACTGATCCATATCGCCTGATCGACTTGCTGAGTGCGTGACTCATTCCAAATTTCAAAGCACAGCAGTGCTCCTGGTGCAGTATTTAACGAGTGTCAGCACACTGATGTAACCACTCTATAGCGTAGTGCCAAAATTATTATTTCAACTGTGTACGTAGTTTAAGACCCAATAAATGGACTGTTTGTAACATCTGCATATTTTTGTATTTCTAGAGTGGAAACTTCTTATTTTGAGACTATAACTCAAGGGTTTTTGCTATGTTTTTTGAGCTTTTTGTACGAGGCATGTGTTTGTTATGGGAATGGCAGTGAGTTAAGGAAACATTAAGGATTAATTAAAGATCTGTTTCTGATGGTTGGGAAGCTGGCTTTTATATTTACGTAAAAATGCCTTGTGCCTGGTGAGCCTTGCCAAAGAACTTACTGAGAAGTACACTTAAAATTGGAGAAACTAGTTTGAAGTGGATGGGGTTTTGCTGATGGAATTAAAAAGAACTGTGGAAGTGATGGAAAGTATTTGCTGCAGAGGATCACTTTTGAAGTATGTGCTGGCTAATGAACTGCTGGAGCAGATGATGTGTGCTATTTTATCGACATGAAGAGCAGCTAACTATATGATCCAGCTTTGCTGCTTTTTACTACTGGGAGTTGGGAGTTTCTTTTCTTAGGTGTCTATAGTCAAAGTGTAGCTGGATTTGGCTGCAGTCTTGAGGATTCAGTGCTCTGTAGAGAATCATTCTGTAGTCGGAGCTAGGATGGCAAATAAGGAAGTGGTGTTAATTCACAATAGCTGTTTATAAATTGGCAATAAAATAGTTGATCCAGACAGAAAATAGAGTATCTATAGGATGAAATATACCTATGATAGTGTGAACAAACTTGTACTAACTGACTTTTCTGGGGGGGAAAGATTGTTAGTCTCCTATTCTGAAAATGTAGGAACAACTTAAGAGTTTGTCAAATAGTGCAGCTCCTTTGCTAGGCTTATTCCCTAATTTTCCCCAGGCAATATGCACACATGTGATGAGTTCTGAGCTTTCTCTCACTTTGTCTTACACTGTCTCTTCCCTAAAGCCTTAGAGATGAAACAACTGCAATACCTCAGTCTGGAGAGGGAGACATTTGTATTATGGGAAGAACGGTACAGTTCTTGCACAGTAAAGGCAGATGGAAAAAGATCTTGGAATGGTCTGGTAGCCTTGTTAGCCTTAGTGGCCACTTGCCAGTCTGCACAGATAATCTTGGTGAGCACTGCTGTTTGAAGCACCAAAGAAATGGCAATGATGTAAGGCAGGAATAATTTCTTGGGTGGTTTTTGGGTGGTATTTGGGTTTTTTTTGGTTTGTTTTTTTTTTATGAGTGACTTATTATTTAGTGACTATCTTGCTAGAGTATTAAGTGGAATGATATTTATTTCCGTAACAAAGTGGGTATATTTGTGCATGTTAAAATCTGCAGAAATCACAGCGGAGACATGGTGCTTATATTGATAAGAATGTATACTAAAATTTATCAAGTAAGTGAATAAGACTTTAACTTGTGCTTTTGGGTGACACCACAGACTCAGCATTGGTGGATAATTTTATTAAGTTGAGCTAATCTGTATATGGATTTTTATTTATTTTTTTTACTGAAAGAGGAAAAGGTATGCAGGCCATTATTTCTGATATGACATATTATGACTGTATGTCCAGGTGTCTGCCCACTTACCCATTTTGGTTCCTTACGAGGCTGCTGGGAGTCCTGTGCCCGGTACACACGGATGATGGCTCCTGTCAGTTTTGCATAGTTAGGCATCCCCAGCATCCTACGCTCTGTTTTCAGTCTTGCACTTTCTTCCACAGCTTCAGGCTTCCTGAAATCTTGCAGCAGAAACGTCAGCTTCGTTTCCCCTGTGCTCTGGAAAACACAGCAGTCTGGTAAAATGTAAGAGGTAAAATGTACTCTTGGTAAAGCAGTCTTGAATCAAGAATTCTTATCAGCACAGATAAAAGCTTAGACTACAAAGACTGTTAGCAAAAAGTATCTTTGGTTTCGGATGGATTAGAGTACAGTGCTTAAAGGAATTAGCTGCATCTGAACAAGGCAGACTTTTTTGAAGGGCGAATGGGAGTGGGAGCCTTTTCTAATTCTAGATTAAATTACTTTTCTCACAAAAGGTTCATGAAAGTTCAGGATGCTTTCTTTGCACCCTTACTGCTGCAGGCAGTTTATGTGAATTACCCGAGCAGATTTTGCTGCTGGAGTGGGAGCTGAATGCCTGCTTCCCTTGGGGAAAAGTGAGGGGTTCTGAGAAAAGAGTAGTACGATGATTTGACTGGCATACTTAGGAAAAACAGCAATAAACCCAATAAATCTGCTGTAACAACAGGGGTAGTCAGATTAGCAGTAAGTCCAGGTGAGTTCACCCAGAAAGGGTTCTGTTAAGAGTAACCATTAGAAACTTTTCTTTCTTCCCTGGCTTTTATTTTTATTTCTTTTTTTTTTCTTTTGTTTTTTTTTTCCCCTGTTAGTTTCCTCTTTTAGTATTCCAGCTGCTTTCCCCTACAGATCTTTTGTTAAAATAATAAGGTACTGTTCTTAGGCTGAGCTGGGGGCAGGTTTCCACAATTAAAAGTCATTTCCAGCTTCTTGTGCTAAATACCTGCAAAACGTGACACTTGTATCAAAATGTCTTGGGAACACAATTTCTCTTTATGCAGCAGGAACTCTGAGACTGAAAGATATTTGAGAAGCTTGATAGTACTAGAGAGTGCTGGGGTTTTTATTCGTTTAAGGAAAGGCCTACTTCACTCTTGCACTAGGCCAATATTTTGTCAGTCTTATTTATGCAGTTCAGCACTCTGATGTTTATGAAAATTTCAAGGAGGGAGATCCCAGCTTGTCAATGAAAAAACCTCATACTCAAGGGGGACAAGATTCACCCACAGAATTCAAATTAACCATGCCTAGAGAACAAAACTATAGGAGTGAAAATAAGTGATAGCCAAGCTGAGAAAACACACAGCTTGAAACCATAGGAAACCATGGGCATCATGTTTCAGGTTTTGGACTTTCTCACTCCTATATGTTTTTAAGAACAAAACTATATAGTGTGTGTGTGTGTGTATATACATATACATACACACACACACACACACCTATGAGTATTTGTAGGAATGTACCCTATAAGACAAGTGCCCCCACATAGTGGGTCTACTTTATTTTCATAGCACTTTTGTGCCTCTCCCTGCAGGACTTTAATCTCTTCCAACTGCCATTCCAGTGCCTGACATTTTGGTCCACCTCCTTGTGCCAGCAGTGCTGGCTTGAAGAACATGTACTGTTTTCTCATTGTTGGGCCCTCATATCAGTATTTAAAAATGATCCCTTTCTGGGGTCAGACATCCACTGCTCTCCATCTTTTTGAATGGCAACTACTGTGTTTGTCATAATAGCAGGTGTTTTGGTGTTAAGTCAACAGGTACCGACCTCACTAACCCATCAAGAGGGGCAAGGGCACGGCATGAAGTGAAACCGCCACCTCTTGTATCTTACCTGACTTCTCTGCTTCATGGCAGTTTTGGGGGTAAGTATCTGCTGCCAGCATTGCCCTGCCTTGCCCCGGGCTGCGGCTGTGGGTGCCCCAGGGAGGAGGGAGGGCTCCTGCGGCTGACTCTGAATGAGGCTGGGCAGGGTGGGGGACGTTTGGACAGCTGATGGAAGTTAATGAGGAGAGAAAAGGGGAAGGGACAGATCAAACCCAAACCCTCTGCTGCTGCAGTCCCTTGCCCCTAGAGCCCAGCTGGAAGTCGGGGTTTGTGGCGCTGCTTCTGGGCAAGCTAGGAACGCCTGGAAACGCAAGGAGCGAGGAGGCAGCGCTGACGCTTCCCCGGGGGCGATGGGCACGGCGGCGGGAGGCTGCAGGCGCACGGGCGCGGTGCGCGGCGGGCCCTGCCCCGTCCCTGCCACCGCCCACCAGCCGTGACTGCAGCGGGGCGAGAAGGCACGGCGCGGGGAAGGGGCCGGGCGCCATGGCGGGGCGGGCGGCGCCATGGCGGGGGCAGCCCTGAGGGAGCGGCGG
>WUAM01000213.1:357757-380217 GCA_024336885.1 Actenoides hombroni
GGGCCCGCCTCGGTCGGAGCCGCGGTGAGGCGGCGGGAAGGGAGGGAGGGAAAGAGGGAGGGCGGGCGGAGATGAACGCGTCGGGGCGGCTACCGGCGGGGGGCGAGGAGGAGCCCCCCGGAGCCGCGCTGCTGCCGCTGGGCGGGAACGGCAGCGGCGCGGGTGGCGGCCCCGGCGACCTGCGGGAGGGCACACACGCCGCCACCTTGGCGGCCTGCGCCTCCCTGCTGGCCCTCGTCTTCTGCCTGGGCTCCTACGGCAACCTCATCGTTCTCCTGTCCTTCTTCGACCCGGCCCTCAGGAAATTCAGGACCAACTTCGACTTCATGATCCTCAACCTCTCCTTCTGTGACCTCTTCATCTGCGGGGTGGCCGCCCCCATGTTTGCCTTTGTCCTCTTCTTCGACTCGGCCCAAGGCGTCCCAAGCGCCTTCTGCTTCACCTTCCACCTCACCAGCTCCGGCTTCATCATCATGTCACTCAAGACGGTGGCGGTCATTGCCCTGCACCGGCTGCGCATGGTGCTGGGGAAGCAGCCGCACCGTGCCGCTTCCTTCACCAGCACCCTTCTTCTCACATTGCTCCTGTGGGCCACGAGCTTCACCCTGGCCACCTTGGCCACCCTGAAAACCCGCGGGTCCCGGCTCTGCCTGCCCATGTCCAGCTTCACCAGCGGCGAGGGGAAGATCATCCTCTACCTCTATGTCACTGACTTCATCTGCTGCGTGGCCGTGGTGTCCGTTTCCTACGTCATGATCGCCCAGGCTCTGCGGAGGAATGCCCAGGTGAGGAAGTGCCCACCCGTGGTGGCTGTGGATGCCTCCAGACCACAGCCCTTTGTGGGAACCCTGGCTGCCGGGGCCGGGCAGGGCATGCAAAGCACTGTGCCCGCCTTGTACAGGAACCAGAGCTACAGCAAGCTGCAGCACGGCCAGACGCATGGCTACGCCAATCACCTTGGCCAGCTGCCAGCCACCGCTGCCGGCCGGCTCCAGCTGGTGTCAGCGGTCAACTTGTCCACGGGCAAAGACTCCAAGGCAGTGGTGACATGCGTCATCATTGTGCTCTCTGTCTTGGTTTGCTGCCTGCCCCTGGGCATCTCTTTGGTGCAGGACATGCTGACCAGCAGCAGTGGCTTTGTTCTCTACCAGTTTGAACTGTGTGGATTTACTCTCATTTTTTTTAAATCGGGATTAAATCCTTTCATATACTCCCGCAACAGTGCGGGACTTCGGAGACGAGTCCTCTGGTGCCTGCAATACATAGCTCTTTTCTTTTTCTGCTGCAAGCAGAAGACGAGGCTTCAGGCTATGGGCAAGGGCAGCCTGGAAGTCAACAGGAACAAGTCATCCCACCACGAGACCAATTCAGCTTACATGTTATCTCCAAAACCTCAGAAGAAGTTTGTGGACCAAGCTTGTGGTCCCAGTCACTCCAAGGAAAGCGTGCTGAGTCCCAAGGCTTCTGTCGGGCATCAGCACTGCGCACAGAGCAGCTCGACCCCCATGAACACCCGAATCGAGCCTTACTACAGTATCTATAACAGCAGCCCTTCCCAGGAGGTGAGCACCCCGAACAGCCTACAGCCGGTGAACTCAGCTTTTGGCTTTACCAAATCCTACATTGCCATGCACTACCACACCACCAATGACTTGCTGCGAGACTATGACAGCACTTCGACCAAGCAGATACCGGTGCCCTCCGTGTAACCGTAGGAGGAGGGTTCTAGTCTGGCTGATCTCTTCCTTCTTGTTGTCAATGATGGTACTGAACTCAATGATTCACTACTGCTGCTAATTAAGAAAAATGCCACTAGTGTTAATATCGAGCTGTTTGCATTTGAAGGGAGTACTGGACTGTTACTTCCATGACACCTTCTTGGATTTCTCCAGGAAGTCAAAAAGGGGGATGTTTTAGGTTTGTATTTGGAATTATTACGTGAGGCGGGTTTTGTGACTAGATTTTACTGCTAGACAAGTGAAAAAAGTAAGCAGTATAAGTAGGTGATCCGTTAAATCACGAGGCAGAGTATCTCAGAGAACAACCTGGGGCTGTGCCAGAAGCGTCACCTGTTAATTTGCATAGTTGTCCTCTGTGCAAGAAGGAGGAATTGGAATGCTTGGTATGAATGATACTTAACTTGAACCTTTCCATTGCAGAAGGCTGGAAGAACTGGTGGTATTTTGTTGTAGCGTCAATAATGGCAGAAGTCCTCCAGTATTTGCAGGGTGAAATCCTGGTTCCGTTGAGGTAAATGGCAAAATTTCCATGAGCTTCAGCTGAAGTTTAGGATTTCAGCCCCAGCTTCCTATGGCAGGACAAGGCATTTTACAAACAGTGTTACAGTGCCACTGGGGAAGGACTTCTGAGAAGTAATTACAGCACTGTACTAAACCTCTGAAGTATAATGGTATTAATTTACATTTATTTGGGGAACCAGTGGTGTCGCATATCCCAAAATAACGTCTTTGGAGAAGTATTTTACATCTGATGAGAAATAACTGTGTAATACCTAATTACAGGTTTTACTTGCTGGTGAGTATTGCAATATTCTAGTGCTGATACACTATTAGTAACGCAGTCACCTCTGGCATTTTCTAATTTCTAAACCGTTACGCCCAGTGTAGTGTTGCCAGTTGCATTTTTGTCAATAACTTTGTCCACAAGCAGGAGCTGGGGGGGGGGGGGGACTTGGTTATGATGTTCCTAACAGGTAGAACTGACAGCTCTTAACATTATTTTTTTTAAAACAGAATTACCACATAATGTGATGACTACAAGTTTTTGAGGTTTTCTGAAGAAGCCTAACATCGGTTTGATTTGAAGATTAATAATTTGGTTACTTGCAAAGTTTATTTGTTGGTCTGCACAGTGAGCAAATAACAGAAGGGAAATATTTTTTTTAGAAATAATTGTGCCACAGACTTTTGGTGCCTCGTTATAGGAAAATGCCACATCTTTAGCAAAACTACAGCAACAGAAAGACCGTTTGTTATTTTAGAAACAAAACCCATGCCCATCGTTGCCATGTGTGAGTTGTTGTTGTTGGTTTAGGCTATTTAAACTTTTCCTGGAAGACTATTACATTATGAACAGTGTTCTTTGTTTAACACTCTGAATTTTAATTCATTTTGAATAATTCAAAACACCTCTCTTGCAATAAAGTGGATGTGAACAACTTTCCAATACAGATGTAAAATTGAAATGATTTCCATCTTTTCTCTCTGCCCAGATATTTTTCTCTATATAAATGAATAACATGTTTCTTTCTAAAGTAATTAAAAAAAGATAACTAAAAGATCTGTCTTGTTTGGGTTTTCTGTCTTTGTATTTCTCTTCAGTACTAACTGGAGGGAAAAAATAGGTGGGATCCTGTGGTCTTAAACCACATGTTCTTAGCAGCAATTACAGTAAGGAGTACAGGGCAGGACACCAAAAGTGGTTGCAGGATGGAGCCCTGTAGGTACTTGGAGTTGAAGACTGATTTTAACATTAAGGAGTTTGGGGGTTTGCTGCATATGTGAACGACTCCTACTGTGCTTTTAGTTTGGGTACATGAGCTTCATCACATGATAGAAGATTAAACCCCTCACACCTTACTCAGAAAAGTAATTTACAATGAGTATTCACATGGGAACAAAGCAAGAAGGGTCCAGCTCTAGGACAGGAAGAGGGTTTATTGCCTTTATGTGACATGTTATTAAGACAAAAGAACTGAAGTCCCTTCAGAGCACTTTGTGATATTGCCCTTCTGTTACTCCTAGTGTGTTCTTAATACAACCAACATGTTAATATGTTTATTGTGTCAGATAGGAAAGTGCAAAGCCTTTTAATCTGCGGAGGGAACAGAATCTGGTCTGTCAGTTGTACTAGGTAACTGGTTTGGGGGAGGTTTATGGATGTAGCAAATAGAGATTGGATTTTGAATATACATAGCTACAAATTATTTGAAGTAAAACATTAACTGAATTAATTATCACATGATAGAATAATTGTTTAAGACTCTTCTGGAGTATAACTCTTCTTTTTTCTTTTAGCCTCCTTGTATCAGAACCCTGTTCTGAGCACCATAGCAGTAAAGCCTGACTGCCAGGTTCAAAAAGTAGCGGTCTCATTGAGAGGAGAAGCAGCAGAACCCTGGACAAAGGAGATGGAAAACGTACAGGAAGAGAGATGCTGGGCCAGAGAGTAAGCAATAGAAGTATGTGAATAATGAATGGTTTAGAAAAAGCAGGTCTGTAGTTAGTGCAGTCCCTAACATGAGCAAGGAAGTGCCTCCTTGAATATGAAATGCCAGGACTAGAGGAAATGGCCTGAAGTTGCACCAGTGGAGGTTTAGACCAGATATTAGGAAAAAATTAATTTACTGAAAGAGTAGTCAAGTGCTGGAACAGGCTGCCCCTGGGAGGTGGTGGAGTCGTCATCCCTGGAGGTATTTGTGTAAATGAGGTACTTCAGGACATTCTCTAGTGAGATTGGGAGGTGTTTTTGTGGTTATTTTTTGGTGGGGTTTTGTTTGTTTTTTTGCTTTGGGTTGATGATTGGACACAGTGATCTTAGAGGGCTTTTCCAGCCGTGATGATTCTGTGAAAGGTGGCAAATCTTTTCTCATTAAACCCCAGACAGCAGCTGTTGCCTGCGTGCTGCCGTGATTTGCATTTTCCTTATGTGTTCACAGTGCGTGTTCCCATCTTAAGCTGTACTAGAACTGAGAATCTGAGCTACAACCTTACTCTTGAATGACAGTGCTTTTCACTACAGTGATCTCAGAAAGGCAGTTAGGACCTGCAGTGTGACATGAGCTGTTCTTTCTTTCAGGTGACATCCACAGCATTTTAAGAAAAGCTGGAAATAGCTGAAGGAAGCCAAGCACTCGGGAAGAAAAGGCTGTTGATCAGCACTAGGGTCTCAGCCTTCTCCTGGGACTGATCTGAGACAAATCACATTGCAACAACAACCTTTGCAGGAGGTAAACACAAAACACACTTTTATTTGACCACAGACTTTCCAGGCACAACCTTGACGTGTTTTCGTATCTCATTCCATCTCATACATATCCTGAGCTGGTCCATTTTCTGATCTGACAAGTGGTTCATTGGTTGTTTTTAAGACAGCTCCCAGCTGATGCCAGAACATTTTCTGTTTGTGTTGCTCAGGGCTCCACTTTAAGTAGGTTTTCCTTTTCAGCAGTTTCCTCAGCTTGCTGAACTTCTGCGGTATGCTGTTGGGCGGGAGGTCTTCCAGCACAATCATGATGAGGGAATCCTGATTTTCATTCAGGACCCGGTGTTCAGCAAAATACAGCTCATACTGACACCAACAGCTGTTTACAAAACTGGGAGAGAGTACAAAAAGGACTTTATGGCTGTTCTCTATGCAGTAAAAAATGTTACCGAGTACAGGATGGCCCGGTTTGAAATCCCTCTCATGGTAACAAATCTTGAATCCCTCCACTTCCAGTTTTTCCAGTAGATTTTCTTTCGTCCAGTTTGCATCGTGCTCGCTGTAGGAAATGAAGGCATCAAAGGCCTTGTCTTCTGGCCTCATCTCGTACTGCTTCCTCTTTGCCATGCACCAGTACCAACCCATTCGCACGTACCACAGCCCGTCAAACCTCCAGCATAAGCCTGTCAACACCAGGACAACCGAGATGGCAACACAGGCTGTAATGGCCATCTGGATGCCCAGGGAGCAATGCAGAAGTGTGAGGTTACTGCTTTCCACTGACAAGCCCCTTCTCTTGGGTGGAAAGCTGCACCAGAGATTGCCTTTGCCGTTTATCTGCAACTGGGGGTTGTGCATATAGATGTTCACAAACCAGTACAAATCACAGTTACAGTAAAAATGTTTACCTTGAGCAGTCAAAACACTCAAACTTGTCAACTGGCCGAAAGTGTCCTCCACTATGGTGGTAATGGCGTTGTTGCTGATGTCTAACTCCACCAGAGAAGCTGGGAGAGAGCCACGCTGCAGAAAGGAGATCTTATTTCCTGATAAATTAAAATATTTCAGCATTGGAAGAACTTTCCCAAAGTGATCGGGGAGTTCTGAGATGAGGTTGTGGCTACTGTCCAGATTAGCAAGCACAGAAAGGTGGCTGGCGGGTTCCAGCCTGGTGATGAGGTTCCCGGAAACATTAAGATACTCGAGTTTCTCCAGGCTGTCAGTTAAGGGCAGCAGGTTCAACCTGTTTTTACTGATGTCACATTTTGTTAAAGTCGATGGGAAATGCTCGGGGTGCATGTCCGCAATTTTATTATTTTGAATGTTAAATATGGTTAAGTTGGAGACAGATTTAAAACTAGGGGGTATTATTTTGATATCGCTGTTGCTTATGTCGAGATGCCTCAGGGAGGGAGGCAAGTCAGGAAGCACAGAAATCCGGTTGCTGCTGAGATCCAGAAAGAACAATTCTTTCACTGTGCCAGCAAACCACTCTGGCAGTTCCACAATGGAGCAGTTGGACATTTTCAGGTGTTTCACTTTCTTTGGAAGGCTTTCGATGGGCGTCCCAGCTTGGTTTCTGACAAAGGAAATGGCATTAATATGTACAGTGCCGGGGGAGAGCTTTGGAACTTCGCTAGGGATTTCTGGCTGTACTGTATATATGAAGTGATTTCCTTGAACGTACATGTTTTCTAAATTAAACAGTTTTGTAGCAAAATTTGAGGGTATTTGACTTATGTTGGTGAAGGACAAATCGATCACCTTGATGGTTGAAGGGAGGCACAGCGTGTCCAAGCTGTTGATGGGATTGTTGCTGATATTTAAAAACAAGAGCTTGCTGAAGGGGAATTTACAGATGGCCTCAACGTCTAGAATGTTAATTGTTAATTTGTTGTAACTGGCATCGATGGACTGCACATTTTTCATGGGCAAAAACAGGACGAACAGCGACAGAAGATCCATTTTCAGGTCACTGTGACTGATGTCAAGCTCCAAAATGCCATCCAGCTGAGCTTGGCAGACGTTCGGATCCAGTTTTAACATCAGCTCGTCCTCGGACAGTTTGCTGTTTGACAGATTGAGTATCCCATTTATTGGTGCACCGCAGAGATTAGGCTCTGAAGTGGCCGTTGGAGAGGCCGTTGCGTTTTTCTCTCCTCTTCGAAGAAGATTCACCGTACTTCGCCCGAGCCTCGGATTAACATTTTGCAGGACAGATGGACCTCCTGAAAGCGGCAGCTTCTCGGCAGATGCTGCAGGCTCCAGAGCAGCCCCCGAGGACTTGTCAAAATACTTAGAAATCTGCAAAAACCCTGAGGGTTTGCTAGTGGCTGAGAGCTTCAGGTGGGGTGGAAGACCTGAGACACGAAGTTTCTCATCATTAAATGATAAATTCACAGAAACAAGGCTGAGCAGACTCCCAAATGCACCAGATTCTATGTCCTTAATCTGATTGTAGGAAAGGTCTAAAACTTGGAGCGCAGCAAAGCCTTCCAAGTCTCTCTTGGTTATTTTTTCAATTATGTTATGTGAGAAATTGAGAGTTCTTGCTGCTTTTGGAGCTTGTGCTTCTGGTACAGAGGAGAGGTTTAAATAGGAGTAGTTATAAACTGGGAAGGCATCGTCTGTAGGCGTTCTCAGAGTTAGGAAGCCACTCGCTTGACTGAATATGAAAGAAATAAAGTAGAAATAAAGACATCCAATAAGGATCCTCATCCTAGGGAAAAGAAGTGTAAAATCCATCATTATAATATGCTGCATGTTCATGAACACCCTTTAAAAAAAAAATAGTCCTAGTTTACTTGCAAGTACAGAAATTGTTTCCTAGTTGTATCTATGAATCCCTTTTTGCCTACCTTAAAAAGTACATCTTGCTTCATTACTATTTTCAAGCGCCAATGCTGAAAGATGATGTCTGAGAATGATTTGAAGGACCTGATGTTTGTTTCAGATCATGGTAGATAGTCTGAATTACTGTTCCCCCCTCTGCCCCTTTTTTTCCTTTTTCTTTTTTTTTTTTTTTTTAAATTCCTTTCTCCCACCCCAGGCAGATACTGAGCAGTTCTGCAATAACATCTACACTTTTGTAACCACTGTTTGGGGCTTGGGCTTACATCCCTAGTCCCGGCACACAACAACCAGGTAAGTCTGACCTGTTTGAAACCTGTCCAGCCACTTCAGTAGCGTACTCAAGAGACACATGCCAGGGAGCTTCCTATGACTCTGAGACCACCTATCTTCTTGTGATCCCATCCCCTTGGTGGCTTGCTCCCTGATGAGAAGTTACCAGTGACTGGTGATTTAGCCTTAGCTGTTGGGGTAAGGGCAAGACTAAGCTTGCCTTGCAGGAGAATACCAGAGGCTTGCGTGAGGCAGCCTGCATCAGCAGAGGTCACTGCCTGTGCATTGTTCATCTTCAGAGATTTCCCAGTGCCTGGCAGCGTCACTGCCCAAGTCGTCTTCTGCCCCGGGTTCCATCTGTCACTAGTTTCCTGACACCTCTGCTCCATGTCTTGTATTTATTACAGGAAAATGCAGGTGCAGAGCTTTGAGCAAGCAACCTGGTGTTACAATACTCCCCTTTGCTTCCCACTGGACTTGAACCATGCAGTTTAACTGAAGAGAAGGAACCCCTGTGACATCCCAGCTCTGTTCCATGGACTCTCCGCTGCCTCCAGGACCCCACCAGACCACCCCACATCCATCCCTCCCTCGCACCCACCAGGAATAACCTGCAGCACAGGGGTAAGCAAGCTCCTGGGGCGTTAAAGGTGTTGCAGTTTAAGGCTGGAAGATTTCCAGTGACCCTCCCCACTCCTCTCACCCTGCTTTTACCTCTCTCCTCAGCACTGTCCCTTGCCGATACCCGCTGCTGTCCTCGCTGCCTGCAGAAGGTACTGAGCCTTTTGTAGTTGCGGGAGCAGAGGGGGCGTGCCGGGAACCCCCCGGGACCCGCCCAGGAGCCCGGCATCTGCAGGTCCCTCCTCTTGGTAAGGCTGGTGGAGGAGATTCTTTTACTAAGCTGGGCTTAGATTTGGGGGCTGGATAAGAACTGTTGATTATGCCTGGAATAGCTACACAAATGAAGTATTTATGACTTGGAAATGCACTTGTCTGCCGCTGTGCAGGGAGAGGGAATAATACCCTGTGTTTCTGCACCACTTTAAGCCTGATCGTCTTGTTTAACCCCTTCAGCCAAGTGAACCTTTCCATGGATTGTCTCATCTCACACGCTGAGCCACTGACTCCTCTCAGCCATGTCTCTCAGCTGTGCAGATGTCTCACATGAATATTCTCTCTGCTTTTTGATCCAGTCCTGCAGCTAATTAATAATTTGTGAGCTTAAAAGACGACGAAGAATAAGCTCTAGAAGGAATCCCTAGAGTCTTGAAGTCTAGTGACTGCAACATTTGAGCAGCGTCTTTGAGTGGAGCTGCAAATAAAGGTGTAGCAATTATGATGTGATTCTTACCTGCTGTAGAAAGCTCCTGCTTTCATTGTCTGATTACTTGGTCTCAGTAAGAAGCGAGCGCTGCCGGTCTTACGCTAGCTTGGGTCGCGGAGGAGGAGCCCACAAGGTAGTTTTAAGCATTCCTGCACGGGTGAGACACGGGATTTAAGTGCTGTTACTGATCTTTCTGCGTGGATAAATCCTGTGCTCTGGGACATGAACCAGCTCGTTCTTTGAACTCTTCTCATAGAAGTCATTATCTAAGTGGCATGTTTCACTTTCCTAAATATACTTTCCTTTGATATAAGTTCCCTTTGACTAATTGCAGATGATATCAGTGCCGCGGTTGCGAATTTGCTGTCTGCCGTTCACATTATTTTCTGTGTTGCTGGTTTTTAAATGAGCAGGGGAACAACTTTCCCTCTCGGGCTGGGAAGCAAACCTGCATAGTAGCTCAGGCATAAATCTAAGCAGACTGACATAGAAATCTGTAGCCCTCCAGTTCTGCCTTGTGCTTTCCGCATACCAGAAGAGTCTTGTTTTTCCCCGGTTTTGGTACCGATAGATTCCCACACCCCAGAGCTTGTCTTAGGAGAGCATCAAAGCAGCAAGTTACTCTGTTGCACATTTTTTTAGATACAAATGTTTTAGCACATAAAATTGTGTTGGAATTAATTATTTCTAGCAGCATCAACTTGTGCCCTGTGGATTTTCTGTGTGCATCTCCCTTGCTCCCCTCAGCCTCACCTCGGTGGTTCTGTCCCTAATGAGCTGTTGGTTGGGGAGGAGATGGAAGAGGGCAGAATACAAAAGCATGTTCTCTATCTTTGTGGATTTGTGTGCTTGTGGGTACTTCAGACGTGGGGTAGGAAGATCTGTGAGCATGTTGCTTCCTGTGCAAGGGGAAGTAGAGGCTGAGGAATTTGGAGAACCAGGTACAGGTTTCTTGGGTTTGGCAACAGAGTGGTTTGCTCATAAAATGGCAGAAGTTGAAATTAGCAGCACGCTGAGGTGCTGTGGCCGATTAGTCAAAGAAGTTGTGCGTCCCAGTTGCACTGGGGACTTCCACCCTGTGCAATGGGGAAGTGGCATTCTTTCCCCTCTACAAAATAACTGTTCTTATTTTTTCCTCTGTTCTACTGATGACAACCAAGGGGCATGGAGGAAGGTTTTGCATGTTGTGGTTTCTCGTCCCTTCTCTCTTATGATCTAGAGCAATGGATGCTGAAGGAGCCTGACACTGTCCCCACCCCTGCCACGTGTCTGCGTTGTGGCACACACAGCCACATCAAGCCTAGGGCTTGAGCACTCAGAGCTTGGGGTGGCCCTGAGTGACAGCTGTGGCAGTCCAGAAGAGGGATTAAGGCAACTGAGGGGTCATGATGCAGCTGGAGGAGCTGCTGCTGAAACATTGATCCAAAGTTGGGTAGATGCTGAGGGGGGGGAAGCCCTTACTTGTTGTAGATTGTGTAACAGGTTGAGTGTGGCCAAAGTGAACATCTATTGCTAGATTCTTAATGAATAGATTGGTCCAGCTTTCAGACAAGTAAAAGAACTGGAGGGAAATGAAAATCTAAAGTCCAGTGAACACTTCTTTTAATGTTTTCTCTTTTCTAAAAGCTGCTGGCTCAATACAGGCTGAAAGTGACTTTTTTGCTTAGTTATATAATGCTTCCCAAGACTGGGGACAGTGGAAGGAGTCTGGGTAGAAGACTTCCCCCTTTCCAGTTTCCTGTCACATTGTGAAGCCATCAGAAATAGGATATGATCAGGACCAAGGACTTTGAATTTAAATGCCGTGTCATCCTGCCGGGGCTGTTTTATTTTTCTATTATATGGAACAATAAAATGGGTCCTATTGCAACAGTCTAGCAGCAGCTTGCTATTCTGGGTAGTATTCCACTAGTCATATGCCAGATGGTTGGTGGATTTCCGTCCGACATCAGTTTTGACATTGCTATACCTTGCACAATACTTTTAGGCAAAAGGAAGCAGAGTGGGCTTACATCTGATTGACACACAGGACATGTGCCATTGCTACAGCCGGAACCACAGCCCAGCTCTCGCCCCTTCCTTACCCAATGCTCTCAAGTGCCCCGTGGTGGAACTGAATCAGGAGAGAGCACTTGGGGAGAGCTTTGGGGGCTGTAAACTCACCCTTTCTGGAATTCCTCCACTGTATGCTTAGCATGAACCCTACAGCATTGAGATAGATAGATACATATATATATAGTCCCAGAAAGCACTTAGGCTGGGGGCAGAAACAACAGTTGAAGGGGGGTAAGGTCAGAGGAGAAAGGACTGTGACACTAAAGCAGCTCCGAGATATCAAACTGAGGTAATCGTTGTGTTCTGACGCAGTCAGTTACAGGAGTAGAACAATTCTTAATGTTGTAGGTGATGCTGAAGCTCCTGAGCAAGAAGTGTTGGTTTTGCTATTTCATTCTGTTGGCAGCTGAACTCCTCACTTGAAGCCAGACCTTGGTTATTTTGTCTTTTTAAAGCTGGTAATTTGTATCTTATCGGCGCTGGTGATGGCTGCAGAACGTGTCAGACACGAGTCAAACAGGAAGTGCAAGACAAGATTTTAATCATTAAAAGTTTCTCGATAACCTCTTATATACACATAGTTATACACAGAGTGGTTCACGAGTCCCTCATCTCAGAATTCTGCTGGTGAGGCTGGTGGGCTGAAGGTGTCTCTGCCTTGGTCATCTCTCAGACGTGATGTTCAAGTGGAGAACGCCAGCGGGGTTGTTGACAGGTATGGCTTGTTCACAGGCTTCAGCTGGGCACTGAGAGGAGCCCATGTTCGTCTGCTGTATCCAGGATTTTACAGATCACTGGAGACTCCACCTTGAACAGAAAACATTGGAAGTCCATGAAATCAATAGGAAGAGTTTACAGGAGGTTGCAACAAAGATGGTGAGATGAATGACCAGAGGCACAGTACTCGAGCATCGCTCTGTAAAACTGAGTAAGTGCTTTTTACTTCTGGGTATGGCCTGTGTAGCAGATTGGCAATGGAACTACTGTTAATTAATAACTACTATAATAACAATCCTCTTTTCTCAGAGCACATGCAGCTTCCAGTGAAAAGCCACTGGAAGGAAGGGGCTGTTGCAGCACCTGATCTTAGGGAATTCAAGTGTGTCTTTACGTACCCCAAGGATGTATTGGCAAGAATGAGGCTCTAACATGTATATGGTCACAGCATGAGGGGAATCAGATTCTTTACATCTGAAAACAGAAGAGAAATTTTGCCGTGTTTAGCACGCAATAAAGCACAGAACTGAACCCTCCCTGGTATTTGGGGCAGTTTTACTAAGCCAACAGTCTGAGCTTTCTGGAGACAACAGAGGCTTTCCCCTCTGATGCAGGAAGCAGAGACACAACACACCCATTTACTCAAAAAGTTAACTTACTTCAATTTCACAGTCACCTGCCTTGGCTTGTCTGTTAGGTCACAAACGTCTCCGTTTCCATAGAAATGAGACACCATCCTGCCACAAAATATTAGAATGGTAAAGTTTAATACTTGCAAACATGGTTTGTAAGCAGACAGCTAACCTGTGTGATTCGCTATCTCATCATTCTTCACGTATTTCATATACAAAGCAAAGTAGTGGCTCTTATTTCAGTTACTGCAGCAGCAAATCATTGGTCACTGTGAGAAGAACGTTCAGAAAGAGTGTGACCCTACCTGACGGTCCGTGTGCCATCTTCTCGAAGGTAGTAAGTTCGAGCAGCATTCTTCCGGGACCATTCAATGTGTTCCTCCCTGTTCCAGGTACCCACCACCACCGACGTCTTGCCACTCTCCTTATCCTAAGAAGGGAAAAGCTGATAATGACAGCTGGTATGGTACAACTGGCAGTGAGGCTGTTTTAATGACGTGTAGGGTGGCATTTCTAGATCAAGTCCACGAAACACCTTCTTCCATTTGGGACAAAACATGACTGATCTTGTACTAGGGGCATGAGCCAAGCTGCTGGTCTCTTCAGAACAGCCACCCCAGCTGCATGAGCCAATAAAAGCATTTCAATGACCAGAAAAGCACTGCCACAAAAAAACCAACCCATTTTTTCAGCTTTCATTACCACTGTGCTCTACCTGACGTGGTAGCTACATCCCCCTGCATGAACTGAGGCAGCACAGGGAAGATTTCTTTTCTGAAATCCAACTTCTTAAACCAAGATGTTGATCAGCTAAGAAAGAGACGCTGCTTTTTTCCATTTGTGGACAGATTCCTTAACCTGTTTTCCTCCCGCGCACCCGTCTAGTGGCAGAACATACAACTCTTCAGACATACCTCATGATACTGATGAACGTATTTGCCATAGCAGAATTCATACTTCCACCAACCAACACCCTAGGGAGAGGCATAAGCTCAGCACTGAAACAGAAACAAACCCCTCAAAACAGCCACATCCATTTCCCTCCAGACCCTAAACCATGGGCTATTTTAGCTGAAACCCTCCATATCCCTGTTAACTTGGTATGTTGGTTCAAGGTTTGCACTGAAAGAGAATCTCTTACTAGACTAATTGACATAGGCAAGGGATGGAACAAATGAGTTTAAGCAAAGACTCTTGGAAGAGCCACACAGAACTAAATTCCTTAAACTACATATAAATATATATCATTTCTTCCCCCCTGCTGCTCCTCTTAAAGCCAGATACATTTAGATACCTTTTCTTGGCTGGCTGTTCCTTCCGTAAGTTTTATCAGATTTTTGTCTTCTCATTAAGAAAATTAGTAATTTTAATGATCTACTTTCATTTCACTGTTTGCTCAAACTGAGTTTCAACAGAAAGGTTGAAGATACCTTTCTGGCATCAGCTTTGGTCTATAAGCCCTCCCTATCTCAGGAAATCCCTAAAGCAGCACATGCAGCTGAGCAGCAGCTATTTCATTATGCAGAGCTTTCTTCCTCACCCCATGGAAGCAGTAGGAACCACTAAGGAATTCCTTGATGAGTTGGTCGTCAGTCAGTTTGGAGATGTGGGTTGTTCCCACAGTTAATAGTTGATGGCTTCCAACAGCAACAGGCTTGTGAATGGCAGAAAATTTATCTTCTTTTGTTGAAGGCATTTCTTCCTGAAATTGAAGTGTACACAAATACACCCATTTAAGTTTTTTATGCCCCTCACAAAGTCTTGTCAATTATATTAAGTTACTTAATACTGAGTGAAGTTGGCTGTGGGAAAAAGTAGGAAAGCATTCTGTCATCATTTTCCCTGTCTGCAGCATAGCTAAGTCAAAAACGTAACATATTTGTAAACTGTAGGCTACAAAGGCTACAAAAGTTTTAAATTAGTAGTCTAAACTTACTTGCTTTGTTTTCCTTCCAAATAAGGCAAGTTACAGATAATTTCAAAAATGTTTATAGACCATTTGAAAGACTGGCATGGTCTTACAAAGCTTGGTAAGAGAACTTATTCCATTGTATGCATTACAACACAGAAAATAAGTCTTGTCCTATCAAAAATGAAACAAATCCTACCTCCTTAACCCTTCTAAAAGGCATCTTCATCATTTCTTGCTGTTTCTCCAGCTGCTCCAGATTATGGGGTTTAAGTGGGGATCCTGGCAGAGACTGGCAGAAGATGTCGTTCACAGGGGAAGCCCTGAACCTGCCAAAAATGGTAGTGTTACATCACTTATTACACCTCAAAGTCAAAACATACCTTTTTTATTGCCATAGGTTTCTGGGTGAGCTGAGGTGTGTATTTTTTTAATACTGTACATATGCCCATTATTCCTTTATCCCTCTTCATGAGCTACATCTGCAAAAAGCACCTTATTTCAGGAAGGAAGAGGCAAAAAGATGAGGCCTTAGTTTACACAAATGAAGGCCTTGTTAAAACACCAAATAAGCCTCAGCAAGAAAGAGTAGAGAGTCTGTAATGCCCAGCAGTAGCTGTATGATAATCACTGCTGCAGTTAAAAATCTGAAGACTTTTATTTAACCTGCAGTTATTATTAAGGAAACTCTGTACCAAAGCAGCCTAGTTATGCCTGAATTTTATTTAAACAACATTAAGACTGATAGTTACAGTAGACAAATACAGCTTTTCACTGCCTGCCTCCCTGTCCCCAGTTCTCATCAATTTAAATAAAAAGTCCACTTGTACCCAAAGAAGAATGACAACTAGAACCAATGGATATACTGCTGCTAAGTTAATGCAGGTGCATTACGGATGGAATAGTGGGTGTGGAGGAGAAGTGCTGGTGGCTGAAGTACTGCTCAGTGCTCCTTCAGGAAGACGTGACAGGAAAAGTGCTTTTAAAATGAGGCTGGTTTGTCCTAACCCTGGCTGACACTGAGCAGCATTTTCAGCCTGCTGCCTCCACCCAGCTTTATTTACTAAGATGATGTAAGTGAGAGAATAAAGATCCTGTGTGTTTATTTTAAGTCCTTCCTGCCAGTGGCCAGGAAGCCTTCCATGTCTTCCTTTCAGAAGGAGGCAGCAGCTCAAGAGTTTGTTCTCATCAAACAATAGAACAATTTCCTGGTGCGCTTTTTATTTTTCTGCTGATACAGCTTGAAAGACTCCCCTAGTAAACAGATAATAGTGCAGTAGATAAGGGCAACATATAACAGTATTGCCAAACCCACCTACATAAGAAAATTTATAATTGATATTAAATATTTAACAATAGCATCATTTATTTACTCCAACGAGCAAGTGTTTATCGCACAGACAATGCAGGAGTTTGTCCTTTAGCCTTTGCTGCCTGTTTCAGAACAGTGATTAAGTCCTGGCTTGTTCTGACATCTGCGTACGCAGGAAATTCAGGACACTCATCCATTGTCTCCCCTTTTGTTTGTGTCACCTTCATTTCACAATTCTGTTTACACGTCTTGAAAGATCAAAAACCTATACTCTTGAGACTACAGATATCCATTAGATGTGTGGTACAATTCAAGGAGAGGGGGAAAAATAAGGAATCCTAAACTTGATTTTTGGCAAATAACATTGAACATGTAAATTCTTTGTACGAAAATAACTTCTACAGCTCCTGAAGTTGGGAATACCACTAAAATAAATGTCATGGTTATGGCTGAAAGCCATTATTTTTGTTTTCCTAAGTGACAGATCTATGCACACACATAATGCACATTAGCAATCTGCAGTCTTTGAGGATCACGAAGATGATCCCCAAAGACCCTGAAATCACAGACTAAGAGGAGGCAGGGCATTATTCATCTGCCTGCAGCCTTAACACCCTAGTTTGTGTTTCTCCAGAATGACAGGGCCAGAAACTTACCCGCTAAAAATAAAGTGCTACTTCCCATCTGCAGTCAATCACTAGAGACTTACAAAATGCAAATATTGTGCAACTTAACCTAAAAACTTGTGTACCTACAAGTGGCACAGCCTTGTACCAGCAGCCCCAGTTGGACATGTCACTATAACACCTACATGTGTGGAAAGGGAGGAAAACTTGAAGTGATAGTTAGCCAAAATGTGAGCACCTTACCTGTATTTGGGATGGTTGCATAACAGAGGTGTCAATATGACCACTTCATATTCACAGGTTGTAACTTCTGCTACTGAAAGGATCTCATGTTTAGCTTCTGGGTGACAGATATACATCACTGTGCTGGATCTGGGCAGATTCTGTCTCAGGCTACAAGGTGTGCCATTTCCCATCTCCACAGGATAGTACGGCGTCATCTGCCCTTCTATATTTTTGGTAGGTATCTAAGTGAAAGAAAGTAAAAGGTAAGAATCAGAGCAAAGCTCCTTTGACTCTTCTTAAACGAGAAATATTATTACACTGTACAGAGCCCACATTAGTGGGCTGAAATCAGCCCATGTAGTTAATTGGTGTTTCTGCAATGTCCAGATGTGTTCTGGTTTGTTACTTCCAGCCCGGGAGCACACAGCTCACCCTGGGGACTAGAAGCCAGGGAGGTGTGTGCATCTCTGCCAGCCTCAGCTCAGGGCTGGCAGGCACGATACCTTCACCAGGAACAATCCCCTCCAGAGTCACCCCGAAGCCTGCATTGCACCTCTCAGCATACCCAGCCTGCACTGTTCCTTACTCAGAGTATCTCAGCCCAGATGTTATCATGGCTAGCAAAGTGAACGGTGTGTAGAAAGTAAACCTCACTTCTGTACACACTTTCAGTAAGCTCTCTTCAGATTAGTTCCTCCTTACGTTTCATCTAGCGGCTGCTTTACAAAACGTATTCCCCAAACTGGCCAAAGTCCCTCTCCTGGCTCCTATCTTGGAAGCAGCTAAAGTTCCCGGGTACCAGAAGTTCTGTTTTGCAACAGCCTTACTGGAACCCACAAACTAGAGGTTTTTCTACCTGTGTTGCTTCAGCTGGTAAAGGTTTCAGTGCTCAACAATTCAGGCTGCAGTCAGGACGCTGACCTGGTGACCTGAGACCCTTCTATAGCTCACCTACTTTGGTCATTAAACCATGTCACCCTGCCACGAGCCACTGACTCCTTCCTCCTGAAAACTCTTCCATCGTGAATGAAGTGCTGAGACATTCCTGAGGCTAAAGAATGAACATGCCAGCAACTTGGGCACTCCTTGGCTCCAGTAACTTATCCACTCTATCCATCAATATTCCAAGGTGGGAAGCAAGGATAAATTCTGGCTCTTTACTAAAGGGCTGACAAAAAGGGGCACCGGTGCCTTCCCTTTCTACCGTTCTGAAAGAAACGACCTATTTTTCCTTAAAAATTCTGCCTACACACGTCACCAAGGGTAACTAGTCAAGAAATCTAAATGGAGATAGCTGTTGTTCACCCATAACTGAAAGCTGCCCCAGCAGGACTCGAGATAAACCTCTAGTCGCAGCAGGTTTTGGTTACTTTAAGGACCACCCAGCATGTTATACGTTCTTTCCCTCTCACAAATAGAGACTCCATGCAAACTGCAAGTCTAAATTCTTTATGAATTGAACAGTATATCATAAATACTGTCAAAAAAAAGTGAGTGAAAGTTTTAACTTCCTCTGAAATTCAAAACAAGAAGTCACCCTACAGAGAACCTAGTTTTCTTTAATCTTTTATTGCTAATTCTAAACTCCAACATGCTTCAGGTACTTCCATTGTTTTGCTATAAAGTTAGTAACTCAGAATAGAGTTTTGGAGCCTCAACAAATGGAAACATTCTCAAATGGAAAAGGGAACCCCAGAGTTTTAGGCAATGGGCCATCAAGTCAGCTAAGAAACCTTTTTAGGGCTTTTGTGCTGTAGGATTTTGTTGAGTGTTTCTCCCTACCCAAAATGCACGGAAACGTCACTAAGGGAAGTGGGATCTCTGATGTAGCTGGGAAAATAACTGTCACTATACTGTTACGTGACTTCGTGGTTGTGTGTGTTGTCTTCATAGAAAAAGAGGGTATAATTAATCTCATTTAAGAGTAGCGTAACTTTACTATAAATAAGTAGAAGGGCAAGAAATTTTGACTAGCTAGGCTAAATAAGCTTTCTGAGTTGGGACCGATAATCAAAAGTGAGAAGAGTGCAGCTCAGCAACAGTTTCATTTTTTGATGATTATTTTGTAGGGAAACCAATTACATAATCTCATCATATATAAATTGCCTCCGCTATTGACGGCAAAAGTTAAAATAGATGTTTTTCACTTGCCTCTTTTGCACTCTCTTTTGGGTTTTCCTTCTCTTCTTGATCTAGGGAATAATTAAGAACGAGGTAAGCATAAAGTCTGTGAACTGGAAATAAAATTAAATGATATACAGAGAAACGGGTATGTTTTGTGTATTCACTAGCACTTTGTGTGTACCCTGCGGAGAGGCAGTTCCATGAACTTGCAGGTGCAAAAGAGGAAAGAAAGGAAATCAACAGCGACCTGGGGTCCAGAGAAAACAGAACAAAATATGAGTTAGCATTGTCTTAAGCCAATTTAGAGTTTCTAGGACAGGCCCAATCCAGCCCTAGTACCAGAGGAGGGCCAGAGTGCGTCACTGCTGCTGCTCTTCAAGGGGTGGCAGACTGCTCACTTCAAAGCGAGGGAATTACAGGTGGGGACAGCAAGGCAGCAAGTACTTCAGCCCCCCCACCAGCCAGCCTCAGAGGGCACACTCCTTCATTATTAAGAGAAGCGTGAATTGCTGCGTAGGAAGCACAGAAAGAACAGTCTGCCACCTAAGTGGAAAGGACAGGGGGTCAACATCCTAAAATGCTCAGACAGGATGACCTGAAGTATCATCATCACACATGACTTCAGCATTTAGCCCCACAAAAAAAGCTGGTAACTCAAAACACTTTGTTGTCTGTACATCTAGGGGGAATTAGGCACCTCTGCACAGGATTAATGACAGCACAAAGGAGGACCATAGCTCACTGATGAAGAAATGCCAAACAATGCAGTTTCTGAAGCCATGTTTCTTTTCAGGACTATGATACCTAACAGAATGCCCTAGGTAGTTCAAAGGAATGGGATTAATAGTGCTAAATCCCCTCCAAGACCAAGGTGTTCAACTTAATCACTTTTAGGATGAGGAAAAATGGTGGTCCCCACCTTTTACATACTAGCCTAGAGTTTTTTAAAAAAAAAAAAACCAAAAAACCAACCCAGATGATGTTTTTTCTATTGCTTCTATCAACTCTGATGAATGAACACTTAGTCTGTAATTTTTGGGTATCTTTAGACTACTGCCAAGGTGCTCAGCCAGAGAATCAGATTTTGTCAGGTACAACCACAAAGCTTCCAGCATCTACAATAATTTACAAGCAAAATTTGAAGTGCTTAATTCTAAACTGCAGTTTCAGTTTGGGGCTCAGCTACCTAATTTCCAAAGTCCCAATTGAGTCACTTCAGTATTTCTGAAAATCTGTGCCAGGATCCCTAAAAAAACCCCACTCTCAAACAGTTCCAAGGATCATTTGATCCTGCAAAGACTGTTAAGAGTTTGGGTTTGCAGATTATGTCTCATGACAGAGGAGCAGAGCCCAAGATGTGCTGTGCACTCTGCCCTACGCTCACAGTTGGAAAGATGCTTCTCCCTACCCAAAAAATGAGTAGTAACAGGCTATATTATCAAAGTCTGGTGAGGCATATATTGGTTCCATTCCTTATAGGATGTATTTTCTTTCCCTGACACTAATTACTGCAGATTAGTGAATCTGATCAGTTAGACAGCACATCAAAACTGATGGGATGGATGCAAAGTGAAGAGCTAAAACAAATTAAATAAAAACATTGTTTAAAAAAAAAAAAGTAATCTGCAAAAAAAAAAACAACTCAGTTTTATTGCACTGGGAATCAGCTTTCTGCAGCATATTTCTCACACAGTAATAATTAAACCCCAAAGAATTAAATTAACATCAGCAAGGTAAGAATAATCTAAGACAAACCTGGATCTGACAATGGGTTCCTCATCATCATATTCCCCAGATAGTATTCCTGGATGTTTATTTTCTACAATCAGAAGATGTTAAAACAAATTTCAGTTATCTTTTTCCATACTTTCTCAAATCTCTGTTTTCTAGAGGATTCAAGCATGAACATGCCAGTGTAAAGAGGAGTTGAGACTACCAGATTGTAAGAAGCTCACCTGTCCTGTTTCCTTCTCTTCATGATATTGACGGATGTGTTTCCCATGGCACACCTCGTAAGTCCAGTAAGATTCAATCTTAAAAAAAAGAAAAGAAAAAAAGAAAAGAGAATCTAGTTAGATACATTACTCCCTCAAAAAAAAAAGCCAAAAAACAATTCCCCCATAATTTTGGCTTTCACAGCAATGAAATGCAGCCCAAGCAGGTGGGCTTGGCTGCCCTCAAAAACAACAGCACGGTGAATGGTCTCAGCATTCACCGAGCATTTTGATGATATTCCAAATAATCACACCAAAGTTTCCTTAACTTTCACACAGATAAAACAAAAACAATATAAATAAGATGTAAAGACAGTAAATTTGAGCCCAAACCACTGGGGCTTGTGTGAATCACACGGAATTTTATCAGTGATATTAAGATACAGTCCTAAAGTTGGAGACACCTTATTTTAGACTGAATTAGTACTTGAAGTCTGAGACATGTTTATCCAAACAGTTTACTACACTAAACCTCGAAAGAAGGTGGACTGTAATTTAAATGCTAATTAAAAGCTTATCAACACAGAAGAAACATACTCTATATGAACAGCTACTTTGCTTAAAAAGAGGTTCTAGTAACTCTCCTGGAGCAGGACCTTTATAATCCTTTTCTTCTTCCTAGAATAGAAGAATATTTCATCACATTAAAATTAATAGTAGCTTGATTAGCTAATACTCATTTGCAATAATAAACAAACAAAACCCAAAAACAAAATAAAAACTATATCACAAAATTAAAAGCTTCAAAACCTCATTAATTCCTGTCCTGAAGGAGCTGTGTGATCATTAGAGAAAAAAACCAAACAAACTAACTAACAACCCCAAACAAATAAAACCCAAACAACCCAGATAATCCAGTGACAAGGGGCAGGAGTACAGGAGTACACATTGTCTGTACAAGTTCTCACAGCATGGGAAAAATGAGAACTGTTGGCCTCCTCAATCTGCTTTCTCTTGTATAAACAAATGTATTTATATACTTTTTTTTTCAATTTTTTTTTTTTAATTTAAATCCCACATTGTGCACTGAAATTTCCCATTAAGGAAGAGGTGACAATAAGTTTCCCATTACTGGTAGCAGCACTACTGAGATAGTATTTTCACAAACATGCGATCCCAAAAGCAGTGTCAACAATCTTTATAGATGTTTACTGGCCTAGAATTTGACATTATTAGTTAAAATACAAGGATTTCTCGATCAGTGATAGACATGGAAATAAACAGAACATCGGAGCAATTGTTTGTTGCCAAATAAGGCCTTCAGGATTGTTCAGACTGGCCCACTTAGCACAGAGCTAATATGTAATAGAAAATGAAGGCATCTGCTATAGCCATGAACCATTCTGTTGATTATTTTCCAAGAAAAAAAAAAAAAAAAAAAGAAAAAGAAAAAAAGTCTTGAAAAAGAAATCCCACACTAACTCAAAAGCCCCTGCCAAAACATGTCTGCAGTTTATAACTACAAAGAAGACTTG
>WUAM01000213.1:380317-396754 GCA_024336885.1 Actenoides hombroni
AAAAAAAAAAAAGAAAAAGAAAAAAAGTCTTGAAAAAGAAATCCCACACTAACTGAAAAGCCCCTGCAAAAACATGTCTGCAGTTTATAACTACAAAGAAGACTTGACTGAACTTACCTCATTACCACTTGCTATCAGCGGAAGAATACATTTATATTTTTCTTTATCCACAGTGGTCATTATAATATAGTTATCCTCTTTGTACAGGACACCAGTTGTTGGCTAAGAAAACAACCAACCTATGGATTAGGCAGGTGGGATTTTTTCCGTGCTGTTGGAAATAATCCTGAATTCATGAGCAGGACAAGGTAAGTCATGAAGCAAGCGGTCCCGAGTGTTTCTTAGGTCTTAATTACAACAGAAGGCTAGGTTTTGACATTTAAGCTTGCAGCAGCTTGCTGGCATTTACTTGCCTTCTCTGCTTCAATCCTTCTCCCTCTAGCTACATTCCTGCTCTCCTCTGTGCTCATCTTACTCCTGCTTACAGACTTGTAGCTCTTAGTTAAGAAGCCGACCCCACAACCCTTCCCTTTTGTAACCAGCCATACGCAGACTGACTTTCCTGCCAGCTTTCCCTGGGATCTTCTCAGCTGCCAGGCTCAGACCACGGCCTCCCACCCCCCCCGGCCCAGAGCACACTCGCTTGCTGCTTGCCCCCCGAACCCAGCCCCGCGGGGTGCCTGAGGCGGGCACCCAACAAGGCTACTCTGAGAACACCCCAAACCGAAAACAGCCCCTTCTCCTGGACGCTTCACAGATAACCTCCGAGCGTGAGGGGGCCTCGGCCTCTGCACCGAACTCTTGCCGCCAGGGATACGGCTGAAGAGCCCCTCTCTCCCAGCGAGGGAAGCTAAAAAGGAGCGGACCCTCCTCCTGACGCCCCCCCCCCCGCGGTACCGACCAGGCTGAACTCGGTGCCGGGCCAGTTCACCCTGAAGGGGATGTCGTCGCTGAGCTGCGGGAGAGCGCGGCCGCCCTCCGCCACCGCCACGGCCGCCAGCAGCCCGCAGAGCAGGGCCCGCGGGGCGGCCGGGGGGAACGCCCGGTGCCGGCAGCCCCTCATGCCGGCCGGGGCTCCGGGGAGCGGAGCGGAGAGGAGTGCAGGGCGGGGCGGGCAGCGCCGCCGCCACGTCTGCTTCCTGCGGGGCGGGCCCTCGCGCATCAACATCCGGGGCACTGCCCGCAGTGACGGCGGCGGGAGGCGACTGGTGAGTGAGGGAGTGAGGGAAAGCGGGGGGCGGGGAAGCTGAGGACCTGCTGTTTCTCTGGGGAAACCCCCACCAAAAAAATGGCCGTGTCGGTGGCGTGGGGCACGTTGATGGTGGCGGCAGCAGGGGGGAGCGCTGTGGGGGCTGTCCCGCCGGTGTGGCGCGTTCCCGCGCAGCTGGCTGAGGGGAAGAGCTCCTCTGTGGTGGGGGGGGGAGAGAGGGAGGCTGCAGCCGCGCTGCTTCCGTGACTGCTTTAAACACCGTGGCGCAGGCTCCTCAGGAAAATACTCAGCTCTCTCCTTTTCGGCCAGGCGCTAACGAGGGCGAGCTCCTCGGTGGCTCCCGCCGCGCTTCCTTTGGACGTAAGCCTACGGAATTCATCCCATAGAAGAGGCCCTGCCCTCAGGCAGCGCCTCTCGTGCGGGCACCGGGCCGGGGTTGGCTTCCATCAGCAAAGGGCTGAGGTACCTCTGCGGATGGGATATATTGTGTTTTTACTCTTTTTTTTTTTTTTTTTTTTCTTCCCCCAAGTTTTCACCAATCAAGCGGTGCTAGCAGGATTTATATGGTACAGAGTAAGTCTGGAAGACACACAAAAAAATTAAGGAGCTGCGTTTAATACTGCAATAAATATACCGAAGCGCTTTTGTCTCCAATTAAGACTGAACTGTAAGTTGAGACGAAGCTGGAATAAAGCGTAGACACGGGAGGAAGGAGCAAAGAGGGGCGATTCGCTTTGCAATTGGTGATCGGGTGACGTACAGGGGATAGTGGTATTGTTTTGGCAACATGTAGCAATTCTTAATGAGCCCATATGCAGAGAGTGAGCGCTGAAACGTTCAGTGAGAGAAGTATATGAAGACAAAGGAAGAGGAGGATACCGGGAAAAATCCCAGTGGTGGTGGGGAAAGATGATGTGCCATGAATTCAGGTAGTTTGGTTAAAGTTTTGGTTTAGGCCGTTCTCGGTTGCTGTTTTGGTGGTAGTGATGTGTGTGTGCGCTTCCATGTGTACACTGGGTGAAACTGGCTGAGTCTGATCTGTTTAAATAAATGGTCTGTTATCCCTTGGCTGACTTTGCTTTGTTCAGTAGAACAACTTCAAGATGGGGGTAATATAGGTGGGATAGTTTAAAACTTTACTAAATGTCTGTATCTGGCCTAGTCAATATTTCTGTGCGTTGCTACCATCATTTTCTTGTTTAAGGGTGTAATTTTTCTGTTAGACTGGTACTGAAGTAGATATAGCTGAACTGGGAGAATAATTCTTCCAGTTCAAGTGTGTGCACAATGAAAGTGCCAGGAGAATACCTGCAGAGAGAGGCCAAAGTTATGAAAAGCCAGAGAGATGCAGGCAAGATATTTGTTTGAGACAAAGGAGGGCAACAATTAAAAGGAAGATACGTGAATAAAAAGCCAGAGGACTAAGGAAGTTAATGTAAGAGTACTGAGTGAGGTTGCAGCTGGAATAACTAGGGCAGTGCTGTAGCTGGTAATCAAAGTGTGTGTGTAGTTAATGTCCAGCTTTGCCAGAAGACTGTTTTAGATGCCTAATTAATTGAAAAACAATCTCTTTCTAATCTTATGATGATTATATAATTGAGTAGTAGAAACCCAAGTTGCAGGGTCCTGATAGGGGCTTGCTGTCGTGATGTCTCTTTGCATACCTCTACCACTCAGTAGCTTGGCTGGGCAGTGGAAAATCACCCAGTAACTTTTTTAGTTACCTAGAACAGACATGCAGGAATGGATCGGATGGGGGAGCTCTGGTGCTTGGTTGTTTTCAACATCCTCAGCTCCTGAGAGTAAAACCTGTATCCAGCCCTATACCAGAGAAGGGGTGGGAAAGGATACAAATTGGAGTTAAACATGATGAACTTCAGGAAATAATGCTATAAAATAGTGGTATAGTACTGATGGGGGATGCTGCAGGCAGCTTTGTAGTTGTGTTAAGGGTAACTTCTGTTCAAAATGGGATGGGTTTTATTTGCTTGTAAGGGGGTAAGTTACCTGTATTTTGAGCAAACAAGTATATATTTTTTCTTATTCTTCTTAGCAAAATTGCCTGAAATGTTCAGACTTGTAGAGGTTCCGTTAAGACTGTGTATGATGCTTTCCTTTTTGTCATTTGTTAAAGAACTGCAGTATGACATGATGTTATTCTTGCATTTGTGTTGAGAATTGAAGTGAATTTTTTCTTTTTTTCTTTGTTAAGAAATACCAAAGATTGCATTCTCCTGTGTGACGAAGCTGCACCTTAGTTATCTTTGTGAAGGGTTTTCATCAAGTTTAAGCTTCTAGAAAGCAGCCTAATCTAGGAGGAGTCTGGTCTTTACCTACCCTTGTGAAAAAAAGAAATTTGGGAGCGGGATAGTTGGGGATAAAGATGTAGTGAAATCATTAATTCCTTTGTGTGTGTAACAAGGGCACAACAGTTAGCTTTGCTTTCTTCTCAGAAGATCTGTGACCTTCCAAACTTGAGTACTTAGTTTATGCTCAAAGCTGTTAAACATAACCAACTGAGGTTGAGAAGCAGTTTGAGGTTCATGTGTACAACAAAGAGAATTCTAAGCGTTCTCTCTGTGTGTCTGTATCTCCATGATGCACATAATGCTGGAATGGTCTGGCACAGTTTCCAAATGAGAACAGGTGAGGCTAGTCCTGTCGGATCTTTGTTGTTTGCTTACCTATGGGAAGCAGGTTGAAAAAGAAAAGATGGGAGTTATTACTAGGGATCCTACAAAGAACCTGGTAATTACAGAATGTCTTGATTTCCCTTGTCCACGAGTTTTCCTGCATTAAGAAGGGCAGATCTGTTTACAGCAATTTCATGACCGAGTCAGATGACACATTAATTTTTGTCAGTGGCAGTCAAAATGGGTATGAGGTGTGCTTATTATTAAAAGAATTAAGTAAAATGTTGTATAGTCAGGTTATAGATACATATATTGACTGACAATGATTGCATATTTGATGACTTGCTATCAAATCGTTAATTGATCATAATAAGGAGGATCAGTTATTGCATAAACTACTTTTTAGTATCTGCTTTTTAATTCGCATTATAGCACAATCAAATTAAATTTTTACTGCAGTCTTTGTACAAACCTTACAGTGAAAAAAACCCCAAACTTAAATTAATATAGGACTTTTATTTGGGAGATTCCGAAATAATTTACAGCTGTATCAGCTTAAGTACTACTCAGTGGGAATCCTTTCCAGCATTGTAGGGAGGATGTATCTTGACCAACTGCTGGGCAAGTTCCCTTTCTTATGAAGGGCCTTAGAAATTTTGCTGTGCCCCTTGCGAAGGGAAGCCCCTGGCTGTGCTCTCCTGTGTGCTGCTTCCTTCACCCACAGAATGACAGAGGTCCACGCTGACTGCTCGGTGGTTTGACTCTGTGGATCCCTGGGAATAAAATGTGACAACACACACAGGACTATTGTTTCTTCAGATGTTGTCTGGAAACAAGTTGAGAGGCAACTTCACATGCGTGTGGTTGTATAATGAAACTGTATCTAAAATCTCTGTAACCTGTCACAAATGTAGATTTAATTTTAACTAGTAGGTAAAAAAAATTAAGCATATTCAGTATATAAACTGTGTATGTCGAAATAATTTTTTTTGTGAAAAGCATACTGGGCTTTTGTTGGTGACTGAAGCGGTAGGAGGAGTGGTGGCTCAAACCCCACAGAGCAAGAACAACTGTGTATTTCCAGTGCTTCAATCAACTCCTAATGTGGACACAGTTTAAGACTGCGTAATCGTAGCTAGCTCTTCTATCTTGTTTTTCATCATTTAATTTAACAGCATTTTATAACAAGATGCAATTATGACATGTATTGATATCCATCCTAATAGGGATACTTTAAATAAGCATTTCTGGAAATATCTTTCTGCAACACCATTAGTAAATGCAACACTTTTTATTGTACTGAAGCTCTATGCACAAACTGGAATGTATCATTACAGATATTATTGCAAGTTTCATGAATCCAGAAAGTAACTGAACAAACAATGTCCTGAGTATAATCAAAGAGACAAAATGTAGAGCCGAACGTAATCCCAACACTCCAACACAGTGCTGAAATAAATGCGAGCTTTATCGGGAATCATCACTGATGTTTCTGGATCCTTAGTGAGTGCAGACATCCCCTGCCCTGTTTTGAGGAACAAGGGTAAGTCTTTGAGGACGGAATATTAAAAAAATGCATCTTGTGGACACGCCATTGTACGTGTTTTTAACTTTACCACAGCTTGCTTACATCTGAAATAAGCACAAGAAAGGAAGTGCTGTTGTTGGTTGGTTGGTTGGTTGGTTTTGTTTTGGGTTTTTTCTGAGGGTGCTAGTCTTTTCAACACTTAAAATAGTCTTGATATAAATAATCCATAACATTTTTAGTAGCAGTTAAGTATCAACTAGCACTCGAGTTACTCTTTAAGTCAAGGTGAGTAAATGCATGAGCAATGGAGCATGTTCATCAGTGTTGATTTGGGTGATGGTTATCAAAGCGCATCGCTGGTGTGTGAGGTCTCTTAGCTCTAGCTCTGGGCATCTTAATGACTGTCACTACAGCTCAATTAGTCGGGGTTCCTTTCTGCTCAGTTATGTCAATCTTTAACCAGCACAGTGTAGTGGAGAATCGAGACCTCTGCGGGTCTGCAAGTTAACTTGTGTACTACTGGAAAAAATGGGGCCTTGGTACATAGGATTCTTTTGCTGATTGATCAGAGGATTTGCTTCTGCGGTTTAAGGTTAGTCCCTCAAGTGATACCCCATCATGTATGCTTGAAATAGTGGCATTCAACTATTAATAATAAACAGTAGCTTCTGAAGACAAATGCAGTCCCCCCCCCGCAATGAATCAATGCTTGAGATATGCCAGAGGCACACTAAAATTATAATCTGCAATGTAAAAAAATGCAGCTTTCTGGGTGAAATATTTCAAGTGGTCTAATTATCTTGAAATTTAGATGGGAATTTTTATATCCTATTTTCTACTTATCTTGCTGCCTTTCTCAAATGTTTCCTATTAACGTTCATTTATATTCCTATTGGCTTTTGTAGGTGGCCAGGTAAAATAACAGTAGCATGTTATTTGATAACCCTGACATTTTCAAACAATTACAAATATAAACCAGGAAAATGTGAAGAAAGGGACAACCTGTATAGTAGAAACATGTAGGTTTTTTGCACTTACTGACGCAAAATAGAGGCTTCCAGGCTACTATCAAACACTTACACAATCTCTGTATGAGAAAATGTGACGTTCCATGGTGTTTGAAATAGGACCTTTCCTATATTAACATACAAAAATATACTTTGTTAAAAGCTAACAAAAATAACTTAATTTTTTGAGAAGCAAGACAAGTCTTTGTTGGGACGGCAACTGCATTTGCTTATGTTTTGCATACCAGCCTAAACTGGTGGCTTTACAGCCCTCTGTGGAGGTCCATACAACATAGGTAAGGTTACTGAAAAGAGGCTTCCTTTCTCAATTACCTTTTAATTACCTGAAACAGTGGTTGAAAATTACTGGCCTAAAACCTACCCTCAGAGATTGGTGGATTTCTTTAAGAGATGGGGTTACAACAGCATTTAAAGGCAAGTAACAGGTAAGAGTTTCTGAACATTTTTGCTGCATTGTGACTTCAAGTCATATTCTCAGCTAATTTTAGCATTTTGGCTTTATTCTTTATAATAATCTTAAAAAAATAAATGAGGCATTGGTATGTTATGGCTTGTTCGTGTTGAAGTGCCTTCTGCTTTGGTTTTCAGGGGCTTGACATAATAAGCCAAGGGGAAGAATTTTTTCCTTGACACCATCACAGTTTATCCTCTGTGTTTCAGGACAAACTAATACATAAATCTTCAAGAGGAGCTTAAGAGGTTCTCTTGAGATTTTAATAAAGATGACATCTTTGGATAAAAACCTGATATACCAAATTCAAAGCTAAACCACTTCCCCTGCTTCCCTTTAAGAATTTTTTTGTAACAGTATGTTTTAATGACCAGCTACTATTCTGAATGCAGTATTAAAATAAGATGGCGTAGCACAGAGAAATGTGCCTCCAAGCCATATACCCTTTGTGCAGTGAAACCATTCCTCTGAAGGTGAAGCAAGATCCTGAAAAGCAGAAGCTATTTTATAGACAATTTAGGTTTTGATGCTTTTCCAAGAGTTCCTTGACTAGTTTCTCAAGGGAGAAGAGATGCTCATCTGCATCTTCTGGTACAAGATTTCTGATAGAATTAGCAAGTTCAAACAGGTATTCCGTGTTTCTTCCACTGGGACCAACGGCATTAAAAATCTGTTCAGCAATTTCTTCTAGAGGTGCTGGACCAAGGTAGTTCGGGTTGTCACAAGTTCCAATGTATAACAACACATCAAAGGGTTTTACCGACAGGTCTTTTGGGTAGAAAATGACAGGCGCGGTTCTGTAGCCTCCTTTCTCTCTGAAGTCCAGGTATGCCTTTACTTCACATTCTTGTCCTGCTGGCAGTCTGTAAGCAACACCCCACACACACCCCTGTTGAAGGACAGAAGAAAAGAAAATCCAAGCAGTGTTCATAAAGATACTAACAAATTCATGTACTTCTGTTGTATTTAGGCAAAATTCCTCTGAAAAATGTCTTAAATTTTCAGTATTTTTATAGCTACTTCTCACGCTGTTTGTAGGAATCCTAAATTACAAGGGTTGTTTTATTTAGGAAATCTTCCATCAAAATGGTAATTATACAGATCATCCACTTTCTTGCCAATGCCTTTCTTACAAAACTATTTATTGCTGCAATTAAGCTTGAATCGGCTACTAAGGAGCTGGCAAAGAGCAAATACAAAGTGTCTTCCTGTCCTCACAAAATTTCTATCTTAAAAAAAAAAAAAAAAATTAAATAGTGACAAATTCAAAGTAATTTTGATCAAGTCCTTTCTCTGTTTAGTTGCAATTTCATTTCTAAGGACCTGAGTGTCCTTAGACAGATGGGGGTTCTTCCTGCAGCTAGGTTGGTACATGTATGGGTGCTGCAGTAATGATAAACTAATTAACGTTCTGATTTATTTGCCCCTAAAACTGGATGTTAGTATTTAGTCACATTATCAGATGATGCTGGGGTGGTGGTGTTAATTCATGAGCACTGAATTTCGCAGGCAGACCATATGCTGGCCAAAGGCATTTTGTTTAAAAAAAAAAAAAAAAAAAAAGGGTAATTTTTGATTGCATTCCTTGTAGATGTCTGCGGCATTTGATGTGCTGTGGAACAAACAGCAGGAACAGCACTAACAAGTACAAAAACAGGTTCCTTGCTTTGCCTCAGCCATCTGGGATGTGGGTTGACTCCAGCTGTCTGCAGGACACATGTTAAGAACGGCCTCTTCTGCGCAGGAGTTAAATCTGTCTGCTTTGGTGCTGATAGGAAAACATACATGGGTGTGGTGGAGATAGAAATTTAAAGCAGACTCTGTGTTACTGCTAATTAACTAACTGCATTTTCAATATAGAGGATTTCTGTTTCAGATGATGGAACATTATAATCCAGAAATCTGTCAAGGAATAGGATGTTCTTTTCCTGTGTGGTTTCCTCTTAACTGGCAAAGAAATTCAGATAGAGCAAGTCAAAATCTCTTCAAACTAGGTGTTTCCAGGCTGCACTGTGTTTATGACTAGTGAAGAAGGACACACAGCCTGGCAAGGGGCTAAGACCTGGTACTGCCATTAAAAGTGCCACTGCTGTTTTCACCACAGTGTTTGTATGTGTAGGGGAATCTTTGCTGTAGTCTGATAAGATACCTTCAAAATAAGGTTACTTTTTTAAACTGTGGAGTGAGTAACTGAAATTAAAGCAAATGACTTGTCCTATCATTTGGTGTTTATGTATAAAGGGTGATTATCTGGCCACACCAGATTCTGGAGAAAAGGTAAAAAGAAAAAACAAAACAAATAAAACTGGTTTCCTAAGGGGAAAAGAGTTTCTATGGCAATGAGTAAGTTTATTTAATAATATAAACTGAGTGACAACAAACATAAGCATTCTTTGTCTATATAGGTGTCTGTGTAACATAATGGTACCCAGCAGTACAGGAACATGAAAAAAAACCCTTACTAGAAAGGTACAGAAAATCACAATGAGAGACAGTGCAGTGTGTTTTGCTGGTTTTGCTAGCTGAAAAAAAACACAGTTGAAGTTTTCAGTTCCTGCTCAACTTACCTCTCTCTGTGCTGCTATTTCAGGGAAATAGGTTGGTAAAACAGCAATATCATAACTGTACAGATAAGTGACTGTAAATAAAAACTTTACTACCACCAAAATACCCATCCTCTCTGTCTTACAGCCTGGTGCTATGTGGCATCACTGTCCTCTGCCTCCATGCCACCTATCTTTCCCCTCCTGCCCCTGAAGGCACTAGTACTTGCAGGGATTCCCTCTCCTGGAGCAGTCTGAGGCTGGATGGACATGGCCATTGCAGACATCCCCAGCCAGGTGCCAGAACATAAAGTGCTGCTGGGTGTAGGTGGCTGGAAGGTCAGCAGGGAGCAGGAAAGTGATTCCATCCATGTTGGATCCTGTGATAGCCAGCCCTGGGCTTCCCCAGCCCCACTCAGTGCTTCTGTCCTAGCTGGTGAGCACTAACCAAGTGCTCTCTAGTGGGGGAGATCCCTAAAAAGCCTGGGGGTCATTGTATGATAGCTCCTTTACTAGCAAACATAATTCGAAATAGGTAAAACGTACTTTTGCAAGCAGGAAAATCTTGATTTTCCTCCAGCTTACATGACTGTGAGCCTTGTTTCATCTCCCCTCCCTGCCCAGCCTGGCACTCCCCTTGCAAACACTTCTAACAAATGCTGTCCAGGTGAGACTAAGGGGAAGGGTCAAATGGTAAGCATAAACAGTAGACTCAGGCCAGTGACTGTTTTCTCTAAACAGGAGCTCACTTCACAGTATGACATAGAAACCAAAAGTGCAGCTGTGGCATTTTAATTCCCTAAGCATTTTTTTCTACCTAGCAAAAAAATAAAGCAAGGGTATGTCTTTTTTTTTTATCACGGCAATGTAATCTTGATTTGTTTCAGTTTTTACTGTGGGAGGGCAAAACAGAGTTCTGACCCAACATCTGGGGCCTACTTGGCGTATCGTCAGCACTACACGTATGCTGCAAGTAAAATTCTGCATCTTCTAACTGGATAGCCAAAATGACTGCTCCAGAATATACTTTAAAATATACCTTTAGGAATAACAGATCCAGACTACTTCCAGTTTCTTAGTTTAGATCGATTGATTGATTTGGAACTATCAGAGTCATTGGTGTAACTCCAAGAAAATGTGAGAGAACTTTTCACCGCACTAAAGGTAACTCAGTTTGCTTGTAGAAAAGCAAAAAATAATGCATTCCCAGCCCGTGTAGCAAGTCTGTAACGGGGCATTCTGTACACTAGCTACAGAGACAGAACAGGAGTACTATACCTCGGGATCTTCAACCAGAGTCACAACTCTTCCAGGCTAAAATAAATGGAAAAAAAGTTCACTTAGGCTAGGCTTTTACCCTAAACCACAAACAAAAGCAAAGAAAACCCAACAAAAAGTGATGAAAGGGTCAGAGAACTAATCTGCTAGGCATTTTTAGTAAGCACTGACTTAGCACCATGTTACTCAAAGCTGGAAGAGAGTTTATTGTGTGCAAAAGGCTATTTTCCCCATCTTTCTCCCTTACTGGGTAGAGAGAGGATACCTTGGTAATGGTTTCATTTTTCTAATGCGCTGCTTTTTGTGGGAAGAGTAAGAAGCCAGTTTGTAATACTGAAAATTGATATACTTGGATGAGTGCCTTTCATTTAGTCTTAGCTAACTTTCAGTCCTGGTCTTTTTATGACTCATCACTTCTAGTTCCATCTGCAAAGTCTGTGCTTTTCTCTGTGTAAGTCTGTGCTTGTTTTTGTCTCTCTCAGGCAGTAACCATGCAGGGTTTTCTCCTGCACCCAGTCCTTGGCAAGCCACTCATTCTTTTGGGAACAAGCCAAATATGAAATCTGGCTTTTGCAGAGCACTTCATAGATACCATCAAGCATAGATATTCAGTGACAGATCTTTTCTTATCTTAAAGGCTATCTGTGAGTTCTAACGTACTGTCTTTTTTTCATTTTTATACCAGTTCTTGCCCAGGATCAGCTATCTATTCCCGATCTGATAAAATAAGGCAACAAAACTAAATGAATGCTAACTGATTACAATGTGAGTACTTTGAGGAGACAGGTCTTTTGCAACGATTAAGCAAGGTAACTTAGGCATTCCTTTTAGGAAAAGATGACATAAGAAATGCATCTGTCCATCCAGTCTACTTAAAACTAGTCTCCATCAGTGAACTAACTGTGGCTGTTTTGCTAGTGTTCAGTTTATCATCTCAGAGGCAGCTAGTTAACACTTGCTGCTAGAAACAATACCTAAGGGTTCACCTGTATCTAGGCTAAATTGATCTTTGTTTATCTACAGTCTGTACCTTAACAAATACATTGCAGGCAATAATAGTGAGCTCGTGCAGGTAGAGGGGAAACTTCAGACGATCAACAACCCAGAGGCACCTTGCTAAGAAGCTCTTGGTGTGTGTATATATGTGGGGGGGGGAGTATACACACAAATAGGAATGCTCCATTCTATCATATACTTTCTTACCTGTGACAGTATTAAAACCTGTGCTTGGGTCTTAGTTCCTAATACATCCCTTTTTCTACTGACTTGTCGTGATAGTTTTAGTCCTTTCACGTAATCTCTGCCAAATCTCACTGCAGTGAATTCCAGAATTGAAACGCATAATATTTCTGTCCGGTCGGGTATTTTGTTTGTTTCTTTAAGCCTTGCTTTCTGGTAAATTTTAGTATTCCTAGCACTCCTGTTCTTAGCTGGCTTCTCTTTATACAGCAGCAATTCCACAGCTCTCTGATCAGGATGACTGCCTGTCTCCAGACGCTTTGTATTTCCGCACTCCAACTCTGCCATAATCATTGTGACATGGAGGGTCTGGTATTCCACAGAACAGGTTTACTACTGCTTCAGATGCTAGTCACCTTCCCAACCCATTATTAATTACCTAATCATTCAACTTACTATTTTTATTCGGCTAAAGACAGCTTTTCTCATAAAACTATCCATGAGGACACTAACTTAGAACCTGTCGTTGTTATGCATGCCAATGGTTACTCCCACAATGTCATGAACAGTAAATTTTAAATGCTTTCCTTAAAAGCACAGGTTTAAAGCATGGCCTTTTCTACTTCCTTTCCCTGGGGCTTATGATGGCATAACAGGAGACTATCTAACTGTCCTCTCCCCTTGAGCTTCACTGGCAGCCACCCATCCAGCAGGACATCAGGGAACCACAGAGGTGGGCAGACGCCTTTTTCTTCCTTCATTTCACCATTAACAAACTAAACCCCCTTCATTATCTTAAAATGATTTACCCTTAAGCTGATGCAGTAATACTGTGCATGCAGAAACTCAGAGTTTTCTGTTTGGACAGTGGCAGCAGGCAGCTGGAGATGGATTAATCATGTCCTTGCGTTTCCCTGGCAGAGCCAGAAGGGAGGGTGCCCAAATTGAGAACAGATAAAACCAAGTGGTCCAAAGCTGGGAGGGAGGCAGCTTGTAAGGAGAGGAAGCCAAACTTCAGTGGTTTGGTAGCAGCAAGCTGTTAGCATGGTTCGAACCGTACTGTGACAGTAATGGCTTCAACTGTTGGACACATTTACACTGGACAGAGTGGGCAAAATATTCTGGGCAAAACCAAATCCCCAGACTTTTAACATCGGAGGAGGTTTACGTGAGTCGTGCATGTTTGCATTTCTGATGCCATTTTTTCTGAAGCCTGCGCTGAGAAATTTGAATTCGCCACTTAAGGAAACACCTTTGTTATTTATTTGGGTTTTTCTAAACCAGTACCACTTTTTCAGGGAATGCTGTTATTGCCTGGTAAAATTCAAGCTGCTTTAATGTACTATTCAAAATAATAATCTGAAAATCTCATTTTTAAATACAGCTAGTGAATAAGTTGCCATATATTTTTCAAGAAACATTTATTCCTTTCTTTGCATTCTTAATCTAACAGAGTTTTTTCCAGTTTAACATCTTATAAACTTTAAAATTTGACCCAATGCTTAAACTTTATCACTTTATAAACTAGTTAACTGTCTTATTACAGTACGGGTTGAACAGTTCGAAGTACAATTAAGTTTCACACTAAAGTTTCAACCTCTTTTCATAATAAAAGCTTGCAGTTGTTTTAAGGAGAAGTGCTTTGTATGTTTTTGTTGCACTGTCCGTGGAATGTTTGAGCAACGAGTGTTTTCAGGAGAGCTCTTTGTTTTTTTTTAACTGGTTGGCTACTATTTTATTGCTGTTCTTTAGAATGTGTCAGTACTGAAGAACCATTTTGTCTCATAGCTCACCCACATGAGATTTAGTTCATCTCTGCTGCTGAGGACTGTAAAGATTTTATAGCAGAGTGTGTTTGGCCTGATGACGTGAGAGGTCCCAGGTGAGCATTCTCTCAGCATATGCCGAGGGTCTTTTTGCCTTCCAAGTAGAAGCAACAACTCATGTATTGCAGGAATACAGAAAGGCATTAGCTTGTTGATGCTAAGCAGAAGTGGGTTTTTTTAATGCAAAGTGGTTTTCTATAGAATAGAAAATAAAATGCATTAACCAGTTTACATAACTAACGACCTGTGCCCTCGGTCTGCCCAGAAAAGCATCTAAATAGAAACAGAACAAGGCATGGGCTTGTGTGTAGGATTTTTTTGTTGTTGTTGTTGTTTTAAATTTGTGCACGCTGGCAGGTGATGGTTCTGGGGATGATCTCGACTGGGGCAGAAATACAAGTGCCTGAGCTTCTTGGAACTGGTATATGCTAGTGGTTACTGACCTGGCATGGCCGTCTCACAAGATTTCCAGTATCTGCACAACACAGTCCCTCTGAGTATTACCCTGAACCTCAACTAGCCCAGCAGATGATGATGCAGTGAGGTCACCAAGGATACTTGTAAAAAGGAAGAACTGGCCTGTGTGGGTTTTATTCCTTTCTGAAGCCCCGAGAGTAAGACTTTGTTGACTGATGAGATTTTTGTTTTGTTCTGTTTTGGTTTTAATCCTGTTGCCCATGTAAGCCAGGGGACAAAGCCAGGCTTCCGACTTGATCTTAAAAGCAATGCAGCAGAACGTTTCGTGGCTCCAGTTCAGAACCAGGACAGCTGCATGTGCACAGCACTGCTCCAACCCGAAAAAAACATGCCTGCCAAGCCCTACTATGCTCGTGTATCGTTCGTTTCTTTGCAGTAAACTTTGGTGGGGTTTTTTGTAAATACTAGATGTCCAACTCGTGCTTGTACCTGAAGCATAATTCACCTTGCAGGAAACTGAATGCACAGGGGGGATGCTGTATTATCTTTAAGTACCGTGCAGGTTATTTTACAGTGTTTGAGGCTCTAACTAGTGCTATTTAGAACCCAATGACAATTTCTTCCATGCGACATGTAGCTAGCTTTGGTTTCTTTTGAAAAAGAATCCTTATGTCTTTCCTGGAGGTGCTTCCATAACCTGTTGTTTCCTTAACATTTGTTGAGCTATTTAGAATTATATAAGGGTGATAGCCCTGGTATACAGGCTTTCACAATGGAGTAAGAATATTCTTTTTCACTCCTGTATGAATCATACAATCATAGAATCTCAGGTTAGAAGGGACCTCAAGGATCACCTGGTCCAACCTTTTTTGTCAAAAGCCAAAAAAGGCTCACAAAACCCCCCGTATGTTCCCGTGGCAGGTGCAGCCGCCCCCAACAGACAAAGCAAACAGGGTGTGCTGGAGCAGCTTGATGCTTTGGCCAGAGCAGTTTGATGTTTTGGCCATTAAAGCTGCACCTCACGGTGCTTAACTGGAGCCTCAAGGGTCTGGACCCCTTAGTAAACAGGCTCAGGGTCTGCACTTGTGCCCTCAACCAATCAAGTGCACTATCGACTGGGGTGTAACTGGGATCCTGCCTAAGAGACAGAGGAGTTGGTTCTCTGCAGAGCAGTGAGTCTGGCAGTCAAACCCTCCTCTTGGACATGCCGTGCAAGGACACTTCTGTGGATTGAGTGAGCCTCACCACCCCCTTCGGGTGAGCGGTACCTCGGGCACTCGGGTGTGGGAGGTTTCTCCTTTATGAGTGTGTACCTATTTTCGTTCATCTTTCTTTAAGATTTAGGAATTAGTTGTGTAGTAGTTAATTCCCAACAGACATCCAGACCTGTATTTGGTCGGGAGAGCTGGGCAGCTTTGGTTGCAATAAACCCCATTTTGGATAGCAACTGCTGTTTGCTTTGCCAGTGCCTCTGTGACAGTTCCTATGAAATTGGGAGTACTCACTTCTGGAATTTATTTTGCTCTGTGGCAGGTTTTTTTGGTTTTTTGGTCTTCCCCCAAATAGTAAATACTTCCTCCTCCATGACTTTTCATTTGAAAAATAAGCTGAAAAGCAGTGAGGGAATTACATCAGTGCTTCTGGCCTTGATATATCCACAAGCTTTTCTCTTCAAAGCCTGACACCCACATTGAGGTGTTTTCCCTTAGTTATTTAGATTAATGTCTATAACAACTAAATGTTTATAGTAACTACATGTTTATATACCAATGCCTATAACTCGGGTTTTTTTGAGCTATTAAAAGGGACTGATGGTTATTTCTGTTACTCTTCTTCTGGAAGTTCATTATGTTTGTTGGATTGTGGGTTTTTTTTGGTTGGGTTTTTTTTTTAATAGTACAGAAGTACTGATAAGAAAATGAATTCTTCAACTTTAGAAACTATTTCTTGAATGAAATGAATTAGAAGTCACAGTAGAAAGGCTTAACCTCGGTACTCTGCAAAAGACGACTGCACTAACTGGCCTCGGAAAGCAGCAGCTGCCCTTCAGATGTACTTTTAAGCTTCAAGCAAGCAGTCGGCGGGGCAGGGGGAGGGTGTGGCTATCTCCCGCAGCCCCGGGGAGGCCGGCTGCCTGCCTGCCGCCGGCATTTTCTGCCCTCCGCCAGGGGAGGCCCCGCGGCCCCCTCCCGGAGCCCGGTTCGTTGGGGCCCGGCCTTCAGAGCTCGGCGGTGGGGATCGAGGCCCGCCCGCCACCGCCGTGAGGGGCCGGGGCCCACCCCCCCACGCCTCCCGCTCACCTTGCCCGGCACGCCGCGGTGGTCGGTGCTGCCCTGCCAGAAGC
>WUAM01000213.1:396774-429008 GCA_024336885.1 Actenoides hombroni
CGCCCCACCATCTTCTCCTCGTAGGGAAAATCCACCTTCCAGATGAGGGACCCGTAGCCGAACACCCACATGGCTGAGGCGCCGCTGCCGCCCGGCGCCGTTCCACCCGGGCCCGGCTCGGCCCGGCCCGGCTCGGCCCCCGCGGGCCTGCGCACTGCCGGCGGGGAGGGAGGAGGAGCGGGGCCGGCCGCGGGGCGCTCTGGAGGCGGGGAAGGGGGGGATCCTGCTTCGGCAGAGCGTGGAGGCCGGCTGAGCCCGGCCTGCGTCCAGAGCTCTGCCCTGATAGCTGTGTCCATAGGCTTCGGAAAAGGTATCGCCTGCCTTCCGGAGGTGCTGGGCTGCTACCCCGCCTCCCCCCACGCCCTGCCCCCAGAAAAGGCAAACACATACTCAAACAACCCTAAACCAAACCAAACAACAAAAAAATAGCCAAAACAACAACAAAAAACCAAAACAACAACAAAACCTCAACCAAAACCAGAAAAAAAAAAAAAAAAAAAAAAAGAAAAAAAACCTCCACAACACAACAACAAATGACCACCAAAACCAAACAAAAACCTCTACAAAATAAACTCATATCCGTGTAAAACGTGTGCGTGTGTTAAGTTAGACCTGAGGAACAACTTCTTCCCTGCAAGGACTGCAAAGGCCTGGCCAAGGCAGTGGTGGAGTCCCCATCCCTGGAGGGGTTTCAGAGCCATGCAGATGTGGTGCTGAGGGACATAGTTTAGCGGTGACCTGGCAGTGCTGGAGTAACGGTTGGACTCGATGAGCCCAAGGTCTCTTCCAACCTAAACAATTCTGTGATTCTATGATTTGTACTAACAGGCCTCTCTTCATTTCTTCCCTTTCCTCCTCCTGCAGAGTTTGCCACATGCAAGGATGGATTTCACAGAACCCTATTCTGATCGATGTTCTGCTGTGGGGCTTGCAGCCAGAGAAGGAAATGTAAAAATGATGAAGAAACTAATTAAGCAGGGCTACAGCATCGATGTTCCAGATAACAGGGGGTGGATGCCAATCCACGAAGCAGCAGCTCACAATTCAAGTGAATGCCTGAGGCTGCTAATTCGTGCAGGTGAGGAAAATTTGGTATGAAATAGTGTGGTTTTCTGCTAAATTCCCCTGTCATATAAAATACAAATTAAATAGATTTCTCTTATTGTATTCTTACTTGTTTTGTACTTTTCTGGGAGGTATCATAGGTGCTGACTAGCTGTGGTAAAGAGAATTGGTATGGTGTATTCTGGCAATATCTGATTTTACTTTACCATCTCTGCCAAGGGTTGCTATCTGCAAAGGCCAACACTGTTCGCTGCTGTTTGAAAGAGTTGGTAGTGACATGTTCATGGATGTGCTGCAGGCCACACGTCTCAACTCCATCATTTTCAGAAAATAACTGTTTTGTAATTCATTGCTAAACACACTTTTTCTTTTTTTTTTTTCTTTTTCCCTGTTTCTCCATTATTCTCATTTGCAGCTCCATCTGATGACTACATAAACTCCAAGACATTTGAAGGGTTGTGTGCGCTGCATCTTTCGGCATGCCATGGGTCTTTGGAAACCCTTCGTGTTCTTCTGGAAGCTGGGGCTGACCCCAATGAAGTTACCACTGAAGCAACCACCCCACTGTTCCTAGGTGACATGAGCTCTCTTGAAATCTCAGAACAACTGATGAGCGAGGAAGAGCTTATTTGCTGAGATTAAGCTCACCAGTGTTCATTGGTCATTCACTGCCCGTTTCATATTTTATAGCCTAAATACTAGGCTTTAGACTTGGAGATGAAGTGGGTCTAGAGATTGTTTTTTATTCATGGATAAATCTGCTTCAGACTGTGTCTTAAAATCAAACTGTAAAACCAAACTGGTTTGCTGTGTCAGCTTTCTATCACAAAAAAGGTCTAGGAGGTACAGGATTATATCTGTATGAGGGTCTTTAAGTCGCTTTCTTTAATTCCTCCCTGCTTCTTATGTGAAAACACCTTATTCTTTTTGCAATTGCTAATTTAGCAATTAAGGTACGTTATTTTGGTATTTTTTCTATGATTTATGTTTGACATAATTAAATGCTTAAAAGTTATGCTATAGTGAATTCTCAGGGTTTAAATCATCTGAATAAATATGCTTGCTGTTTGACTTGCCTGGTGCCCAGGCAAACATAATGGCTGCCATGTTACCTTTGTTAACATTTTATTTTTAAACAACTAAATAGCTTCTTTGCTTGAAAGAGTTGGTAACAGGCAGCACTTGTGGGGAAATCATTGAAAGCATAGTGGATAATGGTAATTAACACTATGTATAAGTGCTTACATAGATTAGACGGGCCAAGGAACGGTCCAGGGTTTGCATATCCAAGAGATTCTTAAAAAGGAAAAAGTTTAGGGCCAGGTTAGTCCAGACTGTGTGATGGGGCTATGGCGCAGCTCTGTGTTGGGCAGTGAGTACTACAAGACCGTTAGAGTTTTTCAACGAGTTCTTTAAATCCATTTAATAAGATTTATTTTTTTTCTTCTTCTGTTTTTAATTGATCCATTCAAAGCTGTTGAAAATGGCCACGCAGACACTGTAAAGCTTCTGCTCCAACACGGAGCAAATGTTGAAGGACCTCATTGTTGGTCTGGATGGAATTCTTTGCACCAAGCTTCTTTTCAGGTAACCTGTAAGTGTGTTATATTATTTCCATGTAACTGGTGTATTCTGAGTGACACTCTATTTCTTTGCCTACGTTTTGTCAATTTCTCACTTTTGGTTAAGAATAAAAACATTGTATTTCAGGGCTGCACTGAGATAATGAAAATACTCCTGGAGAAAGGGGCAGGCAAGGAGTGTCAGGATGACTTTGGAATTACACCTTTGTTTGTTGCAGCGCAGTATGGACAGCTGGAGAGTTTAAGACTTCTGGCATCCCATGGTAATAGTGATTGTTTATTTATCTTCATTGTTCTGAAACTTGCAGCAGCCTGGCATCAGATACAATTTTAGTTCTGCTTTTGAGCTTCAGAACTTCATTTTTTTGTGTTTTCAATGTAAATTTAGTTGCTGGTGGGTATGCAAAGCCATTTTAATTGATTAAATCTTGTTTCAGTAATTTTGTGTAGTTTTCAGCAAGTGATGGTAGGAAATAATAAATCAAAAACAATTAGCAATTAAAAGATTAAGGTTCTTCAGGGTCTTCTGGAAGTCCTCAATATGGTGGTCTTTATCCTATAATATTATAATGTGATTTTTGATGCCATTGCTCTTGTAATAGGATATTGTTCAGGCTAAGTGAAGATATTTCTCTCTGCTCGTAAAGTGACAGCAACAGTTTCCATCACGTCATCAACAAGTTTTATATGTCTTAAGTGTCTATGTCCTTACAACCAAAATTAATTGTGATAGCTATTAAGTCTGAGGATGCTGTGACCTGCCCAGGGAAATGGTATGATTTGATCTACCAAACAGGGGAAGAATCTTAAAAATAGCTGCAATCAAAAGATTGCTCAGCCCATTGCCTTCCCTCCAGCATGCTTACTTCCTGTCATGCTGCTCTTTGACAGAGTTAATGTTTAAAATTCTTAAAATGTTAAAAATGTTTTAACACTTACTGTTTAAAAAGTCAGCAATAAGCTGTTCATGTTTCATCATTGCTGCGGAAAATATTATTGTGTTGTGAAGTCTCTCTGTGAAAACCAATTGCCAATTAACATTAATTTGTTGGTTTATTTTGTGTGACGATGTAAAGTCTTGTCTGTTCTTATTTATTTCCTTTCTTTTTGGTCAGGTGCAAATGTAAACTGCCAAGCCAAGGACAGAGCCACTCCCCTGCTGATCGCTGCGCAGGAGGGCCACACCAAATGTGTGGAGCTGCTTTTAGCCAGAGGGGCAGATCCAAATCTCTACTGCAACGAGGAGAACTGGCAGCTACCTATTCATGCGGCAGCTGAAATGGGCCACGAAAAGTAGGTAATTAGGAAAATATTCAGACAGAAGATTCTGGTAATTAAAACCTAATTGACAGAGAGGAATTTCAGTTTTATAAGGAAGAAAAATGAGTTCTCAAGCTAATTTGTAGTTTAAAATTCCTAATTATTTTCATATTCTACGTGTCTGTTGGTAGACCCAATAAGTGAACAACCATGTTGAATCAGGCATCTAACCAGGGTCTGATCCATATCCTGATGAGTCTAGAGGGTTTTCCCCAGCACTGAATTAGATATTATTTCACTCAATAGCCATATTACTTTAACATCTTAAAATATAAATAACACATGCTTTATACATGACTTGAACAGCTCTGAATTAGAATCACGGTCCTGACTGCCTGTTAAGTAGTGAAAGTAATGATGTGCAAATAATGAATTGGATGAACCAGACAGAAAATCATAGCCACAAATTATGATACCCCTAGCAAACGGAGCTTAGTACTAGAAATGTCTTTAAATCAAATGCTGTCTTTGTAGCTTTTGCAGCAATATGTATAACTGGCAACCTCTGAATAGCACTGGCAACTTCCAGAGGCAGAAGAATTGGTGTTTATCACTAATCCTTGTTAGCTGGAAAGAATGTAGAGGTATGAGCTGTGAAACAGGATGATTTTTCCATTTTAGTATCTCAGTGAGCATTGTTGAACATTTTATTTGCAAGTCACATTTTCAGTTTGCTTCCAGACTTCTACGAAGTCTGGATTTAATGTGCAGAGGTGCTGTGTTGCTGTAAAAAGGATTGTTGAATAGTAGGAAATAGTTGCCTCTGGTTTGGATTAACATATTTATTGCCAGCCTAAATCCATGCCAGAGCAGAATGTTTGTGATTAAATGATACAGGTTGTTTTTTGATCCAAACTCAGTAGTGAAAAAACAGATGGGATTTTCTTTTTAAGTTGTAATGACCATACGAAAAATGACCACACATTTTAAATTAGCTGTTGCATAGGATCACAAAATAAATAGTGTTTTTAAATCTTTGCAGGATATTAGAGTTGCTAATACCAGTTACTGACCGGATCTGTGACAAAGGCAAAGGCAAAGTGAGTCCCGTGTATTCAGCAGTATATGGTGGTAATAAAAAATGTTTGGAAATGTTGCTCCAAGAAGGCTACAGTCCAGATGCTCAACAGTGCTTTAACTTTGACTGCAGATCACCCATGTGTATGGTCTTCCAGAAAGAGTAAGTAAACCTCTTATATTTTGAAACTATTCATAATCACATTGGCCTTTATTTAGCTTTTTTAGAATGTGCCCTTTTCCTGCCCTCCTCCTTCAATTCTTGAGCTGACAGAGTTAAGCTGTAAGTATCTGACTGGTGTGTGGGTTTTGGATTGCGTTCACCAGCTGAAGAACCTTGTGGCAATCTCTGAGGAGAAGCTCAGCTCTTTGAAGTAGAGTCTTGTAGAATTTAATTGTAGTTTCTGTGCTTTCAGAAGGCCTTACTGACATGTCTCTGTCTTGTGGGAGTGTGACTCAATGCTGTAATTGGATCAAAAGGACTCCTAAATAGCCAGATACTTTTCAGTAAGGATGAGTTATTGGAAAATAATGTTTTCCTTTTCTGACTGGTGCGTAAGACAAGCAGAATTAATCAGCTCAACCCTAAAGCTGTAGGGAGGACAGGCAAACGGAATGGGTTTAGACCATGACCCACTTCTTTTTATGCTTGGCGAGTGCTGCATGCCCCTGTTACTCATCAGGGGATAAAGCAATGATTACTTCATAAGGCAAAGGTTGGCATTTTGGAGGAAAAACAAGAAGGTATAAAAGCCTTACTCCTAAGAGAGTGTGTGTGTGTGTGTATATATATATATTTTTAATGTCAATGAGGTGCTCGTCATGTTCTTATTGTTGTGGATTTTCTCCTTTAGTACAGAAGTTTCTTCTTCCTTTTTCTGTGGGAAATTAATTCATGGAGGAGTGGGCTATTACCGTAAAAGAACTAGATGTTGATGTTTCCAAGCTTGCTTTGTGCTCCTCCCAAACTAATCAGATATATAAAATAACATTCAAAGGATTAAATCCTGGCACAGCTAAAATCTAGGTAGAGAATCAAATCTCGGTCACTTCTTCCAAGTTCCGAGCTTTGTGTAGAGCTGTAATGTTGTGGTGGTTTATATTTTCAGTTGAGGTTTGAGAGCAATTCCCTGGTAACTGCCTTACACCTTAGAATGACAGAGAAATTTGTGTGGTAGAGAATGCATTTGAAAACTTTTTCTTCAGATGATTGCTGTCTGTCCTTCAACGTTTTGCCAGACTTCTAGTTAGCTCGCCTTCCTTGGGAGTGGTAACGCAAAGTAATGTTATGTGGCTAGTGTGCTGCATTAAGGAAAATATCTTTAATAAAGGCTTTTAAATCTCCTTAGAAGAAAAAAAAAAAACCAAAAACAGAACATTTCATATTTCGTAGATCATAATTTATTGCTTATGTGCTGCCATTTAAATTAATGAGGTTTTGAAAGCAGTGAATTTAGTTCACCCCCATTACAAAGCAGTTTATCTAGTAGATGCAAAATTATAGCTTTTGGGGCTGCATGACATTTGGGAATCATGACTTCAGTTTCTCATTCTTGCCTCTTATCTTCCACGTGGGACCTGTTTTTATTTATTTTATTTAAGGAAGAAAATTCAAAATGTGCAGTAGTTCAACAGTTCTTAAATTCCAGAAGCTCGTCACCTGCAAATGTATTTTAGCTGAACTCCTAACATTCATGGGATGTGCCCTGAAGGAAGTTCTATGCTTTAAGTTGCTGTTTTCCAGACAGAACTGCAGTCAGAATGGCCTGCTGGCTTTTGTTTTGCTTTGGGGCGAGTTTTTCGTAGGATAAATTTGCTTTCTCTGAAGCAAGAAGTGAAGTGGTTGATGTTTTCTGGGCAAAAACTCACAGGATGTCTTTGTGTGCTGTCCATAGGTCTTTTCATTTCGTTGATACTTTCCTGAAATACGGGATAACCTTGCTTGGGATTGATTTGGGATATTGTTTGTTCCATGAGAAGTTCACTTTATTTCAACGCTTCCTGAAGCTCGGCTGTTCATTGCCTTCTGGGGACCAGTTACTGGAGTTCACAAGTTACACAATTAAAGTACAGGAAGAGTACAAGGAATGGCTGCCATACCTGCTCTTGGCTGGCTTTAATCCAGTGAATCTGATGCGCAGGTTCTGGTAAGCAGATAATCTTCCCTTGTTTGCTTAACGTTCTTTTAACACGTGCTTTCAGAGGATAGTGCTCGGTCGTCAGTTGCCCTGATCAGGAATGGTGAGGCTTAGAGAAAGTCTGAAATAAATCATCCATGCGTAATGGCTGGAATTAGTTAAAACAAATTTCTTGTAGGAAGAAAGCCAGAATGGAGATTGCTTTATCACTGCCCCGGAAAAAGGCATCGCTTTGCAATTTTTGTGGGCAAACATCTCTTATTAGTCCTCAAATTTAGTTGCAAATTGCGTGTGTATCTATGATACAGTAAAAAGAATTTCAGACTGAGCAAGAGGTTAGGAGAGATGGGAAACAAATGTAAGGTGAAGCTGGGCCAAGGCTGGGAGGAGAGGAAACGGCTGCGGTTAGAGATTGTGTTACACAAAACAACGTGGTAAAAATTACAGTCTGATTTTGATTTACGTTTTTTAATGAAGGTTTTTCCACATACAAATAACTGCTTGGTGAGGTTTTATACTTAATTAGGCATACAGGATAAAATTTACCTTTAAAATTAGTAAGTATTTGTATTTTCTTTTTTTTTTTTTCCTTTATCCACGAGGATGACTCTTGGACTTACTACCATATGTCTCAGCTGTTAACAATGTGACACGTATAAACTCATTACCTACATTACTTAACTGCAGGAAAGGAGTAGGAATTTAAGGTTTACTTAAATATTGATTTATGTCAGATACTGTAGAGATATTACAATTAAGTTATCATTGGTAGTTTTCAATGCATTTGTTTGTGACTTAGATTCTGTTAATCGTTAGCACTTTTGGCTTTTGGAGTAGTACTTAGAGAAGCATATATAAAGCACAGTGTGTCTGTGCTTCTGGGGATCATATTTATTCACAGAAGACTAGGTGACTGCAAAAGTAAATGCACTGCAGGGCTGCAGTTCAGTGGGTAAACAAATCTCACTGTCCAGGTATATCATATATGATGATGCTTGGTGTTTTGTTACATAATCCACAAATACTTTCATATGAATTACTTTGTTTAAATATCCACTTTTAAAACCAGTACTTATCACACCATAATCTACAAAATTAATGGTTTTAATGGTAAGTTTAACTTCAATATTAAGTATTCCATCATGGAAGATAACAGGAGGATGGTAGAGAGCAAGTGACATTTATGCATATCGTTCATTAACTCTCTCTGGCTCCTTGAGCAGAACAACTGTGTAATCAATCATAAACTGGTTGGTCTAGAGCACTGACTAATTACCAGTGGGAAAAACAAAATCACCATTCTCTTAGTCTTAGAGAAAGCTGGGCAATTGGTTCTCTCTCCTCTGTGGTTTTCAAATATGAAAAAAATAAATAATAAAAATTACAAAGGTCATAAAACAATTTTGATACGAATCCCTTGTAAAAAAAGGGGTGTATTAAAACTTTTTACTCTGATATTTTTGTGTATTTAGAGCATTTAGCTTTCCATTCAGCTGAGAATTCAAGATTTTACACATACTGCTGTGAAGCCATTCTGTGAATTTTGTAGCTCTTCAGCATGCACAATACTAAAACAGCTGGTTTACCTGCTCTCACTTAAACCTCCTTTTAAGCTTCATTCAATTAAGCTATTGTTAAAAGTTCATCACCCGTGCTAGAGATTTGAAGTGTAAATCATACCCATTTCCCAAGTACATGTAAGTGCGATCTCTGCTAGAAGGAAAGCTGAAAGGTTTGGTTTTGGTTTCATAAAGAAGTAGCTGAATATATGTCTGTTTTTTTTCCCCCAAGTGTGATGGTAATGCTTACAACTCTGGTGTCTTTACCCCTTATTAAAATACAGGTGGAAATGGAATGAGAAATTAGTGTAGAGGAGAATGCTGCCTGTTACTGAGGCATTTACATTTCAAAGCCAATCTGTTTTTTCTCTTACATTCTAACTTTTCAAAAGAAATGGAGGAAGGTAAAATGACATTGGTAGTTATATATTTACTAATATGTTAAAGAATTAGTATATTAGTAAAATTAGTGTATTAGTAGTCAAAATTACTTTGGATTTCTCTTTAGTGGTTTTCTGTTTCTGGGCTTAGGATGTAGGTCGTTAAGGATTTGTTAGAAAATAGTAAAGCTTTCTCTGCATAGTTTCCATTATTATGCTGTTGTGTAAAAAGATATTTCATGGGAGCTCTTGTTACACAGGATTTTCTCTGTGAGTGAGGACACCCTTAGTTTCATCCTGGAGTTCACAAACTGGAAGAGACTTCCTCCAGCTGTAGAGCAAGACCTTTCAGACTACAAAGAGAAGTTCGCTTGGACTCCCAAGAGCCATTTTGGTAAGGAATACAATCTGGGGAAAAAAAAACCCTCTGTGTTTGTCAGTGTCTGGGCTGCGAGTGGGAAACAGCTCTGTGTGCTAACGCACGATGACAAAGAAGGTTCAACAGTCAGTGGACTTTGCTTGTCCAGAAACTAGGGGGCAGAAATAGCAGCTACCTTAAACAAAAAAACAAAAAAAAATAAAAAGAGCAAAGCATATTTGAATGAATTTTACTCATTACATCGTTCAGGATGGAATTAGCACATTTCAACTAGGTGTTCTCAGTTTAGGCTGTTTTGTACGCTTCAAATTAATACATGTGCTATAAAATAGGAGTAGTGATTGTAAAGTAGTACTGCACCTTCCTGAAGGGATTCCTTCAGCCTCTTGAAGCATTTAAGGCAAGATGGTCAATATTACTTGGTTATGTTTTCTAGACGATATCCCGCTGATTTTATTTATTTATTTATTTGGTTTTTTTTTATTTGGTTTCTATTTGTAACGAAGTGTCTTACCTTCTTCTGTTTGACAGCAATTAAAATACAAACCATACAGAACATCATACTAAATACCTACAGATTTAGCTTGTTCATTCTCGCTCCTGTAATCAAAATGTGGCCAGCTAAAAAGACTGAGTAATTGATTGTCCAGGAACACACTGTGTTCACCCGTCAGAAACCAGTCATAGCTCTGTGACCGAGGCATTAGGTTAGTGAAAAATTGTGCTCAGGTGTCTTTGTTAGTGACTCATTTCAAAGCAAATTCTTCTTTAAAAGGGTCTGTAATAGTTTTTTTTAATGTCTAAGTGGTAATGCTATTAAATAATACTACTTTTGGAATATTTGAAGCTAATCAGGATATTTTTGGGGGGTAAAAAAAAAGCAAACATTTTACTTGTGGAAAGATATCAAGTTCTTTTTTTGTTTCCTTTGCTTCTGGTAAATATATAATAAATATATTTGTACTGTAGTGAGTATCCAGTAACTAGAGCCAAATGGAGAAAGCAGAGAGGAAAAAGCAAGGGGGGGAAGTTTGACAGTTTCCCCTTTTCCATTCTTTCAGTGCAGAGCAGTTGAGGCAGGCAGGCCGGCTGCTGTACTGAGAGACAGGCTGGGCTCTTGAGAGATACCAAACACTTGACCAGAGAGAAGCCGGTTGTGTGAGTGAGCACAGGAAATTCAGACTGAAGGGTTCATGTGGAGCAGTTCCAGAAGGGGTGTTCACACCTCCAGCTGAATGCTTGCAGAATGGCCAGTCCCGTGCAGTTCCATGCCTGCTGTGTTAACCTGCTGTACTGAAATACAGAAGTTACTGCAGTTAGTGTGGCACATCCCTTGTGAATAACATAAACAGAGAAGCCATTCTAGGAGAGTTTAGAGCCACTACAGCATGTTAGAACACTTGGCATCAGACACCGAATCATGCTATCATTTAATACTTATCCAAAAAGTGTTCTCCTTTGTCTTATTTGGTTGCTGGATTTACTTCTAGACTTTTCATTTCTTGTAAGGTGGCGTGGGCCTCTCTCTTCCCTGGCAGGTAGCTCTTCTAGGCTGGTTAGATGGAACTTTCTGATTAAGGATAAAATGATTTTTTTGATGCTTTGTTTCTAGAAGTTTAAGGTAACTTTTCTAGCTCCTATAGGGAAATTCTGAAAATGCTGATTCTAGCAGGCAACATCCCTTTGTTATCAAGAACGCTGCCTTGTTATCTTCCAGGGACAGAGGGGTTCAGATGGAATCCAGTTAAATCAGGTAACCATAGGCAAGCAATGTAATCCCATCATGCTCTGTTCAGTGCTTGACTTGTTTTTTTTAAATTTTTTAGCCTTCATTCCTTCCCTGTCTCATCTTTGTCGTCTTGAGATCCGGTCCATTTTATCGAGCGAACGCCTGCGATCAGACCGGTTTATCCGGGACTTGCCATTGCCAGCTTGCCTCCAGGACTACCTTCTCTACTTGGATGTCCTGCGAGTCAATGCTATCCCTGAAGTGGAGGACTATCTGAGGCAGAGAGAGGAGGAAGCTCCATCCACCAGTCACTCCAGTGCTGAAGATGCAGAGAGGAGGGACACCTGTAATGCCGGTGCTAGGTGATGGTGCTGCCAGTGACTGACTGAACTCTGTGGCTTCTGTAACAGCAATTAGCAGACACCAGAGAAAAACTACCGCCGGTAACTGTAGTAATAAGTCTTTTCATGCTGTAGTTTTATACTACATCTAGGAGTTTGCTAGAAGTTCTAGGATTTACTTCTTTAAAAAGGCTGCTGTAGCTTTCTAAGTCTGAACATTTTCTGGTTTTCAAAAAGAAATTTTTAACTCTTACGGAGTAAAATTAGCTTGTTCAATGAACACGGCTTATATAGCGGTCACAATCTGTTTGGTCCGACACTGTTTGTAGACGCTGTGTTCTAACTACTGCTTATACCAAATGAAATTATCTTAAAGGCAAGGTCACAAAATTGTACTGTTGTGGATTTATGTGTTGGGGAGTGATCTAGCTGAACCAGAGACAGGAAAAGAATATAAGAAAGGAACTTGTTTGCTGAAGGAACAGTGATTTTCTTTTATTTTCCTCTCCTTGGTCACCTATATGTGGTGGAACGTTGGAGTGAGAGCCGGGCTTGGAGCCTGCACCCAGTCCCTCCCCTTGCCTAGCCCACAGGCAAGGCATGAAATGTCCCCACAAGCGCACCGCCATGACGCTGCTGAACAAAACCCCTTCCTTCAATGAAGTGAAAAAGCAACTGCCGTCCCCACGGGGTGGATGACAGGGCCGGGACAGGGACACCTTGATGGAAGATGGCTGCATCCCTCACACTGGGAAAGCCTTCGTCCTACAGAAGCAAAGCCAGCGCTGCCAGGCTCACTGGTAGTAGATTCTGAAGGCATGGAGGATGTACAGGAAGGTCGTGATGAAGGCAAAGAGCTGCACAAAAGGAAGCAGAGCAAAAGCTGGGGTCAGCTGGGAGAGTCCAACCCCATCTCCTCTTGGTGCTTTTGACCTGGGGAAACCTCCCGGCCTCAAAGAAGAGACAAAGCCCCCCACATTTCTCAGGAGGCAGCTGTGCAAGCCCAGCCATGAGCTGATGGATCCTGTGAAGCCTGCACTGTCTGCATGACACAGCAGAGACAAGGAGCCAAAGTTCTGACTGGTGTGACAGTGGTGGCCATGGGATGGCTCTACTGAAGCTTTAATGTTGGCTCCTGCATCTCCCCAAGGGGAACCGCAGGCACTTCAGGGTTTTGTGGACCAACTCACCGATGCAGCGCAGTTGAGGTGGTAGTAAAGCGGTGAGTTGACGCCGAACTCGGAGCGGATGGCTACGTTGGCTTGCAAGACAGCGGCGCTCATGTACAGAATGGCCGTGATGCCATGGTACATACTGTCCTGCAAAACGAACAAGTGGCGAGGATCACAATCTTCCCAGCACCGTCCTTCTCTGATCCGCCCCAAGGACAGGGTCTATCCTTTGCACATGCGAGTGCTCAAACAGGACACATAGGCCCAGATGGGCCGGGACCAGACCCTCGTGCCATGCCGAACCCTCCCCTGTGTCCACACAGCACCCTTGATATCTCCAGCCATGGAAAAAGGAGGAAAAAGGACTGTTTATTCTGTAGAAGGACTGGCAGCTGATCAGCTGACCCATCACCAGCCACAGTGGTGTCGCGCCCACAGTGCTGCTGCTGACATCAGCTGGTGCCCCAGCCTCTCCTTACCAGCACTTTCCAGTTCTCGCTGTTTTTGTGAAAGCCAAGGATGTAGCCTAAGAGGAGCAGCAGGGAGATGAGGCAGGAGCTGAGGGACACGTACATCACCCATCCCTGCTCCATCGAGAAGGAGACGGAGGTAGCAGCAACGAGGATCCACACCCAGGTCCCGCAGAACTGCCGGGGACAAACACAGGTGCCTCATGAGCATGGGATGGGGAAAAATCCCTCTTTCTCCCTGGGTCCTCCCTCGCCTCCCACCTGGGCCAGCCCAAAGCCCTGCATCTTCAGGCAGTGTGGACCGGCCCCCCGGAGCGTTGCGACGCAACAGCAGCACCACAAGCTGTCATGAGTTTCCCTGAATGCGCTTGGGAAGTACTTCAAAACATTTCTTACAAAAGGGGAAGGTTTGCTGCCACGTTCGACACAAGGAAGTGTCTCACCAGGAGGACTTTGCAAAGCAACCAAAACACGCATTTTTATCAGGGAAAGGTGAACGGCCACTTTGGCCCGGCCCTGCCCGCTCATTAATCTCCTGAGCCTGAAATGACAGCACAAGGAAGTCTACTCCTGGCTCCACGCGAGTCACTCACTCTGGATCCACCTAAGATATTTACTGTGCACAAATAGCACATGGGGTTATCCAGATAAGCTCACACTGCCCTGTGCCGTTCCAGCTCCCCTGGATGAAACTCCCCCAGATTTACAGCGGGGAGCCAAGTGCCGCAGCGGCTGCGTTCACACATGGTGTGGTTCACCAGCACTGTGTCATGTGGCAAAGTACACCAAATGCCCTCTGGATCCCTAAGCAACTGATAGACTGATGTAATGGCACACGTTACGAGACACCCAACTGCCTTCCATCCCTTGGAAAGGCTTAATACAGAGAATGAAGTTCCCTTGATTTTCAAGAAATTTCTATGCAGTAACTAGAGCTGCTCCTGCCCTGGATGTATCAATAGCTCTTCAGCCTCTCCCAGCCCCATGGCATCTGGCAGCCCTCACACAGGCTCTGGGTTGGAGCTGGAGTGTATCTTGTCCTCCATCTGTTCCAAAAAAACACATCACAAAGACTACCTTTGTGCATTCAGTGTAAGTTAAAGATGTTATTCCCCATAAACACTGCCTGCAGGATCGTTTGGGGGGCTGCTCCCTCATGTTTAGATTCGCTGGTGCACGGCATACTCACTATCTCCGGTAGCATGAACGCGTAAGGGATGGTTCTGAGGACAGTGATTCCAGAGGGCAGACTGGGCTGCGTGGAGGCCGCAGGGGGACCCACCGAGGCCATCTCTCAGCTGTCACCACAACCGCTCCGGCTCGTCTCCGCTCGCCTTTGCCTGTGCCGCACGGCTCCGGCGCGGGGTTTTAACCGACACACCCGCAGGGACGTAATCACAGAAACCAGCCCCGGCTGGCACCGTGCCGCTTCCTCCGGCTGCCCTCAGCAGCCCTCTGGTTATTGCAGCTGGCTTCGCACACCTTGCTGCCAGCACACGATCCTTTCAGGGTCTTTAGTGAGAGGGGAAGGAAACAAAACCCTGCACCACACCAGGGCAGAAATCTTTCCTGCAATCAGTTTGTCCTTGGCATTTGTTGAAGCCTGAAATATTTTTGCTTTCACTGTTGTTGCCTCCTCCCCTTTCTGTTAAGATTTCTGCTCCGTGTTCACATCAGACTCTCCCACACCCTCCAGGTATGTCCAGCCTCCAAAAACTTGCAGTTAAACACTTTTTATGAACAACTTGGCATGCTGGTAAAAGATGGGAGGGTTTGCCTGTGTGTTTCTAAGTGCCCAGAGAGATCTGAAGAACGGCTACCGGGACAGCTTTGATTTCCACCTCCTGGCAGAGGCACTTTGGAGCCAACAAGCACACACTGTTTTTATCCAGAGGGCTCTGCCTTACACCATAATTCACTGATAACTGGTGGGATGAAAGGCTGAAGGTGGCATCTCTGCCTTGTGACGTAGAGAAATCATTCTGTTCTCTCTGACTTTACAGCAGGACAACCCTATCCTAGTAAGATACCGTATCTCTCTCTTACGAGAGCCAAGTGATGCCCTAGGAATTTGGCCTCTTTGCCAAGCCCTTGCGCAATGCCGAGTAAAGATTAAATCCATGGTGATTCTTATTGCCTGAGCCCCTCCTAGGCCAGGGGGAAGTGTGTTGTGGTGTTTCTGGAGGCTGCGGGTTACAAAAGCCTTCAGGGGGAGTAATGGAATTAGTAACTTCCCACGGGGAACAGGCAGCACATACAGCCTGTGGGTACAAGCTGCTCAGGGGGAAGAATCCTTTAAAGTCCTGGTCCTCCTGAGAAACACCTTGGAGCTCATCAGCCTGCACTAGAAATTCAGCAGAGGGACCTACCATACAGCATGCCCGAAATTCTCACCAGCTTTTATTTGTGTTAGGTGGGTCGAGCACATTCCTATGAATAACCCAACCTTTTCCTGAGTGGGAAAAGAAAAACAGTGAAATGGCCTCAATGCAGAGCAACCTGCTGTCCACTGATTGGACAAGACATGGCTTTTTTTTTTTTTTCCTGACCTTGCCCAGCAGCATTCTTAAAGATCATCGCTATTTTCCTTGCTTGTTACCAGTCTGCTGTGATACTGGAACAGAAGAGCTTTTGTTCATCCTGATTAAAACAAAACTGGAAATTAATTGGAAGCTGCATGAGAGGAGAAAAGTGCTGCCTCAGAATTTGTTCAGTTTAGGCAAAATGTGACACTCAATGTGGCTACAACAGTTACATGGTTAATTCTAGTTTCTCTCAAAATGTTAAACGTGTTAAAATAGTAATTACAATTCAGATAGTTTCTCTTTGGTAAGAATTTATTTATATTGTTACCCCATTCTTCTATAGCCTGAATTGTTCTTCTGTAATCCATTCATACTCCAGAGTTGTCTGTCCTCACTTCCCCTAGGAAATCGTAAGCCAGCTCTGAGATATCAAAGGCTTTGTGGGTGTTTTCTGGCGACAGCAGGTACTGAAGTGCACCATCGTTCTCTCGGCTCTTTTTCAAGAAGTCAGCAATCACCCTCCAGCGAGATGCTTCAGACTCTTCTTCAGCCCACTTGTAGTCAGGGAGGAAAGTGGACCGGAGGAGAGGGAAGACAGAGTCGTGGTACACCAGGACAAACAGGGACTTCAGAAACTCTTGATCTCTCTGCAGAGAAGAGTATTTAAAAATACGTTAGTGCAAATACACGGCGTTGCCAAGCACTTCTCCAGAAGTACTGAACGTTCAACAAACCCCTAGTTCCCACGATAACAACAGGGAGAGATTTGACCTTCTTAAGCAAACATCAGATATTTTGGATGAGCCTCATGCTCACCACAGAGCTATGCTATACAAACTACAAATCAACAAACCTGCTCTCCAACCCACCTCCTTCTCCAGATGACAAAGAGTAGTAATAGGGAACCAGACCCCAACAGCATCACCACAAACTGGCAATCTGTACAATGGCCCCCGAGAGCCCTTTGCTTGCGGGGTATTTGTATCTCTTCCTACAAACAGCAGCGTGTGACAGCCATCCTCTGCAAGCACAGACTGAGATCGTTTGCCGTGGCCGCCAGGGAAGCCCAAACACTTGTTTCTCTGCCGCTCTAGGCAGGGAGTTGCAACAAGTCCTCGCTGCGTGTGGCTCTTGGTAGGAGGTAAGGCCGCGCCGTAAGGACTGTTAGTTCACGCTCTGGCAGGACGTTCTGTGCGTGGCGAGAATTACACCCTCCCTTGGAAAGGCCAGTTTGCAAAACCCAGAGACGAAGAATCAGCTTGGTCGATTATCAAATGCTAACAGATCCTGACTGCTTGAACTAGACAAGATTTGCGCGCCTCGCTTTGCCACATAAAATAAACCTCCAATAAAAGAGGTCCTTCCACAAAAAAAAAAAGGTCCTTCTTTGTGCAAGAAGGACAGGTGCAGAGTGCTGCCTCCTCAAAAACTTGCTGGCCACCAAGACTCTCCCAGAAACGTTCCAGAAACATGAGCACTATGAGCGGCATCGAGCAGTTCACAGCTCAGCAGGAGATTTAGCAGCTGTGTGTCATACAACCTTGCAAGGAGGGGTAAGAATCAGCGAGGCAGCAATCTGGTGGTGGGAGTGGCAGCTGACAAATCAGGTAAAACTGGATGGTTCTGGGACATTGAGGAGGTACTAATTCTTTGAGCAGATCAGCTTTCATTTTGGATGAATGGCCTCAAAACAGTGATTCTGACTGAACAGCATTTTGTTTTGTTTGCATAAATGGGGAGATCTCGTACCTGTTCAGTAGCACACCCAGAAAATGAAATACCTTGCTGCTGCTCCCAGGAAGTCAAGTGCCTTTCTTTCAGTTAGCCACAGCTTCTCTTTGCCCAGAGGACAGGAGGCAGGACAAAGTATGGGTAAGCCAGGGGAAATGGCCAATTCTGTTCTCCTCCAGCTGTCTGCACACCAAAATGGGAGACTACAGCTGTCTGAGGCAGGGAGATTGGCAGAATTTGGGGGGCTTTTTCTAGGCTGACTGGGGGGAGATCAGAGGCTGAAGGAGAGAAGATTCTTTTCTGGACATACACAGCTCCTTTTGTACCAGTGGAAAGCTTTCACCAGTTGAGGATTGGAAGCGCATCATGAGAGGGAGCCATGCTTTATGTATGAACTTGTAATAGCTTCCCCACTAACAACCAGAGACAAACACCGAGACAAAAAGCTACAATTTGATTTCATATTCCTCTTTCTCCTACTTTACTGTTAAAACATGGGTAAGAAATACTAAGAACTGCATTTAACACATAATGCTCACAGAACACTGCTAGTTCCAATTAGATTTACTATATTTCAAAGAAAACCCTGTAATTTATTACCTTCTCTGATCTCTTCAACATTCTTTCTCTGTCTGCCCAAGCGCTCTAAAATGAAATGAAATGTAAAATCAGACTGAGATTCTGGAGATCTAAAGCAATTCCATTTTTTAGGTGCAAAAGTCTCTCTCCTTGCAGTCCCACAGTAGTTTAAGTTCCTGTCGCAGTCCCACTTTTCTCACACACTCTGTGTTCCTCCCTTGTACCAGTTTAGTTGATTTAAGCAAATGGCCATTCCACCACCAAATTTTACAGATGTGAGGATTCTGAAACTCTCAGAGCTGTAAAAATGAAATGAAGGGGACCTACTTTTCAGAAAAATCAGTCATGACTGTGGTTGGTCTAATTTTTTCCCCACCCTACAAGTACGGAGAAATACAGCCTAACCCTAAAGGGTACTTGAAACAATTCTAAAACTTTTCCATTTATTTTTTTCACAGGATAAAAAAAAAAAGCTCAGATTTGGCAAACTATCTGGAAATTGACACATCAGGTGCAGTTGAACGATACGTAGATAACGTACCCGAAGTGCATCCATCAGGTCTGGCTGATCCATCAGTTGAGGGAAAGTTGCTAAAATAGGATTACAGATTAAATCTGAAACAGAAAGCAAACACATTCAAGGCTAAGGAAGAAACAGGATGGTTTTCAAGGTATTCAGCACATTCCCTCCCCTCAGATTATTTCAAAGGGAAAATTAGCTGCAACAGTGCTCCAGAGCATTCACTGACAGCAGCAAACCCTTGTGGCTGCGAGACCGTGAGCCTGAGAGAGGAGAGAGAGACAAAAACCCAATCTCTCATTATTAGGAGAAGCTGGCAAACAAGAGACCTTTCCTGATTCAACCTAGGGGTAGCCCAAGGTGTTCCTCCTCATTTCTGCACCTGTCTTTTTTTATAAACACCTGAAATTGTGCTGCCTGATTTGGATGTTATGAATAAACACACCTTCATTCTACCTTAACCTGGCTTGTGTTGTGTGCGATTTCCAGATAACAGGGTAACAAGCAGCAGAGTAAATTTACCAGATGGTAACAGGGGTCCCATCATTATCTTAGTTAATGAGGCCGTGGTTAAAAATCACAAGAGTGCTACAAGTGATGCATAGAGGAATTTTGAAGTGTTTTCTTTCTCTTGTGATTTTCAATATTTAATGTACACTGTTGTTTCTTCAGGTTGAAGTTGGTGGAAAGTTTAGTAAACACAAACCATTTACTAATAACAACACATTTCTTGGAAGCAAGGCAGAACTGATTGCTTTTGTGAAATATGTCAGGTTGCCTATTTCTAAAGTCATAGCTGATTTTGAAATAAGAGAAATCTTCTTTTCTTACATGAGAAAAAAACAGCTACCAGAACCACTTCTGAAATACTGGGGTAAAGCCTTGAAATCATTTCAAATGAAGTCTGGATCCAAATGGATGCAGTTTAATGCCAGGAGAGGTGATCAGCCTGATCTACTGTCCTACATTATGAAGATAACTCAAGTAAGTATGGCAGTTCTCAACTGGCCTTTAAAATCTAAGCATTTTAGGTTCTCTGTGGTAAGTTTAAGTAATAATGCATTGATTTCTGAAAGGGCCTGACTTCCGTATACCAAAATCAGTAAACTGGGAATGTATATTAAAAGTTCACAAAAATCAGGATGGGAGTAAAGCTCTGAGCAGGTCTGAAAGATGATTCACATGCCTACGTATGGCTAAAGAGTGTAAGTTAAAAATCTTAGTGAGTGCACAAGCCAATTTATTTGCCATAGGAACAAATGATCCATAATTCACTTTGGAGAAGAGATGGGAGAAAACACAAGAAAATTACTTTGCAGCACCAATATAAAATCACCTGTAGCACAGCTAAGAAACGTAATTTTTCCATATTTCAAACTGACTTTAAAATGGAGAAGACTATAAACTACTACAGTTTTGTTGAGGGAAAGATGCGGAAAGAGTTGCAAAATCAGAGCAAGATACTGAGTTCTAAACCTGGAACTCTTCCACTTCCCTCTCTCCCTGCTGCATTAGCCAGAAGTAAATAATAATTTAAAAAGAAAACATAAAGACAGTATGACTTATCCTTAGTGACAAAAACATCTGCCTAATCTGTTCTGTAACTCGGAGAACACACATGCACTAGAAATGAATGAGTAAAGCTGTGTGCATGTCTAAGCTCTCATTGCATGGGTGGCAGAAAGGAAACAATTGCTCTTCCAATTAACCCTTTACATTTATTTGCCTTTTCTTTATTTATATTTATTTAGAAATAACCCTTTACCTATACACATACGCTTTTTTTAATGAAAATTTCCCTGAAAGTGCTTGATTCATCCTTCACTGCTTGTGGTTTTTGTGTTGTGTGATGTGAACTGGTGTCAAGGAGGGCAACGCATTAGATGTGAGTTGAAATATTGCTAGTTTGAAATGCAAACAGACCGAGAGGAGGGTATTTACAGTGAGAGGCTGTTGGCTGCTACCAACAGCACCCACAGCTTTCTATTTGTCCCCACAACACCTGCAGGATGGAAGGTAAAGCACAGAAATCCTCTGCGCAAGGAGCACGACTCCCTAACCTTGTGAAGTGGTTGCTCGGTGCCAGCACTACCAAGGAACAAAATTCTGTGAGTATCAGTGAGGTGCTCCTGCAGATCAGAGCTTTCTCTTACAAAAGGGAGAGTAATTCTTCTTAGGATCCTGGTCTTTCTCTTGCATGCTCTCTCTGACCAAGCTGTTCTCCATAACAGCAGTTCTCACCTGTGCTTTGCATGCTTATTCTGTCTTTCAGGAGTGCGTCACCAAGTATTTGTCGATAAAATACCAAGAGGTGGATGTAGCACATACTGCCAATTAACATCTCTGGTAGCAAACTATTGGGAAAATAAACAACATGCAGTTGAGAGTTTTATTGGAAACTGCTCCCACGAAGCATTGTTCACCAGAACGTGAGAGTGGTGGCAGCTTCATAGAGATGATTATTTAGCTCTTATTGGCATCCCCATGAATCTATCACAGTTTTTGAAGGTGTACGTTGATAGAGCTATAACAGTCAGACTCCTGCTGTTCTGGTTTTCAATATTATCTAAACTTAAAGACTTTTTAGTTCTTTCCAACAAAATAGCTCTAAGTGTCAAACAGAGATCGAGTAGAATATGCAGCTGACACGACGCTGAGATTTTTCCATAGCCAGTGTTCCAGGTAAGAGGAACGTTTTAGATCTCTGGGACCATTCTAGGCTAAATCAAATACTTTTTTACTTTATGGCAGCACACACAAATACTTACTTCAGGATGTCTTTTGACTGTGTACTTAACGACCTCAGCTTCACTACAAGCACCGGCTGTTTCTTGAGTGTTATAAACTGATGAAAAACACCACTGCCTGCTTAAGGAATAAATACCCGAGGTGGTATCAGTCATTTTGAAAGAACATTAAGAATTATATTCCAAGAATGGACACTTAAATTCAGCAACAGATGTTTCGTTAAAACCGTAACGGCTTAAGGATATCTAAAAACTAAGAGAAATATATCAGAAAATATATCAGCATCTCAGCTTTATCAACATTTTGTTCAACATAAGCTATTATCTCTCTCTTGGGTAGTGGACTCACAATATGCGTGGAGTAACATGGAGGTAAGTGCCCATACCCAAGAAGGCAAACGTGTTGCTGGCAAACGGATGTTTTTACAGGTTCCAGAGGAAAGCCATGGCCGCCCTCATTCAAAACACAAGCAGTTTATTGTCTGAATCAGCTCTGTGTGAAGCTTTAAGCTGCCCTGCTGGGAAGAACCAGGACAGATTTTCTGTCCTGTGCATATTTATGCACACATGTGTGTAAGTGATATGGGATTGATCATACAGGATTTGAACAGCCTGGCTTGGGAACTCTGTAGACCAGTGTAACTGTTGAGCTCTGCACCATCCATTACCCCAGAGCCAGGAAGTGGTAAGTGCAGTTAAAGAAATAATTCAATACATTTATCAGAACTAACCTGCAGACACTGGAAATCACAGAAACGTTAGCACTGGCATATAGTTTTCAGCCCCACTGGCCCTAACAATCTCTCCCTCATGCAAAATGAGAATACCAAAAACCAAACCAGGCTGTGGTGACCACACGCTAATGGGAGATGATGGATACCATGTGGTAAACATGTTACAGTTAAAACAGTTACAGTGTTCGTTGTATCATTTCATTTATATAATGGTTAGGAGAAAACACACCTCTTCTGGATATTGATGGGTCAACCTCAATGCCTCTCTCATAGGGTGTTCCACCATTTAATGGCAGCTCATACATCCTGGGAAAGAACAGCAACACAGATATGCAAGATTTAAAATGTTGACAAATAATACAATCCCAGCTCTGTCAAGAGTAAGTCACTGTTGAAGCAAGCAAGCAATTTCCCTCTCTGGGTACCATCTTTAACTTTATGGGTTAGAAAAAACAATGTTAGAGATCAGGTTTAGAAGAGAGTTAGAGACTTTTAGAACAGTGGATATTTTCTTTTTCCCTGTAATCCAAATATATTAAAAATACACATATATCTCTATATTTGGTAAAAAACAAGTATTGCAGGTCTGATCTGCAAGTTTAATCTGTAAATTAACAGAAAGCTTTCCTACATTTAATAAAATAGAAATGCATACATTCTGTTATTCTTTAAGATTGCTGGACCCATGAACTATTCATAAATGAGCTGCAAAATACAAGCTTATTCCCACTCTCCAAGTGACTGGTAAGAGATTCATCACAACTCTTACTGGCTTCCAAGTCTTGGAAACCAATCTCCAAATTTTGACATGGGAAAGGGATATACAGCAAAAAGCACATAAAGAAGAGACAATCAAAAAGGACATTGTCACCTTCGATTTAGGTAATGATTCTATTTTATATGAAGGAGACATGATAAGCTTACTTGGAAGGAAGAGGCATTCCATCAGATGTAAAAAGCTTCAGAAATGCCCAGCCACAGCTTAGCTCTCCTCTTTCACCTGTTGACTAGGAAAAAAGAGAAACATAAATAAGCAGCTAAACCAGAATAGGTAACTGAACCAGAAATAATCATTTAGAATAATCACATGGAAATAGTAAAAGCCCCAGATTTGTGGTAAGCAAACACTGACTATGTTGCATTTGCAAGTATTTTGAGGATGTTTTACCAAACAGCACACAGAGTTAGGCTAAAGTTGATCATCCATGAACATACTTAAGAGACAAGGATTTATTAAGCCAAGAAATACACATTTAAGGAAAACATGTATATCACACTCCTGAAAAAGAAGAAATGCACAGATACAAAAGATAACCCTCCCCAAACCTGCACTGATGCTCTAAACAGAAAGAATGGAGGGGAAAAAAATTTACCCAGAGGATTTACTCATCTGATTCCAGAGCCAGCAGTTTCCAAGGCAGCGACACTGTGCATCAGAAGGCTCACTCTCAGTACCAAAGAGTGTGCCTGGGGACGGGAGCTGATCCTGCATGCCAGCACCTCCAAGTCCAGACCCCAACGCACTAATAGGTAGGAACTTGTACACGCTTCAGCTTTCATTTGAAATGACTCCATAAACAAGCAGACAGCTTTGCATAACCTTGCCTACTCCAGTTAGCATGAGGAGGGCTGTTACGGCCCGCTGAGTCTCTGTAAACCACTGCTCACCAACATGCTGCTCATCCCCAGGATTTACACAGCCTGGTTCCCTACAGATGTACGCTCTACTGATCTCCCTGCACAACAGCTCTCATCCCCACCACGCTATCGGCCTGTCTCCCCTCCATGTCTCCACAGGCCCTGCACTTTTGCACCCTAAGTTCATCCAGTGACCTGTTCTGAAAAGCCACTGTATCCTCCAAATATTGGTGTCCTAATGCTCCTGCACGCGTCCGCCTTCTATTCGTGTAGTTCTTGTGGGCTTTGCCATCTTCTGTGTCACTACCCGTTGTATTTTTCAGAGGCGTATCCTAGATGCATAGGATATATGTGTATCATTTGCAGCTAGAAATCAGTGTCTGTGCTAGTTAAACACTTAAAATCTTCAGTTTCCCAACTATATAGCACAGTAGTCTGAAACAAATCACAAAGATAAAAAAACAACGCAGGACTGAAGAGAGAACTGGTCCTTTGTGATCACATTGCATGAGATCTTGGGCAGCCTAACACTGTAAGTAAAGGTACATTGGTGTCCACCAGTCAGAAAGTCTTTTGTTGTCTAAATATTGACTAGGACGAAATGTTCCAAACCTCAACATCTCTCTCTTCCCTTCCCAAAGCCCAGAGGAAGACAATCCTAAGCTAAGCTCTGAAAACTTCAGCTACATTTCTACTTGGATCTTGCAGTTTGCTGTCGGGATACTGCAGCTTAACACTGAATATGGAACAGCTGGTTCACTTTATAAACCTGCGCTCGGAACAATTTACACCTCGACTTTACATACTTACGTTGCGAATATACGTGATGCCAAGTTCAAATAATACACCAATGTCTGTAGACAGAGAGTTGGACCTGACAAAACAGTCTCCATCAAGCAAGCTGGGTAAAATACCTGTTACCTAATAGTGGGGGAGAAAATAAAAGTAAGTTTTATTTCGGCATGAATACCACAAGTAATAGATGCTGTAACTAGATAGTTGCTGGCTATGTCACTGTCTGAGCAAGACACCTACCCTTGGAGAAAAGGTCCATGTTTGGGGATTTTTAGGTTGCCACGTAGCTCTCACTGTGTGAATGTTACTCAGCACCTAAAATATTGTAAGTAGTGAGAAAAGTTTTCCTGGAAAGCTATTGCAGCTTTACGAAAACGCAGTATTATCCCAGATTAATCCAACACTGCACACCACAAAAATAAAATTATGCTGTCTCTTCAACTTTATCAGATTATTTCAGTTTAAAGAACTACAGAGGAAGTTTTCTCTGAAGCCAGAGATGTCCAAAGGATCAGCAGCAGGCGGAGGAATCTGAATATGACCCTGACCCAGCTATTCCCAGGCCCATCACAGAAGAGATCCACCCAGAAAAAGGCTCATCTCCACAAACATGAAGGAGCAAAGAGGCACAATGGGAGGTGAGGGAAATGAAATTATGGACTTAGTCCTGCCCCAGCCCCTCCCAGGGCTGCCCCGGATGGCTGTCAGCCCCAGGGGGGTGGGTGTGACTCCCATCATCATGAGTCAACAGGAGTGGTTTGCTGGATTGCCTTCCTGATTGACAAAGGGGTATGAGATGCTGGTGTGCAGGGGAAGGGTGTTTTGGGGCCGCATGTGACTTACTACGGGATGTTCAGGGGAGAAACCCAAGGCAGAAAAAGGGTGGATTCAAGGTGCTTTGTGGAGTAACAAGGGTGGGAAAACAGAGGGATAAGTACATGTGTCCAGTGTGCCCAGCACCCCATCAATGGCAGTCAGTCCTGTTATCACATTAAACTCCATTTATAACTATTTTTCTGTGTGAACAGGCTCTGAATGCGTGTGTGCATGTACCTCTTGGTGCCAGCAACTGGCCAGACCACAAGTCACTGGGGGCCTGCATGTTCCTGAGTGAGACAACTGGAGGAGCTGGCTACCAGAGTAACCAGAGCACAAAAGATCCTGAGAGATCCAACCTCATCAAGACTATTTTTGATAATCAAACAACTTACCCGATTGCCATCAAAGAGACAGAGTCGAACGTGCCTACTGAGAACCTGAATACTGACTCCTGGGAGAGGAATCATCTTACAGCTACTTAATGTTACAATCAGGGATACCCGCGTTGGTCTAGGATGGATCTGAAATATAGACAACAGAAGGATTCAGTCTACAGGCTCCTCCTGCACGTGAGATCATTTTGTGTTTCTTTACTGAGATGTTCACTGGACTGGATTTTTCTAACCACAAAGCTTGTGTGGTAGTAGTAGCAGCAGCGTTTCCTCATAAGCCTTTAGCTCTCTTCTAAGGAAATTACTACAAAGGTTTTAGTGTGACAGACAGAAGGTCCTATTAAAGTCTGAGAAGAAAGAAATATTTTAGAAATGGTGCAAATGAAGACATAGCCGGCAGCTCCCCACATAAGGAAAGAACCCATAAACCTAAGACAAAACATGACTCTTAAAAGATACCCAACATGACAAATTTGTACCTAATTTTTGCCTATTAGAATAGGATGTGATGACATCTACTGTCCACAGAATCTAGATTGATATAAAAATCCATCGTCTGTTTCACAGCAATATTTACCCACTGATACGAAATACTGTGAGCAGTTCTCACCTAGAGATCCTGGCTTTTTTCTCAAACCAAAAGCATTGTAGCTTTCTTACCAGCAATACTCACCGTATTTTTTTCTGAGTTCCACACCAAGTCTTTAAAAGCCAACTGTGATGGAGTAAGTTCAGGCTGCAGAAAGTAACTCGCTCGAAACCGATTGCCTACAACAAGAGAAAATCTAAAAAATATTTGATTTTTTTATGATCTTCACTGCCACAATATGAATGATACCCGAATTTCAGATGTGGCTAAAGTCCCTTTGAATATTTCACTGGTCTAAACAAAACTATGGAGGTATCTTCTACAAGATCCCTTTAAAAAGGGTACTTTTACTGTTTGTAAGTGGTATGTCATCCCAGAAGCATGGTAATTTAACTAATTAAAAAGAGCTGTTGATTTGAAACAGTTTTAAACGAAAAGACTAACATGAGATGTGTAACATATTTGGTGAAGATACTCCAAAAGATCTCTGAGAAAAAGGGAAGATTAAAAAAAAAGACAAAAAAATATCATTTTCTTCAACATTAACAAGAAGTATCTTCCAAAGAGAAAAATCTTTGAAATATCAGGGAATTTGTCATTGCCTCTGTGTTACCAGGATTTCACACAAATAAGTTAAAACTTAATCGAAGAACTAAAAAAAGCCTTTTATACACTATTTGATGGGTCCAATCTTGAAGGTCTCCTCCAACCAGAACAATTCTATGATCACTCACTATAATTAAGCAATACTGGTTTTAGTCCAACAGGCCAGTAACCGGGCTAAAAAACTCACCACAGACCCTTCAGAATCCTGCACAGCTATTACAACGAGAAAACCTCACCTTCCTCTAAGAGCTGGAAAAGTGTGGACAGGCGGAATCCAGCTGGAACTGCTCCTATGGTTGCCAATACCTCTACTGTGTCATTCTAGTACCAAGAAATAAAACAAAATAAATTAAACATAAATAAATAAGTAAATAAAAAGAATAATTAAAAAAAACCAAAAACAAAACAATCACAAACCCAAACCACACCAAACAAACAGAAAAAGGATATTAGTATTCTTGCTGGTTTAATTCCATTCTCACTTAGAACTTTCTTGCTAAAAAAACCCTAACAAAATAGAGATGTTAAGATCTGTAGTATGAGCAACAGTATTTGGTAAAAGGCAAACCTTGTCTACAAAATAATTAACATTACAACAGAGGAAGGTGCTGTGTAAGAGACACACCTACCTCCGCTATAGCTCTTCTGACAGCACTCCAGTGAGAATCTGTTCTGGAAGAAAACATCTTTTTTATAACATATCATCTTCATGTGGACACAAATCTAAACAACTAAATATTGCTTTGTTTTTAAATGGCAGCTGCTTAATAACTGAGATAGTAATAATTATATATTTCCAGCCACTCAGACTAATTGCTAGACCATCTCATGAGCACAAAGCGAAAAAAAGCAAGTGACTGCTGTACTGAAAAGAAAAATGTAAAGAACCAAATACCCTTGTGAGGTATTCTCACTGTAAGCAGTGTACTGCCAGATTTAAGGAGGAGGAAGAAGAACTGTATACTGTGTTTTCACATCACTCCATTTACCTTTTTTTAATTTCAGTTCCATCTGCTGTTTCATCCACCACTTCTACGTGTTCTTCACTTCGCTCTTGGCTGTTGCCATCTTCGTTATGGACCTGTAATTCAGATTCAAATGGCAAAGTGTTTGATTTCTCCACAGTTCTGCTCTTAAAACTGCTTTCTCCACCCATAGTATGTGTTAATAGTTTAGAAGAGGAGATTTTCTGCCTGTGATGCATCACTCCAGAGCCCTGCAACCACAGACAACTCCCTTTACTTCTGCAGCTATACCAAGGGACTGAAGTATTCCTACAAGTAAGGAAGAGAATGCATTTGCCAAGTGGATTCTTTAAAAAGAGAAATACATCAGCATGCAGTAAAAAGCTACTCAACATGCTCTTCAGCTATGCTGTGAAAAGCTCTGTTCCATCCAATCCCTCAGTCCAAACCGCTTACTCGCATTTCAATGTTCACCACAATTGTATACTTGATATATTTGCATGTAAGTATATAAATTAACTTGTATAAGAAACTTTAAAAATGGGGGGAGAAAAAAAAAGTTATAAAGCTTTAAAATCCATTTGTTAAAAGGTTCTTCCATGGCGAATTACAGAGTACTCCAACATTTACATGGACTCAAATTTTATGTAAATTTTGAAAAGCCTGAATTAGTCCACAGCAGCTTCGAGTCTTCAGAGCTGACCTTTGCTGACAAAGATCACGACTTTCATACTCAAGAAACTTCTCTGCACTTGTACATCATGTCCTCACGAGGCACAAAAATAACTGCTTTTGGTAACTATCTCCACACACAGGAACACAAACACAGCGTTATTCCCAAATAACTGGCAAAACTCTGCTTTGGTGTGTCCCCGTGTAAGCACTGTGATCGATTTAAGCAGCTATGTTATCACCCATATATATAAAACAACAGAGGTGAGGCTGGAACAGAAGCAGGCTGCAGCACACTAACCGCAAGGTAGGTCCTAGGAACGAGGCCTCTCTCCCCTTTGGAGTTTTCGGCTACCCACCAGCCATCCGCCTTCTTGTCAAGTATAAGTAGGACTTCCCCTTTCTTTGCCATTAGAAGGAGAGACAGAGACAAAAGACAACTAAATATTTCAAAGCAGCTCCAGGAAGAATTGAAAGAAAAACACAATCCCTTAATTTTTCCCACCGCAAACCCCCGTAATGGCAAAAAGACATGGACAGGAGCCAATTAGACACTGGTAAAAGCCATTTCTCCCTGAATCCCACAAGGAACCAGCTGAATCCCAGAAGCATAGGATTTAGTTATAGTTATTGCTTAACACAGAATGATCTGCAGCCAAAACACTTTTAGAGAGACATACCATAAATGCAAGGTCCCCTTCCTGCTGTGCACTGAAGTTTCCAACTGCAATACATTCTTTAACATTTGGGTCGTCCAACAATTTCTCATCATCATCATCATCTGCTTCTTCACTGTCTTCCTCCTCACCGCTTTCTTCATCTTCACTCTCATCCTCTTCTTCATTTTCATCTTCTGTTTGAGGAGCTTTCTGATGTTCCTCACCCCTACCCAAAATAAATCAAACTTTTTTTTATTATTTCAACAAAACTTACTGGAATTGCTGCAAAGCCCTGCAATAGGGGCTCCTCTGCCAGGACATTAGCACGGACAGAAATTTCATTCCTGCATTTTACTCTGTGTCCTGATCTGAAAAACCCTCCAAAATCCCACTGGCATTTCCTCCCTAAGCAGACAGGCTATGCTGCATCCTCTCAACAGACACATCGTTCAGCTACTAACCAACACCCACAGAAGATCCCAGCGCGTCCTTCATGACTGCATCGAGAACACAAACCCGGTAAGAGCTGGCTTTTCAGCACTTCTTGTGTAACTGTGTGTTAAGATAATAAAGGGACGGAGCTAACAACTTTCCAGGGTCCTTTCCAACTGCACATGTACAACTCTAAAGTGTGGATGGTATTCATTCATTGAAGCAACTTACGCTGCGTGATTCGTAGTCACGTCACCCCGAGCCGAGACGAGAACAAGTTTCTGCAACTGCTGAGTGAGTTTTAGCAGCAGCTTTTCTTCTTCTTCTTTCCTCTGACTGTAATTCCCCACAGGTGCAGGCTCATCAGCCTCAGAAAGAAGAATGCAACAAATTGCTCAAAGTTAAAGTTTCCCTATGAAGTTAGTTTTCCAGATGTGCAAGCTTTCACCTCCCTGGGCTGCTGTCACTCCCTGTTTGGTGACAGCTCTGCCAAGAAGAAATTTCACTTTAATTTTCAAATCTTCATTCTCTGCTTCCAATACAATGCATTGGGTAGACAGACATTTTATAATGTATTGGGCTGATAGAGATGTTAAGGACAACGCAGCATTAAAAATATGCTTTTAAATAATATAAATGGATCTCAGAGATTGCACAGTGCTAGACATTGCTCTTGTCCTGAGGTCCCTCAGATTGAAGGAGGCTGGTGTTCTTTATCATAAAAAGGGATTCTTCCGTATCATATAAAAGGACTCTTGATCAGGGATTGTAGTGATAGGATGAGAGGTAACAGTTTCAAATTGAAAGAGGGTGGATTTAGATTAGATATTAGGAAGAAATTCTTCACTGTGAGGGTGGTGAGACACTGGAACAAGTTGCCCAGAGAAGGTGTGCATGCTCCATCACTGAAAGTGTTAAAAGACCAGGTTGTACAGGCCTTTGAGGAGCCTGGTCTAGTGGGAGGTGTCCCTCCCCATGGCAGGGGGGTTGGAACGAGATGATCGCTAAAGTTCCTTCCAACCCAAACCATTCTGTGATTCTATGATTCTCTAAATGGTCTCTGTGATGTATTTTGGAGAAAAACATTAACAAATTTGTCTCTGCACTTACTTTTTTCAAACCATGAAGAGCACTTATATTCTCATCCACCAATTTCTTCAGCTCTACGCATCTGCATGGGAAGCAAGACAGACAGACAGCATTTTCTCAAGAACTGGATAGATGGGTCACCCAAATGATGCACGCATACTGAAACCTGTCAGCTTAGATACCAGACCTTCACCCAGCTCTGTGTGCATGGGCCATGACAAACAGCAATACAGGCCCAAACAGCAGCTTAGCTGATTGTCACCTGTGATGTGCAGGCTCCCACTTAAAACTGCCTCAGCCCTTGAGGACTGGGAAGAAGCGAGCCTGTTGCTTCCACCTGGAAAAACAGAGCCACAGGGGCAAGGAAGAGATCTGCACAATGAGGAAAAACGGGAAGGCATCCAGGGAAACTGCCTGCTCCTTCTGTGGCAAAGGCGACGGAGAACTGAGCCAATCCACCCGACCAGAAGACGGTTCTTTCCACAAGCCACACAACTTAGGAATTAAAGTTTAAGAGAGGGGGAAGAGCTGAGGGCAGGGCCATCCCCCTACCTCGGGGACCCCTCGGGCGCAGCCTCACCTCTGCGAAAGGCCTTTCCTCTGCGCGGGGGCCGAAGCCGCGCACTCCGCCCGCAGCGCATCCACCTGCAACACAGGACACGGAGCTGTCAGGCCGGGCAGGGCCGAGCCGAGCCGAGCCCGCCCGGGATAGGCCGGGCCATCCAATCCCCGGTACCTGCGCCTGCAGCTCCCGGCTCCGCCGCTGCACCCGCTGCAGCGGGCCCCGCGCCCGCCGCCCCGACATGGTCGCTAGGCAACGCGAGCGGCGCGGGCAGATGTCGTCACTTCTGGGGCGCGCTGCACGCCGGGAGTCGCAGGCGGCGGACGATCGCCCGCCTGAGGAAGGGCGGAGGTGGGAGCTGGCGGTCCAGCATCGTCCCGTCCGGCCCGGGCACGTCCTGGACGCCTTCGGGGGCTGTCCCGCCGCGAGGGGACCCCTCTCGGAGCCGTAAGGGCCTCACCCAGACCAGGCCGAGCAGCCAGGGCCCGGCCTGGGGACTGACTGCCATCCGGCCCGCGCTCTCCCCGCGGGTACATCCCGGTGCTGGCCTCCCCTGAGGCTGTGCTGCGTCAGCTCTTACCTCGTGCTGGAGAACGTGCGTGAGCGTAGCTGCCGTTCCCGGTCATCGTTCTCCCTGCCTCGACAAAACGGCACCTGCACGCAGACCAGGCCTCAGTGCGCAGAAACCCCTGTCTGGAACCGCCTGCCAGTCTCGGTGTTGGAAATCAAAAGGTGCCCCGTGGAAAGCTGTCAGTGCCTCACCAGTAAAGCCAGTACAACCCGGGCCCAGCTGATGCGGTCTGAACCACGCGCTGCAGTGGCGGCAGCTCTGCTAACAGGAGCACACCCGGCGTTGGCATCAAAGGAACTTCCAAAGCCACTTTTCGACCAAAAAAAAAAAAAAAAAAAAAAAGCCACAGGACTACTACAAATCAGCATTTTGTAATCTGGGTGGGTTTGGTTTGGTTTTCCCAAAGAACTTTTTTAGCTCATAATGTAGTTGAAAACCACAGCGCAGTAAATCCCC
>WUAM01000213.1:430085-451196 GCA_024336885.1 Actenoides hombroni
GCCACCGTTAAAGGCGGTGGGAGCGGGGAGGCGAAGCGTCTGCCCGCGCCATGGCGGAGGGGGCCTCGCAGGTAGCGGCCCGGTCCGGGAGAGTCCCGTGCAGCCCGCACGCCCTGGGACTGGGTCCTTGCCAGCGGAAGAGGGATGCGGGCGGGCGAGCGAAACTGCGGCATCCCCCGGAGTGTTTCTCGCCTCTCTGCTGTGCCCTGGGGTGAAAGGGACCTCTTGGTTTTCACTTGAGCCTCCAGCACCCCCTGACCAGCTGTCGCTGTTTGTCCCTTTTCCACAGGATTTGCTGCTGGCGGCAGCGTTTGTCTCCGATGCGCAGTACAACAGAAACATCCCTTTCAAGACCTCCCCGGAGGCAGTCAGGTAAGGAACTCCGCATCCCCGCAAACACCCCGCGCTGGGGGAGAACCAACTGCACCTGTGCTCGAAAAACGATAGCCGAAAAAGGGCCGGGGAGCTCTGGGTGCTGAGCAGGTTGGGTGGGGTGCAAAGAACTGTTATTTAAACTGAACGGGTGGCTCGATGCGTCTGTATGTTGAAGATGGGAAGGGAAATAAAAGCTTGCATTTTGCTAGAGGAAAAAAAAAAAAAATAAAATCAAAAGCTTTGAAGACTGAAGCTGCAGGAGTGTGGGGATGAAGAGGTTTGGGAGGCTTGGCCAGCCCTTACCTGTGTGGAAGGGGCTGCTGCAGTGTGGCCGTGCAGGGTTGGGTAGCACAGGGCTGCATGGCTGGGGAACAGCTCCGTGCCAGGCAGTCACGGCTGTGACCAGTTGGTTTGGCAGTGGGTGACACCAACCCACTGCACCCCCCAAATATTCAGCTGATTGAAGTAGCGTGTGGTGTACTACAGAGGCTCATGTGCGCTTCAGAAAGGGTAGTAGCTGCTAGGGGCAGGAGTAATAAAAAGTTTTAAAAGGAGTAATTAAAAGTTTAATTGGTGAAGGCTTGGGCAATTTTGCTTAAGATGGTTTTGCCTGCAAGTTACTTAGCTTTTAGCTGATGGTAAGGTGCTGAGCGACTTCAGAGAGGTGACACTTCCCTCAGGCTTCTGTTGCTTTAGGCAAACTATTTCCATGTGTAAAACTTAAAGGAAGAGAATCTTGTCCTGCCTTAAGATGCTTAGCACAAGTGGTAGAAATGATCCAGTTTTACATGGCTGTGTCTTGGTGGTATTGTTAGGGGCATAATACCACATCACCTGCGTAGTCGTCTGCCCTGTAGCCTTTTTGTGGGTGGATGCTGGGGAGATGAAATGGCTCTTCGTCAACTTTGGCAACTTTTTTTATTGGCAGAGGATCCGTATGCTCTGCGGATTTGCCCCTCATCTCTCCAGAGGAGCTACTGCTGGGTGCCTTTGTGTGAAACCTCCTGTGTGAGCCTTAGAGCAGGATGGTTATTGCCAGTGTTCACTGGGGGGGGGGGGGGGGGGGGGGTTGCTGCCGTTGGAAAAGAATATCACATGACCTCTGTATAAAAACCAGTTTACTGGGCAAGACTTGTACTGCCATTACCCTTCTTGCTCCGTGACATGAATAGCATGTGCAGTATTTTCAAGGTGCATTTGGTGAGCCTGTGGGTGTGTGCTCTGAAGCCTTTATTTATGGTGCTGCTGCTTTCTTTCTACAGGCTTTATTATCTCTATAACCACTGGATTCTGCGAACAGCCACCTACTTCTTCATCTTTCTCAACCTGTCCCTGGCAGTGTTTGAAGAACCTGCTGTGTATCCGCTCCCCTTCCTGGTATGTTTTTCACTGCAGAAGCAGCAACACAACTAGGATTGCGTTGGAAGAGCATGTGAGGGTTTCTTGCTTGAAGCAAGTCGTTGGAGGTGTTGAGAGATAATTGATGTTATTTCTGTTGGTAAAATGGGGACCAAAAAAGGGCATAGGAGCTGGATAGGGACTATGGGAGCCATCATGGCTGTTGGTGATGGCTGGTGTGACTGTGGACAAAAACATCTCGGAGAACAATTCCAGCCTTCTCTATGACCCAAGTCCAGTCCCCATGTCTGAAAGCAGAAGCAGAGTGTTGCCTTAGGACTGACTTTTCTGTAGCCTTTATTTGTTCTGCACTAGTGTGTTTGGGAGTGATGTTCTTCTTGAATCCTAAGCAAATACCAGTTTACTGGCTTCAACCTGCCTGTGGCAGGGAATTTCACAGAAGGAAGCCTGGAACTGTTGCTCAGTGCTAGATACAGGAGCCTGTAAACCAGCTGACAGCAAAACTTGCTGGAGAAACTTTTATACCGACTCTGCCTGTGTTTTCTTTGCCTATGTGAAGAGGGCTAGCACTTCTCTCGGTTGTCCTGACTTGGGCCCCTTCTTTCTTTCTCTCCCTGCAGGTCACTTCTCTGGTTGAGGTGTTGTGTCTTCTGGTGTTTTTCGGCCGCCTGACACATTTTGCAAAAGTCACTCTTGGCAACGTGTTCTGGAAGGATACCAAGAACATCTGCATCATGGTTGCAATCCTGGTGAGTTGAGTCTAGGGGAGCCTCCAAAGCTGAGGTGGCTTTTTCCTCCTGGTGCTTTCCTGGTAACATGAACCTGCTGTACAAGGACTCTGCAAGAGCCGTGGCCAAATCAACTGACAGCTGGGCCTGTTCTCACAAACCTGTTGTCTGTGCATCTGTTTTGTATCAGCCAACCCTATTGTCTTCACTATCTTGACATACTTCTGATGTTGCTTCTGGAACTTTCCTTTTTTCTACAGTTATCCCTAACGGACTTGGCCATATATGGGATCCTCAGGGTATACAATGTGAAGAGCATTCGATGGTCAAGAATTGTGAGGCCTATTTTCCTGATCAACTTTGCAGAGAGTCGCCAGGTAAGGAAGAGGTCTGGTGGAATGTCCTGGTTTTGGACAGTCTGCTGCTTTCTGTGATCCAAGGGATTTAGTAGAAAGGGGTTTTTTTTTGTGCAGAAATGGCCGAATTTAGTTTCCTGTGAGTGAAGGTTTCTCTCAGAGGTGGCCTGAAGTGAGAATTTGAGATGGAGAAAAGGGTGTGTTCATGCTGCTGCTGCTGCCTGGGCTCTGTGCAGAGTGCCAAAAGGCTTCTTCCTTTACCTGCCCAGAGCCCTGAGCATGCTTGGGGCTGCAACTAGAGTTTCTTGCCAAACACAGCACTGTGATGATCTAGGGAAGATCATGCTCCCCAGAGCATAAGACTGCGTGGAGAAGAAGTGATGTTTCCTGTAAGGTCTGTGCTTAGTGCAGCCCGTGTCGGGGAGCAACTCCTGTTTGCAAGCAGAGTGAGATGCTGTCCTCGGGAAATGTGAGCATGAGCAGCACCAGGGATGAGAAAACTGCTTCTTCCTGGGTCAGGGGCCAGGTTACTTATTTCTGGAAGTCTCCGAAGCAAACAAGTGCTAGTGTCACGCTGTTCTCAAACTGAACTTGTAGCCCAGATGGGTGGTTTGGACTCTGACTCCTCGTATCATGGGGAGATCTTTGCCCAAGACCGTTCTGGTCCTTGACTTACAAATGAATACTGTAGTGCAAATGCCTGGGGGAGGGAGCACTTGAACTCGCAGGCCCAGAACTTGTGTTTTCTGGCCTGAAGTGATGGGCTTCTGTCCCTGCAACAAGAGCATCTCAGCAATGCCGTAAGGCCCTTGGTCTCTTGCCTAGCTGGGATGGCCTTTATATAGGGTCTTGTATTCTGGCATCTTCTCTGGGGAATGGGGAGGAAAGGCCTGGTGCTCTGTCAGAGGAGAACATGGCTGGCACATCTGGGTTGTAATCTCTCCTGATGGACAACAGAAGAGTACCTGTGTCCCACTTTGCCTGTCCCTGTGTAGATGTTTGATCCAGATGAGATGATGAGAGGAAAAACAAGTACCATCTTGCATTTAAATGCTTCCCTTCTCCCTGGCAGATTCGGAGAGCTTTCCGCAGCATCCGCAATGCACTGCCGGAGATCACCTATGTCTTCTTGCTCTTCATGTTTAGCCTTCTCATGTTCTCCCTCATGGCCTTGAAGCTGTTTGGTGAGAGGTATGAATATTTATTTTGCTCAGAGCTGGGTGAGAACAATGTGTATGATACTTGGGAGCAGAAGGGAACGTGACAAATGATTGCTAGTGAATGGCTTTTGTTGGAAATCCCTGGCTTGTCAGCACTGCTGTGGACAGCAGGACTAGGGCAAGGAGTGGCCCCCCAGACTGGGCACTGGGGAGGCCACCCTTCAAATCCTGGGTTCTGTTTTGGGCCCATCACTCCCAGAAGGACATTGAGGGGCTGGAGTGTGTCCAGAGAAGGGCGGCAAAGCTGGGAAGGGTCTGGAGCACAAGTCTTGTGAGGAGGAGCCAAGGGACCTGGGGTTGTTTAGCCTGGACAGCAGGAGGCTCAGGAGAGACCATTTCACTCTTGACCACTCCCTGACAGGAGGTTGGAGCCAGGTGCAGTTCGTCTCTTCTCCCAAGGAACAAGCAACAAGACAAGAGGAACTGAACTCAGTTTGCAGCAGGGGAGGTTTAGGTTGGACCCGAGGAACAATTTCTTCACCACAAAGGTTGTCAAGTTCTGGTGCAGGCTGCCCAGGGCAGTGGTGGAGTCCCCATCCCTGGAGGGGTTTCAAAGCTGTGGAGATGTGGTGCTGAGGGACATGGTTTAGTAGTGATGCGGAGGTGCTGGGTTAATGGAGGAGGAGACCTTTAAGCTCATTGAGTCCAACCGACGTAAATGATTCTGTGATTCTATGAATACAAGTAGTGCTGATAGGTGCAGTTCCTGTGGTGGGGCATATGATCTCTGTGCTTAACTTCAGCTTGTCCTTTCCCTCCTAGGAACCTACAGACAGCAGAAGGCTTGCCGTATTTCAAAAACTACCTAGAAATTGTGTTTGACCTCTATGTGCTGGTGACAGCGGCCAACAGCCCGGATATCATGTATGTATGCTGAGCTTGCAGTCTTTCTGTTGGAAAGTTGGTGTCCTTATCTCGGGAGGAGCAGGACCTCTGTTTAGAACAACGCTGTGTTTTGCATTACGTATTTCACCACAGCGCTGACCAGAGCTGGGATGTTACAGAGACCCTGGGTGTTTACACTGAGAAATGCCACTAGTCCTCCAAGAGTGAGTGGAAGAGATGGTGTGAGTACCAGGAGGGTCTGTGAAGCCAGTAGCCAGCTTATGATTGAGATGTCATCCCAAGGCTCTGCACTTTAAACTTTTTCCCACTGAGGGAAGCTTAATTTCTGCTTGCTTTTCTGTGCACCTTCAATCAGGACCTGATAAAAGACGATGAAAAACTAGTTGGCAAAAACTGTTCTGTAACTGAACTAAAGCACAGTTTTTAGTTGGGCTGTTACCTGGCTATCCAAACCTGTACTGGAAGACTGTTTTCTCATGGTTTCTTTTATTTCCCTGTCTGCTTAGCAAGTATCAATCTCTGTCTCCCTCTTTAGGATGCCAGCATTTGACTTCAGCTCGTGGTACGCACTGTTCTTCATTGCCTTTGTCATAGTCAACACTTATATCTTCATGTCTCTATTCCTGGCTGTTGTGTACAACAACTACAAAAAACACCTGAAGGTAATGTTTGGAGGGGTGAATTGTGACCAGCAACCGTCTGCTTTTTCTGTATCACCTTGTAAGGAAATGTCTGGTTTGCCGTTGGAAAGCTTCTGCACACTGTCTGCTGCTGCTGCACATGCTCTTAAAGCAAAGGACATGTAAAGGGAGGTCTAAGTGAATTGGAACTCTTGCTATTTTCACCCAAACTGGCTAGGTGCTGTTTGGTAATTGTGATCGAAGGGTGAGTGCTGGAAATTCCTGTGTGGTCCCATGAGGAGATTGGCTCTTTGTCAGCAAGCAATCTGCCAGGGTTTCCCAGAGGCCGACGTCCCCAGGGTGTAAGGTTCTTCAGCTTGCTTGTTATTGTGTACAGAAGAGGATCTCCACCCCTGATCTCAGCAGTATTTGCTTACAGATGGGAAGCATGTGTGGACATGCAGATCCCGTGATCTTTGTCATCTCCTTCCTGTTAGCCACTATTCTTTGTCTTTCCTTCCGGTTTTTCAGTGCACCTCCCTGCAGCGGGCCAGCTATTGATCTTTCCAAATTGCCGTGCAGGGGGCCTGCAGTTGCCTTGTGAACAGTTTTGCTCATCACCCCCCTGACTGTGCTGTCCTTGGTGTCTAGCATCACTCCAAGTGTATTCCTCTGAGTAGCTTGCATCTCTGTGCCATGAAAATGCGATTGAATTAAAAAAAAAAAAAGAGGAAGGGTGAGTGAAGCTGCCTGAATCGTGATACTCTCTCTAGAATGAGATCCGTAAGCTTGCTTACATGAAGCACCGCAAGATGATAGAGGCCTTCAACCTCCTGAAGGAAGAGGAAGGAACACAGTTCGTGGTTAGAGAAGCCCGGTGGAAGCAGCTTGTGAAGCTGGTGGCTCCTGATATCAGCAACTCCCACAGAGAGCTGCTGCTTCACATCTCGGATGATGAGCAGAAGGGTTTCATAGGTGAGTAGTTAACGGAGATGTTGAGCCCAGATTGCTGCAACTGGTGTGCATATAGGTTTGCACTTGTCAAATGCCGTCTGGTTTTTTTTCTTTTGATGATGGCAGACTAATGTATAGTGCTCTCTCCTGCTGCAGACAAGAAGTCCTTCGTACAACTGGCAGATCTCCTCAACATCCAGGTGATTACCCTGAAAATCCGCAGCCATCCCCTGGGGCACTGGATGCCTCGTGTGTACAGGTCTGCGGTGAGCCAGTTCCTGCGCAGCATGGTTAGGCACCGGTGAGCCTCTGCTCTCTTTTTAGTAACAACAAAACCAAAAATCCTGAAAGCAAGAAGGGCTTTATGGCCTGCCTTGAAGGACCAGGCTAAATGCTTCACTTTAAAAGTGATCTCACCTCAGCAGTCTCTGCTGCAAAGCTGTGTCATGCTTCTTTGTCTAACCAAGTTGGTGCTCTCAGCTACTACTGCTCTGTTTCACAGCTGAGTCTTCCCAGAATTGCAGAGTTGCTGAGGTTGGAAGGAACATCTAGAGATGGTCTAGTGCAAGCCCCTTGCTCAAAGCAGGGTCATCTATAGTAGGCTACTCGGGGCTGTGTCCAGTTGGGTTCTGAGTGTCTCCAAGGATGGAGAGCCATAATCTCTCTGCAACCTGTTCCTGTGTTTGACCACTCTTGATTAAAAAAAACCAAACCAAAACAAAAACCCAAACCAACAACAACAAAAAAACCCTGTTTTGTTTAAATGGAAAATCCAGTATTTCCACTTGTTCCCCTTGCCTCTTGTGCTTTCGCTGGATACCACTGAGAAGAGTCTGGCTCTGTCTTCTCTACACCTTCCCATCAGGTATTTGTACATCTTGAGATCCCCCTGACCCTTCTCCCCTTCAGGCTGAACAATCCCAGCTTTCTCCATGTATAGTGTGTTAGACCATGCCATCCTTTAATCGTTTTTGTGACCCTTTACTACACTCGCTCTAGTATGTTCGTGTCTCTCTTGCACTGGGAAGCCCAGTTGTGGACACAGCACTCTAAATGGGACCTCACCAGTACAGAGCAGATGGGGGGGAAAATATTCCTTCTCTGGATCTCTTCACAAAACTCTTCCTAGTGTAGCCCAGGATGCTGTTAGCCACCTTTGCCACCAGGGTGCACTGCTGGCTCAAGTTCAACTTGTCAACCAAGACTGCGCCTCCCCAGATCCTCTGCAGAGCTGCTTTTCAGATGGTTGACCTCCAGCCCGTGCCGCTGCCTGAAGTTATTCCTCCCTAGGAGCAGGAATTCCTCCCTAGCAGCACTTCCCTTTGAACACAGTAGGATTTTGCCCACTTCCCAGCTTGTCCGGGTTCCTCTGACTGCAACACACCCATCTGGTGTCCCAAACACCCCTCCCAGGTTTGCATAGTTTTCTGTTTCACTCGCCCACTCATTTCTGCTTGACAAATGCTGCTTGACTTGCTGGTAATTCAGTTGCAGTCAGAGAGCTCATTTAACGTTGGCAGTGGTGTACTTGGAAGGCTTGTGCTCTGCTTTATGTGGGACTTCAAAGGCAAAACCAAACTCTGCAGTAACTTTCCTAAATCCTCAGCTGTGGAGGAGAAGTGATGGGTAAAGTTAGTTTCCTAAACAGCAGTATTTGAGAGGAGGCAAAGAACTCCTGAAAAAACTGCGTAGCGTTTACCTTCTCAGGAGTGCCAAACTGACTTCTGTTTTATTTCTTGCAGGGGGTTTGTTTGGACTTACGATGTGATCATTCTAATAAATGCCATCTTCATTGCTCTGGATGAGGAAACCCCTTACATTTCTTACGCAGAGTGGGTCTTCCTTGCTTTGTATATCCTTGAGATACTCTTGAAAGTGTACACTTACGAACCGAGGGCGTTCTTTGGCAAGAATCAGTTCTGGAACTGGTGAGTGGCATGAATGTTTGTGCTAGAGGTGGTGTGAAGTGTGGTGAGACCTTTCGTGTTAAGAACTGAAAGTGTCTTGAAGAGATGGGCTGCCCGACACATGTACTAGGGTATAATTAAAACAACTGTACATGTCAGAGGGCGTTGTGCTTTTCCCTGGCCTAACTTGGTTCTGACAGACTACTGTTCTCTGCCCTGCTCTGCTGTCTCAAAGGTGACTCTGCAGCATGTGAAGATCGTGGCTGAGCTGGGAAAAGCCTTTTGCTAAACCAATCTTTCCCATCTCCCCACCCTGCAAATTAGTTTGGCACGCCACAGAGCTGCCTGGCACCAGTGTGAGGAAGAGGGGTCACGATTTCTAGATGTCGTGTGGCAGCTTAAATGCCCTGTTCTCTGTTGCCCACAAATCTAACAACACTGCCTTCCCTCGCGCTAGGTTTGATACCCTCATCATCTTTGCTGCCTTGACTGCAACGATACTCAATACCACCCTGAAATCGAGTAAGTGCAGCTTGAGCAGTCTGCATGCCTCTGGGAAACTCGGTGGTCTTGAGTTGTTTTTTGCCATCACCTTGGGCTCGGGAGGCTTTTTGGCAAGACAGTGAATTTCCTGCAGGGTTTCTAAGGACTAACTCAGGCTTTCTTGTTTTATAGCTACCTGTTATAAATAGCGTTTAACAAGGACATAATCATAACAAATGTAAGAACGTGCTTTATCTCTATTCTTCCCTGCTTATTTTCATAACCAAAAAAAAAAAATCTTTTATCCTTTCTCAGCCACAAAGTACAACAGCCAACAGATCCTGGACATTGTCTTTATATTGCGAGTCCTCAGGCTGATACGGATTGTTGACAGCATCCAAAGGTAATGAAGAGAACAGGATAGGGGTCTGTTTTGAGGGTCAGGCTGTGGCAGAAACTGGCTGAGACAGTGCCTTGACTTGCTCTGCATGGCTGCTTTGGGCTGACTGTGGCCACACAACAGAGCATCTCAAGGCCCTGTCCCAGTGTGCCTGGGATGAGCTCAGTTGCTGCAGTCTCTCTGGAAACTGGCTTTATATATAAGGACCTGTGGGGAGCACATGCTGGATAGGATGTGATGATAAACAGGAGCTTTAAAAGTGCAGCAGTTGTCATGAATCGTTTGCTGTAGGTTCCGGGTCATCATGAACACGCTGATAAACATCGTACCGACCATGTTGACATTCGGTGGGCTGACTCTGGTAAGGAATCCTGGTATCTTAGCTCAAAGCACTCCAGTTTTACAGGAATGTGTCTTAAGTGTCACACTCATGCTGTTTCCAAGAGGATAAATGCAAATGTCTGGATGGTGGGGCCTTTGAAACTGTAAGTGTCCATTTGATTCTTGGTCATTGCACATGTGAATATGTGCAGAGGGGTTGGGTTCCTGCTAGTTGCCAGATCAGGACAATCTTTATTTGCTCCATAGGGCAGTGAGGATGTTCTGTGCAGTCTAGACTTCATGCTCTAAGGAATCAAGCTGTGCTTTGAGCAAGAAGCTGGATGAGAAACCCGTTTCTCAAATAATTCCCTAAAAATATCTTCTGTAAATGATTTGAAAATACTTAATTACCATATATTTGGGCTGTAGTTCTTAGCTTATTATTCTTGCATAGTAGTTGCTCTTAGGTCTCTGGACTCTCTGCTGCTCCTCAGCAGCTTGCTGGGTCTGTAAAACTGGAGAACCTGCTAAGCTTGCTGTGGAGCTTGCTGCTCACTGGAGAAGCTGGCGATGGGGTTTCTCTTCCCAGGTTGTGTACTGTGTATTTGCTATCATTGGCATGGAGTTATTCCAGGGGAAAATCCAGTTCTTCCCAGCAGACTCAGATGCTCCTCATGCCTTGGAATGCGGAAACCCAGCTCTCAAGGGTTCTTTGTTTGCCCGTGGGAAATACTGCAAGAACAACTTCAACAACTTTGCATCGTCCTTCATTGTCTTGATGGAGCTCACTGTAGTCAACCAGTGGCATGATATCCTTTGTGGTGGGAGGTCCAAAGCAGAGCTTGGTGATTCCCTGCTCTTCCCCTTGTAATGCTTGTGCCTGTGCACATACTGCTGGACAACAGAAATGGTCCCTGCAGAGGGTCCCTGTTCAGAGAGGAGTTGCTGGGCACCATTGTCTGGTTCTTCCCTGAGTGCTCCTCTACAGCAAGGTGTTTCCCTCCTCTAGCATTCTTGCCCTTAACTCCTGTTATACTCTTTGCCAATGGATTTGCCAGTGTGACGGTTTACCCTGCAAAGCTGTACTTCATTGCCTTCCACATTGTCATGGTGATAATTATTGTCAAGTAAGTTTTTTGGGGTGCTCTCCTCCATTTTGGAGGGAAGAGGGGCTCTGCCCCCTTCTAGGGTGCTGGGGGTGGTCACACATGGTGTGACTCTTAAACAGGCAGGACGTGGAGTGTGTCCAGAGACAGGCGACAAAACTGGGAAGGATCTGGAGCACAGGTCCTGTGAGGAGTGGCTGAGGGACCTGGGGTTGTTCAGCTTGGAGAAAATGAGGCTCAGGGGAGACCACCTCACGCTTGCAGACTCCCTGACAAGAGGTTGGCATCAGGTGGGCTCGGTCTCTTCTCCCAAGGAACAAGTGATAGGACGAGATGAAACAGCCTTGGAGAGGTTTAGGTTGGACCTGAGGAACAATTTCTTCCCTGCAAGGGTTGTCAAGGCCTGTCCCAGGCTGCCCAGGGCAGTGGTGGAGTCTCCATCCCTGGAGGGGTTTCAAAGCCATGGAGCTGTGGTGCTGAGGGACGTGGCTTAGTGGTGCCCTGGCAGTGCTGGGTTAATGGTTGCACTTGATCTTAAAGGTCTTTTCCAACCAGAATGGTTCCATGATTCTATTCCACGGCATGGAGGGTGCCCGTTGCACGCTGCACCTCCTGCTTGTATCCCAACAGCAAACAGTTGGCAGCAGAGATGCCTTCTGCAGTGAAGGGGCAGCTGCACAGTAGCCCTGCTTCAAGGGGTCCCAGCTTCGCTGACAGCATGAGGCTGCTCCTTGTGCTCATGTAACACAAACCTCATCCCTGCAGAGCCTAACATGGGGGGGCTTTGAGCACCTGCTTCCAGCCTGCTCACCCAAACAGATCCTCCTGGGTAGTTGGTGCTGCCCAGCAACCCCTCCTGGGGCAGGAAACCTCCTCCCAGTCCTGCCCCTGGAGCTGGCTGGAGGAGGGGGCAGGGGGACTAGCAAGGAGGATTATGCTTGGAATTGATCTCACTGAGCCATTGCTTTTCCAGGTGGAGGAGCTGAATAAAAAGCTGACCCAGCATGAGAAGGCTGCCCGGACCCAGCAGCAGAGAGTTAAGGTAAGCAAGAGACCAAAAATGGGGGCACTGGGAGGTACTGGGCAGGGAACTGAGAGCACTGGGGAGCACTGAGGGCACTTGGGAGTACTGGGGTGACACAGAAGGGCAGTTGGAGATCTGAGGGCACTGAGGAGCCAGTAGGGGAGTGCTAGGAGCACTGGGGACACTGGGGAGGAAAGGGGGCACTGGAGGGCACTGGGAGGTGTGGGAGCACTAGGGGGCATTGGAGCGTGCTGAGAGATCTGGGGAGCACTGGGTAGTACTGGGGCAAAGGAAGCACTGGAGGGCACTGAGCACTGGAGGGTGGTGCTGTGAGCACTGAGGGGGCACATGGAGCACGGTGATAACTGGGAGAACTGGAGGCACTGTGTGCAGTTAGGGGCACTGGGAGAGCCCAAACTCCCCAGGGGCTGAGTTCTGGGCCAGCTCTGGAGCTGAGGGGCTGTGTCTGGGGGAGGTGTCCCTCCCAGAGCACCCCTGACCCTGGTCCCCCCCCTGCCTGCAGGTGCTGGAGGGGGAGCTGCAGGCAGAGGCAACCCGGCAGCAGGAAAAGGTGGCCCAGCTGCAGGCCCAACTGGCCCAGAAGGAACAGGCAGCTGAACACTACAAAGGCCAGGTAAGGAGGAGGGGGTGGCACGTTCCCAATGTCCCACTTGATGTCCTCAACATCCTCCCCTGTTTGGGGAAGGTTGATGGGTTGGGTTTTTTTCCTAGATGGAGAAAGCAAAAACTCACTACGATGCAAAAAAGCAGCAGAACCAGGACCTGGCAGAAAAGCTGAAGGTGATGGAGCAGCTGCAGAAGGAGAATGTGGAGCTGCGGAATGAGGCTGAGAGGTTGTCCAAAGAGCTGCAGCAGAGCATCCTGCAGGCCAAGGAGTCGGAGCTGAGCTGCAAGAACCTCAGCATCCAGGTCCGCAGCCTGGAGGCACAGGTGAGCATGGCAGGATGGCTTCATCCAACTCCTCCTCCTCCTGCACCAAGTTAGGTGGGAGTGCTGATCTGCTGGAGGGTCAGGAGGCTCTGCAGAGGTTTCTGGCCAGGCTGCCTGGGTGAGCAGAGGCCAATGGGATGAGGTTCAACAAGGCCAAAGGCCAGGTCCTGCCCTTGGATCACGACAACACCCTGCAACACTCCAGGCTGGGACAGAGTGGCTGGAAAGTGCTCTGTGGAAAAGGACCTGGGGGACTTGGTTAGAAGCTGTCTGAAGATGAGCCAGTGTGTGCCCAGGTGGCCAGAAAGGCCACCAGCATCCTGGCTTGAACCAGCACTAGTGTGGCCAGCAGGACCAGAACAGGGATCGACCCCCTGGACTGGGCACTGGGGAGGCTGCCCCTTAAATTCTGGGTTCAGTTTTGGGCCCCTGACTCCAAGAAGGACATTGAGGGGATGGAGCGTGTCCAGAGAAGGACTACAAAGCTGGGGAAGGGTCTAGAGCACAAGTGTTGTGAGGAGCTGCTGAGGGACCTGGGGTTGTTGAGCCTGAGGAAAAGGAGGCTCAGAGGAGACCTTCTCGCTCTTCAGAACTCCCTGCAAGGAGGTTGGAGCCAGGTGGGGCTCAGTCTCCCAAAGAACAAGAGAAAGCTCCAGGGAGACCTTATTGTGGCCTTCCAGTATCAGAAGGGGGCTTAAAAGAAGGCTGAGAAGGGCCTTTTTACAAGGGCTTGTAGTGATAGGATGAGAGGCAATGGCTTCAAACTGGAGGAGGGGAGAGTTAGATTAGAATTAAGTTCTTTACTCTGAGAGTGGTGAGACACTGGCACAGGTTGCCCAGAGAAGTTGTGGATACCCCGTTCCTGGAAGTGTTCAAGGCCAGGTTGGATGGGGTTTTGAGAGACCTGCTCTAGGGTGAGCTGTCTCTACTATATTCTCTTTCAAGTCCCTTCCAACCCAAACCATTCTATGCTTCCTCTTCCTCACCTCTATCATCAGCTTACTCAGCATCTCCATCCCTCCCTACTTCCCCTCCAGGTGGAATCTGCCAATCGGCAGCTGCGAGACCTCGGCAAGGACCAGGTGCCAACATACGTGCTGAAGGGCCAGGAGCCTTTCCGCCAGCACCCCGCTGACCTCAGCACTGACAGCCTTGACCTCAGCCTCGACGAAGCCCAACCGCTAAACTCCACCAGGTACCAGCTCCGCGGAGCCCATCCTGCTGCCCCTGGCACCGCAGACCCCACCCCCTCGATGTCCCCTCCTCCTCGCTGTTCCCTGAAGCCACCCATGAGCCTGTCAGTGCTCCCCTATGTGTTCCATCCCAGCAGGAAGGCTGGTCGCTCACGGTCGGAGACCTCGGCGGCGCCGGCGGGCAATGAAGAGTCGCCGGCGTTGCAGCGGTTGCCCCGTAAGGTGGAATCCCTGGAGAGTCTCTACTTCACCCCCATCCCCAGCAGGACGCGATCCCAGCTGGAGAGCAGCGCCGGCTCCCTGGGCGACCTCTCGCTCAACTCTGGCCGCAAGACCCGCTCGGCCCGACGCCACACCACCATCAACATCACCATGACAAAAGTGAGCTGGGGGGCACGTGGGTGTGGGGCAGGGAGGGATCATGGGGCAGGATCTCTGTGCTGAGGACCGGGGTTTGCTGTGTCCCACAGCTTGGGGGGTCTCTCTGAGAACAGGAGTGGCTTTGGGTAGGTCAGTTCTGTTGCTTCCATGAGTGGCTGTCACCAGTACCCGGCTGTCCAAAGGAAGTCTGAAATGCTGCAGGGCTGTTCGTGCTGCCAGACTCTGCACTGAGCTCCCCGCCCCGTGACACCTCGGGGGCACTGATGGATGACAAGGTGGACATGAGCCAGCAACATGCACTCACAGCCCCGAAGCCAATGGCATCCTGGGCTGCGTCCAGAGCAGCGTGGGCAGCAGGTTAGGGAGGGGATTCTGCCCCTCTGCTCTGCTCTGGTGAGACCCCCCTGCAGTGCTGGGTCCAGCTCTGGAGTCCTCAGCACAGGAGAGACAGGGACCTGTTGGAGCGGGGCCAGAGGAGGCCACAGCAATGCTGGGAGGGCTGGAACCCCTCTGCTGTGAGGCCAGGCTGAGAGAGTTGGGCTTGTTCAGCCTGGAGAAGAGAAGGCTCCAGGGAGACCTTCCTGTGGCCTTTCAGTACTTCAACGGGCCTTTCAGAAAGGTGGGGACAGAATTTTTATCAGGGCCTGTTGTGACAGGACAAGGGGTGACGGTTTTAAACTAAAAAAGAGGCAATTCAGACTAGAAATAAGGAAGAAACTTTTGACACTAAGGGTGGTGAAACCCTGGCCCAAGTTGCCCAGAGAGGTGGCAGATGCCCCATGCCTGGAAACATTCCAGGTGAGGTTGGCCAGGGCTCTGAGCAACCTGCTATAGTTGCAGATGTCCCTGCTTCCTACAGGGGCGTTGGACTAGATGACCTTGAAAGGTCCCTTCCAACCCAAACCATTCTATGATTCATATATTCTGTGATGTAGTGGCTTCTTGCTCCACCCCAACCCAAATACAATCAAGAACCAGCCTGTTTTGCCTACACAGCACCACATACAAGGACAATTTTGCTTTACAAGGCTTCATCTAGTACCACAGAAGAGACAGCAGGTAGAAGTGGACAGGAAAATAATATAATTATCAACCTGATAAAATGATGTTGTTAGCACACCAGCACCTAATTACAGGCTGTGAGCTTCATTCAGCAGCTTTCCTCACCCACCACAGGAAAAGTGGAGCAGATAAGTTAGAAACCTCTATCACCCCAAGCACGAGAAGCTTGAGCGAAGAAAAAGTATTCACCAATGAGATCAACTCCATTGTCAACAGGAAGAGAGGCTGCTGAGAGGGCTGAGACTTCATGCCAATGCCTTTCTGACACTACTTGGGAAACAGATTGGCTGCTTCGCTCAGCAAGGGAAAACATCTCTTACATAAGACCTTGAATGACAGTTCTCTTGTTTATGATCGACAGCAAAGAGACGAAGGACCCAGTTATTGTTAACTCAGGACTTTCTGGCAATGGTGAAATCTCCAAAGCCAGGAGACATACAACATGTAGGGAATAAATCTTCCTCCTGGAATCACCCTCTCTCTGCTATACACATAATCATTTCCAGTTCTGCTTGGTTTGCTCCTTCCCTGCAGCCACCTCACAAGTTTCCTTGAAGTCCTCCCTGACAGGACTCAGCAGAGAAGTGAACCCCACTGGAAATTACAGAATCACAGAATTGCCTGGATTGGAAGGGACCTTTCAAGCTCACCTAGTCCAACCCCCCTGCAGGGAGCAGGGACATCTGCAACTAGAGCAGGTTGCTCAGAGCCCCAGCCAACCTGATCTGGAATGTTTCCAGGGATGGGGCATCGACCACCTCTCTGGGCAACCTGGGACAGGGACCCACCACCCTCAGCATCAAAAATGTCTTCCTTCTGTCTAGTCTAAATTTTCCTCTTTCAGTTTAGAACCGTCACCCCTTGTCCTGCCACAACAGGCCCTGCTAAAAAGGGGCAGAATCCCCTCCCTCGACCTGTGCCCACACTGTTCTGGATGCAGCCCCAGATGCCACTGGCTTCTGGGCTGAGAGCACACATCACAGAAGTAGTGGAAATGCATCCACAAAGCTTTCTCCATCACGACTGGGATATCTTTACCACACAATTTCAACTTTTTGGGTTTTCAGCATGTGACCTTTGGGCTAAGGCTCTTCTCAGACGTTAAGAATTTCCTTCAGTTAATTGCAGTAACCATGCTTAGCCTCGTGAAGCTGAAAGTGTCCTCAGCTCCCTCAGTCTCACAGAAACAGGACCTCAAAGATGTCCAACAATGCTATGGCTTGTGTGTTCAGTGCTGGAACTGTACCCTGCAACCTCTGACAGATGCCTGTTATAACGTGAACTTTGCTGTTTACTCTCTCCCAGTAACTCTTCTCTGAATCCTCTTGTATTCGTTATTATAAGGGCATCTTTGAAGCAAGTCCTAGAGTCCTATTCCAATGTCTATTTAAAAGCTTCAGCTTATTTTCTTTAGACTTGGATAATTTAGGTCAGAAGGGACCTCCAGAGGCCACCTAGTCCAAACCCCTGCTGGAAATGCCCTGGAGGGAAATTGCCACCCTTCCTTTTTCTCTCCCCGTTATTAGCTCTTCAGATTTCAGTAAAGAAATTAACCCTAAAACTAACTGTGGACTCCTCAGTGATTTGTGATGAAAAGCATCATTAGCACGCCCTGCGTTACAGGTTTTGGCAGGCATTTTACCAATAGCTAACCTTCCAGCCAGAAGTACTTCACTTTAAATCAGATTTCTTCTGCACTAAAAATCCTTCCTGGGTTAGTCTGCACAAATATGTCATTTTAATTGATCTCCATCCAACAAGCTTTTTGTCTGAAAAATTCCACTTACAACTTTTCATTTTTGCCTTCAGAGCTCCTTAAAAAACTTTTAACTCCTCTGAGTCCAAAAGAGATGAGGAATGGTGTGGAAAACTAAGAAAAGAGGGGATATAAAGAAAATCTGACAAGTTTGGTGGGGTGGTGGGTAGGAAGGAAGAGTTCTGCTGCTACCTGTTGATGCCTCTCATCACATCTATAGAAGGAGACACCCAGTACCACTGATTTTTTTAATTGCTACAAGATATTTCCAATATCCCTCAGGACTTTTTTATTATTATTTTTTTAAACTCCAGCAAGCTGGTCCCTGACCACAATGGTTTCTGAAAAAAAAAACAACACAGAGGCATGTTATAAAGCACTTACTCATGGCAGCTTTTCCAAAGAAGTTGTTCATTATGTTGCCCTTTGCTGGCGGTTTGCTGCTTACTGCAGACACCTAGAAGCAAACAGAGGAGTAACCACAGGAATTATTCGTGAGATGCAGCCCTTAAAGCACACAGCACTGCTTCTGGGCAAGGAAAATAAATACATATCATTTGTTGGTTAAGCAGTGTCTTAAATTTCAGTATCTGTTTAGGATAAAGTTGAAGACACTAAGATACTACACGCATCAAAGAGTCGAGAGTAAGTTACTCACGCCTCCTTAGCTAGGCCTTCAAACCTAACTTGGGTTCCATTCCCATCTGATGGCTGACAGCATTACCGAAATGAGTGGTTAGGATTTGGGTCAGTTCCCAGTCCAGAACTGTTCTTTTTGCAAACTATCAGTGCCTCAATTCACAGTAACCGACAGAGGAAAGAACACAAATTGGCCAAACCATGAAAACTTTATCCAGCTACTCTGGCACGTACGTTGCTCTGAGCCGTTTGCAGAAAATACCACTGCTCTACTCCATTAATATAGCCACAAAAGTGAAAAATCTCACACAGACCAAAAAAACCCAAACCCAAAACAAACAAAACAACCCACCTAAAGAAGCTTGACCTCTTAATCTCATTTCTTTTGATGCATAAAGGTCAACCAGACACTAAAGATCCACCCCCCAAAATCCTCAGACACACATATTTCACCAGTTCTAAATTCACTATAAAAGTCAGGAAAATGAACCAAAATGTAGTCGGTGGTTACAAAAAAGCCAAGCCATATGTAGGGAACATTATAATTTTAATAACCATTTACTGGCCATGTCACTTTAAAAGCAACTAAACTAAGTAGAATTAAAATGTAATCCTATCCTGGTAAAAAAAAAACCAAACCAGCAGTTGAGAAGATAAACAATTTAGTTTTGCACAGGTCAAGCTCTGAAACTTCCCTCACAGACTAAGTTTAAACACCTTGATACTTTTAAGACCTGGACTTCTCACATTTCACTTACTGCTCAAAACAAGTCCTTTTAAGCACAATGGAGAGAGCAAGATCCTCCATTGGTGTATACATTGGCAGAACTGAAGACAATGGAACAATTGTCTCAATAATGCAGCTATGCTGGTTTATACTTGCTGGAGATACTGGACTGGAGAGAGTCCAGAGAAGGCTACAAAGATGCTGAGGGGACTAGGGCATCTCTGTGACAAGGAAAGGCTGAAAGCCCTGGGGCTGCAGAAGAGAAGGCTGAGAGGGGATCTGATCAATAGCTAAAGGGTGGGGGTCAAGAGGATGGGGCCAGACTTTTCAGTGGTGCCCTGTGACAGGACGAGGGGCAATGGGCACAAACTGGAACCCGGGAGGTTCCATCTGAATAGGAGAAGAAAATTCTTTGCTGTGAGGGTGGCAGAGCCTGGCCCAGGCTGTGGAGTCTCCTTCTCTGGAGAGATTCCAAACCCTCCTAGACAATGCGATCCTGGGCACCCTGCTGTGGGTGACCCTGCTGGAGCAGGGGGCTTGGACGAGATGATCTCCAGAGGTCCCTTCCAAGCCCTGCCATTCTGGGATTCTGTGATACTCACATACACAACCAGCCATAGGTGCACAAGCACTTTCAAGCCTCCCATCCTTACCCATATCCAGTTCTTCAAAACAAGGAGGATTTCTTTAGCCCCTCTGCAGCTGAATGCTTTGCACAGTACCTCACCTAGCCTGGCCACAGCAACCTGGCAAAAGGGCAATTCTGATCTTGTCTCTATAGCTCAGGCTCCCAAACACGAATGTCCCCAACAGTATCACTCAGAAGATCTTTTGACAGACTGCTTGCCACTGACTGACTATGAGGTAGTGTCTCAGAATCCTGGAGCCATTTTTAAAGACTACTGGAAAAATAAAATAGCTTCTTTCTTTTTAATGTTGGCGAGACGCATCAGACTAACAAGCCTGGAGGCTCAAGGCCCACGTATCCTCCTAGAGCTGGTACAGCCCAAGTGGCCTTCCCAACACCACACTGCCAACATGATGTTTCCGGGCTCTTGGCTTTTTGACTAAGACTATCAATAAGAAGACCAGTTAGGACTTGCTGCGATGGTGGGCTGGGTGGTGTGCTTACCTATTTAGTTAGAAACAGATCAAGACCACCAATTAATTACTCATAGGCCACCAGAGAGCCATCAGCCTGTAATGATTTTTTGTCCCCGTCAGTTTGGGTTGGATGAAACACAAAGGGCTGAACTTCAAATTTCCTTGGAGCCTCAGCCCAAAGTAAACCAGTGGCATTGAAAGCAGCACTACATTAGCTATGGAAGTCAACAAGCAGAACTTTGTGTGCTGGAAGCTGTGTACATATAAGCCTGGGAATATACCACCTTCCCTGCAGGACAGGTGCTCCTGCCAGCCCCCCCAGACTGCCTGCAGGGTCTATGCTAAGTCTGCTCCCAGAGTGAGGTTGGCTCATGGAAAGCCAATACCACCCTCCTACTGAAGACTCCCCTGGACTGGGGCCTTTCCCATTTGCAATGTCACAGATGGCCCCGAGGCATCTACAGCATTAAATGGAAAAGAAATATTAGGAAAGAATTCTAAGAGAGATAATTTTAGCCAGGTTTAATGCAATTTAGTCACTGGAAACAGGAGAAGAGCCAGCACTGTATGACCAGCCAGCTCCACGCAGGCCACCACCAAGTGGGTGAACAGATTACAAGGACCCCAAATGGCATCACCCACCTTTTTTTGTCCTTTTGTTGAATTCTAGCAGACTCCATTTTCTTCCCAGGTTTCTCTACTGCACTGTTAGAGGATAACTCTGGTTCTGCTACAGGAACCGAAGGCTTGACTACTTCTTTCTCCTCCTTTGGCTGCTCAGGCACAGAGTTGACTTTGAGTTTATCTGTGAATAAACCATTAAGAAAAAGCAAACACAGGGCAATCAGCATGAACAACAACTTACAAAATGAGCTGGATGAACAAAATACCGTGAACCAACAATCCAGAAAACATGGCAGATGATGTGTAAAAGCACCAAGGGATCTAGACTGGCCAAGCTCTGCCGTACGTGAAAAGAGGGCATGATTCAATTTCTAGCTGATTTACCCATTGGGTTCTGTTCCTGGTGGCACAGCCCAAGCACACCGCAAGCTGAGTGTGCTGCAGCAGTTAAACTCTGCAGGAGAAGGCTACAAGGCAGTGGCAGAGGCCCGCAGTCACCAGGACCCAAGGCACTGCAGAAGGGTTGAGAATCCCTCTTGCATAACACCACATCCATCTCCATGGTCAGTGAATCCCTTCTAAATTAGTTTTAATCCATCAACAAAGTGCCCAGAAACAGGTGAACGAGGACTGACCAAGAGCAATGAGGGTTGCGCACAGTTTCCATCCTCCATAATCTTAGAGCACGTAATTGAGAAGAGGGCCCACGGGAACCTCATGAGGTTCAACAAGGCAAAGGGCAAGGTCCTGCACTTAAGTTGGGGCAAACCCTGGTGTCAGTCCAGGCTGGGAGATGAAGGGGTGGAGAGCAGACCTCTGGAGAAGGACTTCGGGGTGCTGGAGGGTGAAAAGCTGGACATGAGATGGCAACATGCACTCAAAGCCCAGAAGCCAATGACATCCTGGGCTGCATCCAGAGCAGTGTGGGCAGCAGGTTGAGGGAGGGGATTCTGCCCCTCTGCTCTGCTCTGGGGA
>WUAM01000213.1:459797-475074 GCA_024336885.1 Actenoides hombroni
GTCTGCACACCAATCCTTGGTAGTAACTCTAAGCATGGGGTGTTATCACTGCTAGAAGCAGACACTGTCTGTGAGAACAGGCTGCTGACTGCAGAAAGTGCAGTTAGTTAGAAGAACTGAGCTGAAAAGTAAAATCACCAAACAGAATTAGTTCTGTTCTCACTCAAACCAGGACAGACTAAAACTAATATTCATTAGTTTTCCATGTATCTAAGAAGATAAAAGAGAACTTGATACTTGAAACCTCATCTTGGAGAGGGAAAAACAAAAGATGACCATGGCATTAAGTGTGTGTTGGCCAAGTTGGATCTTCCTTTGTTTGTTCAGTTGTCTGGGGTGTTTAAATGCAATATGAAAGAATAATTGATTATTAGCATTGGATAAATAATAGTAACGTTATAATTTATTGGTGTTTGATTTGACTACTACACAATGGAAGAACCACTGGAAATTTCTTTTGCTGGGAGTGATATTCCTGTGGGGTTTGATTCTTTTAATTTTGTTTATTGTTTTCTTAGGATTTCTCATGGATATGTTTCAAGTACCTATCTTGCCTGAACCATCTCCTCTTGAAGAAAGCGAGGAGCAATTTGAGGTCTTTTGCAGAAAAACTGGTATGTGCTATTTATTTTTTTTTCACTCCCTGATAACATCACTCCTTAATGTCCTGTTTACTCCTCACACCAGTCCTCATGATGTACCATTTGAGAATGGCAGAGGCACTTTGCTGCTAGCAAGCCTGTTAATGTGTGTATTGAACATGTTGGAGTATGTTTCTGGTCTGGCTGGATGCAACCATGACCATCAGTTTTTTGGTTAGGGTTGAAAATGTGACTTTTTAGATAATTTTAATTGGGTGAAGATAACATTGGTTATCCTTTAATTTTTTAAGAGCCTGATGGAGGTCTGAAACCTAACAACATTGCCCCTGTCGTGCCTGCGTTTTCTATCTTTGAAGATGAGAATGAAAAAGAGAACAGTGGGTAAGGAGGAAAAAAGCAACATCTGAGTTCCACTTATTAAGAATTACATATAGGATCGATTTGTATTCCATATAGCTTTGCTGTGACTGTATTTGCAGGATTGGCTTGAATACAGTCTCTAGCAGCTGTGTGGCAGTGGCACGAGAAAGATGTAGTTACTTCTCGATGGAATTGTGCAATTTCCCTCTTTGGACAGTGTGCTCGAGATGCTTAATTTTCCAAATAACTGTGGGTAGCTTGTTTCTTTGAGCAGCTTCTCGAAGTATCTTCAGATGGGATTCTTGAAAAAGAAAAAAAAAAGTTTAAAAAAACCTTAAAAACATGTCTTTGTTATGATCAGTCTGCTTGGGAACGTTTCTGGGGAAAAGCTATTCTAAACTACCTGTTTTCTCAGGGCCCTATGGCATAAAAGCAAGACAGAGGAGCCTAGAACTATTGGAGAACGTCCCTTGACTGACTGTACAGCGGGTACAGAAGTGAGTGTTTGGTTTTATTGCAAGAATGAGCCTTGAAAATAGGTTATGTAGTTATAAGGGCTATTGGAGACGGTCGTATTCGCTTTTGTTCTATCCCAGTCCTGCAATATTCATACAAAGTCCAGATACCTTTTCTCATTTCGTGCCAATGGGGTGAACTTTTTCAGCTGTGAATTTCCACAACACTCCTAGGAGCGTGATAGTGGAGACCTTTATCCCTAGAACAAATGGGACTGCAGGTGATGTATGGAATTTGGCATCTGGGTAAGGATAGGGAGCAAGAAACACCTAATGCTCTAATAACCACCTAACAGTTTTCATAGCCAAGAAGGTGTATAAAGCTTTGAGCTGCTGGGATACAAGTGATCACTAAGTAATAGGGTTTTTCAGACTCTTATGGTGATTTTTTTGTTGTTGTTGTTGTGGCATTGATTAATGCCAACACTCAGGTCTGATATAAAACTTACTTGTGATTTCAGTAATATTTCCATTCCTGTATTTTTCTAATACTGTAAGTTAGCACAGACAGACTCATTATTGAACCTGCCTGCAGAGGTTGCTGGTAGGTTACAGCACAGCTCTGGCAGGATAGTTTGATGTCTTAGTTTTCAATCTTTTTTTTTTTTTTTTTCCTCTCTAGGAAGAAACCGGGACACTGGAGTTCTTAAGGGATGATTATACAGTGTGGAATGTACCGAGCAGCAATAAAACGTTAGCTCCCAGTCCAAACAACACAAGAGACTTTGCACGAGCTGCCCAGCTTGTATCAACACCATTTAATTACCTGTCGGGGCATTCGCGACAAGCTTTGGAGGACAGAGGTAAAATAATGAATGTTTTGGGTTGATAGCATCTAATTTGGTACTGAGTAAGCTTGTTCCTGTGTACGTGTTCCTTGCAGAACAGTGGCTGGCCCAGCCCATGGGCTTTCCAAGAATTTTTTATATGGGGGAATAAGAGAAGGTGGCAAAGGACAAGAGAGGCTTTGACTGAACTGTTGAACTGCTGTTCTGAACTGTTCCAAGGGCTTGTAAATAGTCAAAAGTGGACTGAAGTCCCAGTGCTGCTGCCTTCTGGGGGCACCATTATGTCTTGGAATACTCTTCCCAGAGAAATGAAGCTTTTATTTCTAAACTTTTAAATAGGCTTGTTCAGCTCTAGCTCTTGTGATACCTGAGCAGCTTACACAGCTGCAGTGTGACTTAACCTTCTTGTCTCGGTAAGGATACTCTAAATGTGCTCGCCTTTGTGGAAAATAAACATCTCCTATTGTTGCTATTCTCTTTGTTCAGCCTGCAAGGATGACTTGCCACAAATGGATCTGGAGTTTTCTGAAGAACTGCACAAGAAGGCAAAAAATAAGAAGTTAAGGTACGTCATGACTTGCTGAGATTTGTCAGTGCTGGGCAAATCAGTGCTGGAGCAGGCAGGTCTGCAGTGCTCCTCACCACACGAGCTTTCCTACTAATCTACAGCTGACATGTTTGTGTCAGTCTGACTCTGCTTAGTGTATGTCTTGGCACTCTGCGGTATTAAATGAATCTGGATATGGTGATAATGCTCCTAAAAATGCTCCTATGACTTCAGTTTTCTGACATGTTTTCTGGATAACTTTCAATTTAAGTTTTAACAGTGTGCGTAGAAAATACTACTGCTTTTTTTTTTTTCCCCAATATTGGCAGAACTTGTTGGCTGATAACTTTTGAGGTTATTAGACTATGGGCAGCACAATATGACCAGATCTTACTTTCTTCAGAAATGCCCATTGTATTCATCTTAATGTTGCTTATGGCCAAGGTTACAAGTGCAAACATTTGACACTTTCTTGCTTACTGAAGATGCAAAGCTACCGTGCCAATTAATATTTTGTTTTAAATATGTAGCCCTGCTCTTGAACACGTTTCAGAACACGGAGACCTTCAAGGAAATGTCTTGAAGCAAGGAAATGGGATTCAAGGAATTGCTACAGCTGTTTCTCAAAGATTACCTGAGCAGACTGCCACGAGCAGAACAGAATATTCCTCCTCTCTTGGGGTGGACAAGACTTTCCATAAAAGGCTGCTTGGAACTGGGCAGGAGAGGACAGCCCGGAGTGTTACAGCTGGAGGTACAGAGCGTTGCTTATTTCTTCTTCTGTCAAATCTGAGACCAGAGCAGTGTCATGTTCCTGTTCACGTGTTCCAGCATGATGGTGGTTGTTGCAGTGAGTGAACGATCTTGTGGATCATGCAAGGAGATCTCCTTGGACAAGTGGGGGTCATACCTGTGTTATGTGATGCCAAAGATGCTGTAAAGCACAGGAGTACTCGGGAGTCCCCAGGGGTTCTTTGCTAGCTGGTACTCGAATACTTCAGAAGCATCTATCTGAGTAGCTTTAAAAGGAAAGACATGTCTATAAAAGCTGGATTGTCAAGATTAAGGAATATTTAGCTTATGCCTCTTTGATTTTTATGTTGTGAGGTTTTTTGTTTTGTTTTAAATCAGTGACAATCATCCAAGTATAAGCCTGTCACCCTTTTGAAATGCCACTTTTCTTATAGCTGAAATAATTTTCTTCTTTCCATGAAGCCCTTGTTGAGAACCCTTGGGATAAGGAACTGATTTGCAAATTCTTATCAGAGCTTCCCAAACCACTCCACACTTATGCCAACTACTTTGAATGGAAAACCACTCTTCCGCCCATCAGACTGAAAACTGAGCTCCTGCTGGGTAAGAGCTACTTCCAAATATTTCCCTTTAAAGTATTTCTTCAGTTTTTTCTGGGAGAAACTGAAGTATTTTTTCTCTAGTTCAATTTAGTAGTTGAATATATATATTGCATGTATATCCAGACAGCTTCCCGATTATCTAAACCTCAGATTTTAGATTAAATTAGACCTGGGGTTTTGTTGTTTAGTTGTTTTGTTTGTTTGGTTTTGATTTTTTTAACATAAGCACTTTTAATTAGACATTCTGAGTAGGGGCTTTTCCTTGTTTTCCTTTCCTAGTAATCTGTGACATGACTCTCAAACTTTGTGTAGAGCAGCCGTCCCATGTCAACAAAAGCTGTACAACAGTCATTGCAACATACTTGTATGACTTAAACATTAGTGTTTACTTTTTAAGGAGTGCACTTTGGAATTTGATTACTTCCAGGGAGACAGACTAAAATAGAAACACTGTTTTTCAGTATGTGGCATTTCATAGCCCTCTTGTTCTCCAGGGTTAGGACAGTCTCTCTCGTCTGGAAAGGCTGACAAGCAAGAAGAGACTTGTAGAGGAAATCTGGCACTAGGGTTAAAGCAATAATTTATACAGGCTGGTGCTTTTGGCTTTTTTTTTTTTACTTCCCTGAGTAGTGATGTGAAATTTGCAAGCAGTGAGTTTTTTGGTTTTGTTTTCTGTGAAGTTCAAAAGCAGGACTTAAATGTTGGTAAATCTCTTCAAGGTTCCAGCTCCTTCCACGTGGACTGCTTGGTCGGAGAGGGAGCTTTTGCCCAAGTCTATCAAGCTTCTGTTCTTGATGCAAGTAACCCTAGAAACAATCAGAAAGTAATTTTCAAGGTAAGGAGCCTTGATTTGGAATAGCTCTACTGGCAAATTTGTGAGTTTTAGAGTAATGACACCTGCCCTGGGTGTATTCTGCCCAGTTCTCTTGGTTATAAATATGAAGTAAAGCGTGTTGGCCTATCCTCAAAGCCTTGTGTGGGTTGAGTGCTGTGATGTCCGATTCCTCTTGTGTGGGAAGTTATGTATCCTCCTGACTTGACTTGCCTCTTCAGCCCTCCCTTACAAAAGTAGTCACGAGAGGCCTAAGGAGTAAGACTGGCAGGGCTAGGCTGAACAGAGGCAGCCGCCTGTGCAAGCGCTCGTAGTCTGCAGCAGATGCTAAAAACGTAGGTGGATTGATGATAAAACTGGGGCTGCCCTTTGTTCCAGGTGCATGCCCACAAGCTTTTTTGCGCTCCGTGCCGCCAGCCTGCGTGGTGGCAGCTGGCTGTTACATCAGCTTAGCTGGGTGACACCTCTCCAGTGCTGTTTTATCAAGAAAAACACTTGTCGTGGTGGCGACTGTAGATGGAGCAGCTCCCTCTCTGCTCTGCCCTGTCCGCTTCAGCGCAGGAATGAGCAACAGATGGGAGCGTGTGTTTACTGCGGAGCCGCTGCCAAAAGGAAAGTCTGTGCAACTGCGAGGTCAGCCAAGGCCAGAGGGTTGGATGAGGTCACACATCCCTGCATCTGCTGCTGGCCCAGAGGGCCCCGTGTACGGTCGCCGCGGGCTGCCTGCAGCGTGATTGAGCTCGCACACCCCCGCTTAGCCTCTCCACATCAGGTCTACCTCTGGAATCTGTGGATCTTCTCCATGACGTTTAATCTTTCAGCAAAAATCTTTGTAGTTTAGCACCTTAACCGACAGCTTTCTAGTATGTAAAAGGATTTTGTTGGTTTGGGGTTGTTTTTGGAGCATCGGGTGTTCAGCGTAGCAAGGAAAACGGGGTAGGAATCAGAAGGGTTTTCCTGTTTTGACTTCAAAAGCCTTCCTTCTCTCTGGCACAAAATGTGTATTACCAGCAGAAACATGGATGTTGTACAAAGATTGGTGTTTTAAAGTCACAGAAGAGGGTATAAGCCAGAATGGAATCATGGCATGTGATTGGAGTCTTGATTCAAGAAGACTAATGTTATCACCCTGAGGTTAATTACTATAGCTATAAGTATCTTGTTTGGTCAGGAGGAAAAATGCCTAGTCTGCCATTAAAAACAAAACAATAAACAAACAAACAAAAACAAACCCAGAAAACCCAACATGAGAAGAACTCTAGCTTTTAATGCTAATGGATTTTCACAGTAAATCAGCATCTTGGTTGCAGGTCCAGAAGCCTGCCAACCCTTGGGAGTTCTACATAGCCACACAACTGGTGGAAAGGCTCGATCCGAGTATTCACCATCTCTACATCCACTTCTATTCTGCCCATTTCTTTCAAAATGGAAGCATTTTAGTTGGAGAGCTCTACAACTATGGGACGTTGCTGGTAAGTGTGACCAGCTGTGGTCTGGAATTTTTCATTTTATTTTTCAGTAATTACAGGATTCAGATGTCCCCTCTGTTCTCTATCTGATGGACCTTCCTTGCGAATGTATTCTGTACAGGGACCTGTAATCTGTGTCAAGTTGTTTCTGTGTAGCTGATGGTTCTTCGCCATCTTTTTGCTTACAGAATGCCATAAATATTTACAAAAAGCTTCCAGAGAAGGTGATGCCTCAAGCACTTGTCATCTACTTTGCTGTAAAAATTCTTTACATGGTAGAAGAGCTCCACAGCTGCAAAATCATTCACGGTGACATTAAACCTGACAACTTCATCCTTGGAGAAAGGCAAGTATTTTCCTTTGCTGCCTGAGATGGGAGCACGTCATGGTGTCATAGCCTTGATACTTACATGATCACTTCTCGTTGTCATGATTGAAGGTTTCTGGACAATGATACGTGTGACATAGATGGTCTATCTCATGGCTTGACGCTCATTGACCTGGGCCAGAGCATCGACATGAAACTATTTCCTGAAGGAACAGTGTTTACAGCAAAGTGTGAAACGTCTGGATTTCAGTGTATTGAAATGCTGACGCAGAAGCCATGGAACTACCAGGTAGCAGATTGGTGTAGATCACTGTGGATTCAGCTACTTGCTTTAAAAACATGATCTTTATTTAAATAACATGAACCCCCTTATAGAGCTTGCCCTGTTGGCTCCACAGGGTATTTTTCATCCAATTTTTAGTGGTCTTGATGGATTTATTTATTTTTTATTTTAATATGAAACCTGCGTATGCTCTTTTTAGACAGACTACTTTGGCATTGCAGCAACGGTCTACTGCATGCTCTTTGGTTCCTACATGCAAGTGAAGAAGGAAAATGGTATCTGGAAGCCTGAGGGAGCCTTTAGAAGGTTGGTGTCAAAGCTTTTCAAAACCTTGTCTAGAAAGATGTGTTGCTACTACCAGCTTTGCTTGAGGTTGGTTTCTGTCACAGCTTTTAGCGTTACTTGCACTTACTACTTGATGCCATAACTGCTGCGGGTGTTGAGTGCGTGGGAATTCACCAACGCTCAACGCACAGGAAACGTTTCAGTAGTTCACGTGGTGAGTTGCGTGGTGTCCTCAGCTTCTGGCTGCCTGGGAGGAGGAAACGACAGCTCACGAGGAAAAATCCCACTGGTTCATTAAGCGGCGTGCTGCAACGGAAGCCGGCGCAGGGTTACAGCCATGCCTGACCTCGCCCCAGCCTCCGACTGGGGAGGGAGCAGCAGAAATTAGGGAAATAGTCTTTCAACAGTTTGAATTTAGAATTAGTTTTGATGCTCTGTTTCTTTGCAGGCTTGCCAATGCTGAGCTGTGGAAGGAGTTCTTTGAGAGCATGCTGAACGTCCCCGACTGCCACCACCTGCCTTCGCTCGGAGCGCTGCGCAAAAAGCTGAAGGACCTATTTTGCAAGTCATACGCAAAGGAAATAAAGTTCCTTCGGAACAGGCTCGTCGTGTTGCTCATAGAACACAAGCGGTCCCGAAAATGAGCAGTTTGCCCGGTTCCTGAGGCCTGGCATTTTATTGATGTGAAATCTTTTTGTAATAACTCTTTTTAGAAATAAACATCCTGGGGGTAAACATCAGGAATGAGAACTTGCATTGTTCTGTGCTTTTCTGGGGAGAAAAGGATGCTAAATTTCCTTGTTAATTTAACTCATCCGGCTTGGGAGGTGTGGGAGACTGTAGACAGTCGTCATAATACTGTGTGTTTGTAAGGGGAAAAATAAAAAAGCCTATTTTAAGGACGACAGGTTTTCCCTAGTCTCTTCCAAAACAGACACTGCAGGTCACTAATGAACACGAGGAAGTGCTGTTTTGAGTTGTTGATGAGACAAAAGCACAGATGAGCAACAGCACTCCAAGTACCCCTATTTTGATTCTTTGGGGTTTGGGGCTCCTATGTCCATAACCCTCCTGTTCTACCTGTTTTCTCAGGAGCTTCTAGGTTGAAGGAAACCAAGGCTGGCAGAGTATGTTTACTTGTGCATCTATCCACACGAGGGAGACAAACAACAGCCTTTCCTAAATCTCCCTCTCTCACTGTATTTCAGTTTTTTGGGTGTTTTTTCCTCTGGTTAAATTTTTCAGCTTGAAAAAGGGCCAGCGGAGAAGGACAAGGGAGTGCTGGTGGACAACCAGTTGCCCGTGAGCCAGCAAAGTGCTCTTGTGCCTAAGAAGGCAAATGGTCTCCTGGGGTGTATGAAGAAGAATGTGTCAAGCAGGTCAAGAGAGATTCTCCTCCCCCTCTGCTCTAGGGAGGCCACTTTTGGATTATTTGGTCCAGTTCTGAGCTCCCTTGTTCAAGAGAGAAAAGGAACTAATGGAGAGAGTCCAGCAGAGCCTGCAAGGAGGCTGAGGGGACTGGAGCATCTCTGTGTTGAGGAAAGTCTGAGAGCCCTGGGTCTGTTTATCCAAAGACTGGGCACCTTCTTCTAGGAAGGGTGGGGAAGCTGGGCTCACTACTGCTGGGGAGAGATGGCTTGGGTTCATCATCTCCCCACAGCTGCGGCTCCTCTGACTGCTTTTATGGCAAGTATGTCTCACATTACCCTTGCCTCTTGTTAGGCTCTCTGCAATGTACAGAAAAGAGTCCGGGTTTGAAACGAAGCAGCTGCTTCACAAGTCAGCTGCAGCATATTGCAGGGTGAGGCAGATCAGCTGGAGCAACCTTGTAGCTGGTGGAAATACAAACATTCAGGGATGGGGTTGCTTTTTTTTTTTTATCTCCCCCTGCCCTGTTTTATTTTCTTACAAATGAGGCTGGGACCAGCTGTTCACTGTCGGGCTCAAGTGTTTATATATATCATGAAAATATATATATATTTAGTTCCTCATCTCATAATGCAGCTTCATACACTGCTCTGAAAAGTGTGGAGCTTAAATGTCAGTGGAGAAGGAGCTCGCGTGGGTGTAGGAGTTTCACATCATTCTATATGGTAACTGGGGCTGCTAGCTCCTGCCCTCCCCTTGCATGAGCAATTCCACAAGGAAGCAAGAGGGATAAAGTCTAAAACCATCCCAGGGAGGGAGGGAGGCTCCGATTTTCTAACCAATTTTAAAATGAGCTGCTAAAAAAAAAAAGCTTTGAAAATACAAACAAAACCCCAACCAACACTACACCAGCCCCAGCTGCTGACAGTGATATTTCCTTCTCGGCGTATGCCGAATCCACTCTGATGAAGATCTCTAGGTATCCCCAGAGTCACCCTTTAGAGATAACTCATCTTGGGGCCCCCACCACCCACACGGAGAGGAGAGATTTCCTGGCGCGTGGGTGGCTCACTTTTTCTTCTGCAGAAAACCCAAGTTTACTCCTTTTTCAACCTTTGCCACTGTGCCATGCCTTGGTGATGAGTTGAGTTCTGGGGCTTGCTCTTGGCCAGGTCCTCCATCGCTTGCTGTTGGCAGCCTGTCCCCAAGTAACCTTAGCTGAGCCCTTGCTGCTGGCAATGTCTCCCTTCCACTGCTTGGCAGAGGCCAAATTTTTTAAGTGCAGTATTTAAGCCATTAAAAACAGTAGGTTTGAGCTTGTCAAAAGTTGCAGGCCCCTCACTCATTAGACACATGCTAACGGAGCAGCAGTCCTGGTTCCTGTCCAGGTGAGGTATTGATATCACCCAAGGCACTGTCACTCAATGTCATTAAGAACAACAAATTAGTTCACACAGCTTGAAATACCCATGAACCGGGTAATAAATGGCCTCAGGCGAGCAGTGAATCCAAGCAACACACCTCCAAGGGAAGCCCTAGTCTTGATCCAGGGATCACTTGCATCACAACAGGACCGGTTTCAGCTGCCACTGCCTCCAGAAGAATCTGCTGCTGAGGGACTGGTTTTTGGTCCGTCACCATCACCACTGTGGCTGGGTGAAGAGTAGCTGCATCCCACATAGAGGGGGTTTAGATGTTTTTTAGCAAACATATATGTGTATAATTTTAAATTACTCTATTTTTATATATATAACCTTTGTATGTTCATGGTGCCACCTAATAACATGGAGCAAACTGATGGAGTAGTGGCTCTATTTTAGTTTGTTTATTCTAAATTCATGGCTCAATGCTGACCTGGGATGCGGAGGACCTGGTTTTGGTCACTGCCTGTTATGGGGGGCTGTGGATTCAAGGCATGGGGAAGAGGGTAACTGGTCACTCCAACAGTCACCCTTTAGGTGGAACAGGGGTCAGGAGGGGCACGGTTTGGAGCTCTTTTAGCAGCCAGTGACATCAGCCACAGGTGCCTGAGCCTGGTGGCAGCTTGGTACACATCCCACGGCAGCTCTCACCACATCTGTGCCCAGCTGCCTGCCTGGTGCCGGCTGCCTTAGCCCACGTGTGCCACCCACTTGTCTTGCTCCAGTAGGCAGTCTGTCCATCCTTGAACCTCTTCAGCCCACCTCCCCCAGCCCATGCCAGGAAAAACTCCTCTTCTCCTTCCTCTTTTTTTCTTTCCCGGTCCTTCTGCTACCTTGGAGGCACCTCGGGTGCTGCGGCTCCTCCCGGTGCTGAAAACCATCAGCACTCGGCAGAAAGCACAGTAAAGGTCAGGCTCCAAACCCGTCTCAGATAAAGCCTCGTATTTAAGGCATGTGGCTTAAACTTGATTTTATCTGCTAGTGCCGAGTGAAATAACATTTATCACAATGGGTTGGAGGAGAAGAAGTCATCATTTCTTTCCGTTGACATGTTGTATGGTTAAAAAAAGGTTTGGTGAGCAGGTGCTTGTTGCTGGGGGGGAGTGGGGTGGGGCGTGGGGTGTGTTTTGGGGGTGATTTTTCTCTGCAACACTGGGGATTTTCAGCTCTCTGGGAGTATATGGGGTCCTTCCTCCTCAGCCAGTCACCACCTCCCCTCCTCCATCCCTCCTCCCTGCATGCTTCCTGGTGACAGTCTGCTGGATGGCACAGCCAGAGGTCTGGGTGTCAGCACTGGCTGTTTTGGGGGGACCAGGATGCCACAGCCGTGGCACAGGGTCACCACCACCCTCGTTATTCATCCTTCTCCACCTCCCCTCTCGTTCCTCCCTTCTAATTTCCATCTGGGAGCCAAGGAAGTGCCTGATGGCTGATGGCATCTCTGCAACACAGATGCTGGTGGGTCCTGAGGGAGCTTTGCTAATTGGCTGTTGGTGTGTGCTGGTGCTGTGGGACAAGGGCTGAGATGTGGCATCTGTGACACAGCATCCCTGAGGGGCTGGGGGATGGATGCTGTGGGGACCAAAGTGGCAGTAGGAGAAGGATTTGTAGATTCCATTTCTCTCCATCTGTGTCCACTGATGAGTGCCACGCAAGGCTGCCCAAAATTAGGTGACCTTTGAGACGTGGCTTTGGTGCAAATACCTCTGAGGTGGTTCACAACAATAGGAATGAGGACAAAGTCGAAACAGATTTGTTCCAGGAGGCTGATGCTGTGATTCACGGGGGAAAAATGTGCTCGGACAAAGAGGGGGTTGGAGCTGGCAGCAGTCGTGACTCTCCCAAAAATCATGGGCACACACGAGCCCTGCGAGCACCCTGAAATCGCCGGCTTAAATTTAGGTGTTTGAAAGGACAGGCAGTTCTCGCACAGCGCTTTCCCCATCACCTTTCTGTTCACATGAGCCACCCACACAGAAACCAAAATGAACGAGGAGAAAATAGACACAGCATCTGCCTGCCGGCCCCATGCCCCCCGCAGCCTCAGTGCCTCTGTTAGCGACCACCCCCCTCCAGCTCTGCCACAGCCCACAGAGTCCCCCAGGATGCTCCACAGTCCCCAGCAGAGGGGCAAAGCCTCAGGTGGCTCCTGAATCCCAGGGGAAGCACTCAGGAAACAGGTGGTCCCTCACAGAGCCACAGGTACCACTGCCAGAGGGCTGGAGAAGGAGAAACAAGCCTAATTTTTCTGCTACTCTTTTCCTGCGTGTTTCCTTTTCCTTCCCATCCCATCAGAGAGGTGCAAAGGGAATGGGAACCGAGCTGCCAGAGCTGGAGTGGCTGCTGGTAGGGTGGCCAGGGATGCTCCAGCAGCAGGCAGGACCGGCGTGTCTGACAGATACAAGCTTTTGGGGCTGGACACGGGGGGTTTCAGCCCTGGGACCTACTGCAAGCGATGGTTTACAAGCCCAGTGCAAGGCTCTGGGAGAAGGTGGCCCCAGCTCTCTCCAAACCAGCTAGAGAAAGGGATGGTGGCAGAGTGGTGCCAGCACCAGCAGACAGAGCAGCATCCATCATGGAGAGCAAGGTCATCCCAGGAGCCAGAGCACATTTATCATCCAGGTGCCCGAGCGCTGCGTGCCCTCGTCAGCGGCAAGGAGGAGGTGTTTGGGCTAATGAGCCCCACTGAGGCCGGATGGGACCAGAGATGGTTTCCCAAAGGTTTGCAGCCTGTCTTGACTTGCCTTGGTGGCAGCAGCAGGGTAGGGGAGGCCCGTCCTCAGCTGATAAAGGCACACCCTCGTGATGGCAGCTGTGGGACAAGATGTCCCCAGGCACCACAGGCTGCTTGCCGAGATCTCAGCCAGCACAGCTTTGCTAGATCTCCTCAAGGTTTCACCGGGGGCTTATTTTCATTTCCCTGATAATATTCCCTCCCTTCCAGTGGAGGAAGGTGAATGTCTCCAGCCACCCCTGGAGTCAGCAAAAGTGTTGGTCATCTGTGGTTTTCTATGGGTGTTTATGGCTTCACAGAATTCCAGCATGGTGGGGGGTTGGAAGGGACCTCTGGAGATCATCTGGTCCAACCCCCCTGCTCTAGCAGGGTCACCCAGAGCAGTGGGCCCAGGATCTCAGTGTCCAGGCAGGTTTAGAGTGTCTCCAGAGAAGGAGACTCCACATCCTCTCTGGGCAGCCTGGGCCAGGCTCTGACATCCTCATAGCAAAGAAATTTCTCCTCCTGGTCACGTGGTACCTCCTGGGTTCCAGTTTGTGCCCATTGCCCCTTGTCTTGTCGCTGGGCACCACTGACAAGAGTCTGGCCCCATCCTCTTGACCCCCGGGGGCCCTTTAGCTATTGATCAGCATCGATCAGATCCCTTCTCAGGCTGCTTTTCTCCAGTTAAACAGCCCCAGGTCACCTAACCTTTCCTGGGCACAGAGGTGCTCCAGATGCCTCAGCATCTTTGGAGCCTCTGCTGGACTCTCTCCAGTAGTTCCTTGTCTCTCTTGAACTAGGGAACCCAGCACTGCACAGGGTGCTCCAGAGGTGGCCTCACTAGGGCGGAGTAGAGGGAGGAGAACCTCGACCTTCTGGCCACACTCTTCTTAACGCCCCTCAGGAGACCACTGGCCTTCTTGGCCACGAGGACATGTTGCTGGCTCATGGTGAACTTGTTGTCCACCAGGACCTACAGGTCCTTCCCTTCAGAGCTGAGCTCGCAGAATGGCTGAATATTGAAGCAGACGTTGTCCTTGGGCTTCACACGTGAGTCAACATTTGCACAGTAGGGATGTGGTTTAGAATCATAGAATCATTTTGGCTGGAAAAGACCTTTAAGATCATCGAGTCCAACCATTCCCCCAGCACCGCCAGGGCACCACTAAACCGTGTCCCTCAGCACCACATCTCCACGGCTTTGAAACCCCTTCGGGGATGGGGATTCCACCACTGTCCCGGACAGCCTGGGCCAGGGCTTCACAACCCTTTTGGGGAAGACATTTCATCTCTCCGTGGCGCATCTCACTCCCCAGCGCGGGCGATGGGGCCGGAGGAAGCTGTGGTCGGCAGCTCCCGGCTGCCAGGGCGCAGGTTTGAGTTAGTCACCACAAAATAATATTGTGATTGTTCATGCAAAACATATCGCAAAGGAGCCTGCTGGCGTTGGCGGCTTCGGGGCTTTTTTTTTTTTTCCGATGTTTTGTTGGTTTGTTTTGTTTTTTTTTTCTTCCACGGTAAAATCGGGTGCTGCTGGGTGACAGTGATTGCAGGGGTCGCTGGCCTCGGGACAGTGGGAGGGACAGTGAGCACCCACTGCCTGGCGGGGGGTTGTGCACGTGTGCGCGTCTGCGTGTGCGCACAGTGCAAGGGGTCCAGGGGCGTGCAAAGAGTGGGGCATCTGCAGGGTGCAAGGAGAGAGGTTTTTAAAGGGGGCAGGGGTAGGGAAGCGCGTGGTGCACTAGCGGGGTGCGCGCGCAAGGGGCTGTTGAGTGTGCAAAGGGATGTGTGTACAAGAGGCTGCTGACAGGCATGTGTAACCTGTGTGCAGAGAAAGCCCGTGGATGTCAGGCTTGTGCCCTCAGCGCATGGAGTGTGTAAGGTGTGTGCGCACAGGGGGTGTGCAACAAGGTGTGCACAGTGGTGTGTAAGGGGGGGGGGGGTGCGTGTACAGAGCAAGCATGTGTATGTCAGGGGTGTGCCTGCGGTTCGTGGTGTAAAGGTGTGAGTGCAGAGTGCAAGGGTGCTTGTTTAAGAGGGTGAATGCGGGAGTGGTGCGTAAGGGTGCGAGTGCAGAGTGCAAGGGGGAAGAGCGTAAGGGTGCGAGGGCAGGAGGGGTGTGTAAAGGTGTGTGTCCACAGTGCAAGGGGGGGTTTGTGTAAGGGGGTGCGTGCGCAGGGCAAGAGGGTGTATGTCAAGGTGTGAATGCAGAGTGCAAGTAGGGCGTGTGAAGGTGTGTGAACAGCGAGAGCGGGCTTGTGTAAGAGTGTGGCTGGAAGAAGAGTGTAAAGGTGCCAGAGCACAGTGCAGAGGGAGGGTGTAGCTGTGTCACTGCAGAGTGCAAGGGGGGGTAGGTGAAGGTGTGGGCACACCGTGCACGGGGGGGTGGGCGAGCCTGTGACCGGGCG
>WUAM01000213.1:500103-530970 GCA_024336885.1 Actenoides hombroni
GGGCGGCTGTGCGGCTCTTCGATTAAATCCCCGCTGGGATTTCTGTTCTTGGGCTGTCCTCGGGAGACCTTTCGGCAACTTTTCTCCCGTTCTGGGCAGAGCTGGCAGCTGTCTCCCAGCCCAGGGGCTCGCCAAAACACTGGTGGGAGCTGGAAGGGCTGTGCCAGGCCCCGGTGTGGCAGCCGGGGCCAGAGGCAACGCTTGGAGGGCGGGAGCCTCCCCCGCTACCCGAGTAATTTCCCCATTCGTGGTGAAGATGGGGAGAGGTGCTGGACGAGCAGGACGCGGTCGGGGTGATGGCGGGGCCAAGCCAGTGGCACTGGGCCCCGGCGGTGGTGCCGACAGAGGTCACTGTTGCCAAAAAATTGCGCAGCCTGGGCAAAAAAGGGAACCTGGTGGAGAAGAGGGCTGAGTTTTGAACAGCGGCCCTGAGGCCACTGCGCTGGGGACCTCTCTCCCCAGTGCTGCTGGCAAAACCCCGGGGTGAGCAGGGGTCCGCGGGACGGGCTGGAGAAGCTGTGCTTTTCCTCCCACCCCGGCCACAGCAGGGACCTCCAAGGGCGAGGTTAAAAGCAAAAAAGAGAGCGATGAGGGGCTGCCCGCGTGGGGCTGGAGGCGGCACGTGATGCCACAGGATGTTCCCAAGACTGAAAGCTGATTGAGGGGAGGACCCCAGGCTCCCCCCCGTCATCCCTCGGGCTGCTAAACCCCGGTCAGAGCCACTTGGTTCCAGGACAACCCAACAGAGCCCCCACAAGTGTGGGTTGGGATGAGTTCCATGGATGGATTTGCTTCCTAGGGCCAGAAAAAGGAAGGGTCCTGAACGGTGGGACCCCAGGAGGCCACCTCGCTGCTGCCTCTCCTCACCCGAAGCCCCAAGGGAGAGCGTGCAAAATGCTCGTGGGCACAGCTTAAAAATAACCCCTCAGAGAGGTGACTAAGCACTCTGGGTACTGAGGCGTGACGCCAGGAGCCCATTCTCTGGCCCCGGCTGCACCAGGTTCCCAGCAGGAGCTGCCACCCACTGTTATCTGGGCACAGGACCCCAGCGTGGGAGGAGGAGCCCCAGGTGTGCTGTGGAGAACCTCCATGTCCCAGCTCCCCTCATCTTCAAGCCTGAGCAGAGCTGTTGCCCTCTACAAAGCCCCCCAAAGGGCCAAGCACACCCAAGGACCCCCCAGTCTGGGGCTGGATGGGTCCCCTTGCCAGAAAGGTGCTTGCCCACCCATGGTCGGGGCAAGCCAGGGAGCTGGGGAGGATTAGGGATGCCAGGAACAGGGCATCAGGTCAGAAGAGAGAGGATGATGAGGGGGGACCCCACTCTGCACCCCCCAGAGTCCTCCCATCCCCCCTACTGCAGCCAGGGCTCCCTAAGCAAAGCACCCCACTCCCAAATGCTCCAAGGGTGCTCAGGGACCCAGAGCTAGACAAGGCAAAGCCCAAAACCCACCCAGCAGTTTAAACAAGCAAAAAATGTAAAACATTCACCCTGCAAGCGTCAAGCGTCGCAAAGACTTTTGCCACATATATGTTTTTTTGGGTTTTTTTTTTGCAGCTAAAATGACCATCATTTTAAGCCACTTGCAGCAAATAGCACCTTACCCTGGGAGGCCGGGGCCGAGGCAGCCCCCTGGGGCCGGAAGGGACGCGGGGGGCTCCACATGGAGCCGGGAAAGCGAAGCTGGCAGAATTCATAACGGGCGCCAAGCACGCCAAGCAGAAACTCCCTCAGCACTCTGCCCAGATCATTGGTCCAGGTCATGGTGGCGGCTGCTTTCAAATTCTGTTAAAACCTTAAAAAGGAAACAGGAAGCTTCTCGGCACTCAGCTTCACGCAGCTCAGAGGCTCTCTCGCACCCACGCGCTCTCCTTCCTACCCCCACAAGTGAAGCAGCAGCAAAGAGGTGGTAGAGCTGTGGTGGTGCTCCCAGCATCACAACCCACCAGCATCCCAACCCCAGCTGCAAGGGGGAGATGCTGCTTCTGGCCCCGGGGAAGCTGCATTTTTGCACACACCACCCGTCCCCCCCACCCCCAAAGCCTTGCTTTGCCATTCCATTCCATGTAAAGTCTTTATCTTCCAGCTTGCTGAGGCACTAGGGTCATCTTGGAGCCTGAAACACAGACCCAAAAATGTTCTTTCAGGCAGCAGAGGTTCAGGTTCCTCAGCTGTTCACTCAACATCCAGCATTTTCATTTTCTGCTTTTCCTCTGCCGGAAAAGACCTAAACCCATGGAATTAATTCTGTGTTTGTGGTAGGGTCTTTAGGAAGCTAAAAACCATTTGTCCTCAGCAAAGTTAGGGATGGAGAGCAGGGGAGAGCAGAGTGTCACTGGCTGTGGGAAACGAGCATTGAACACTTTGTGTTTCTCCAGTATAGAAGGAAGAAAACAACTTCTGCAAAGCAGCTCCTGCAGCAAGGACAGAACCTGTGCCCCCAAGCCCAGCACAAACCCTGTCCCAGAGAAGGAGTTGGGACTGCAAGGCTAGACCTCAGGGCTCCCAGCAGCAGAAGCAGAGGTCTGGTTAATGAACTGGTTAAAAGGTTCATTTAATTTCTGTCACAAAGAAGGTACATGAGCTGTCCTACAGGGGTGCCCAAGGAAACTAGATCAACTTATGAGCAGCTTAAAAAACACAAAGAAAAAACACACACACACACACACATGGAGTAAGGGTTGGGCTTTGTCATGGGCTTGAGAGCACAGTTGAAGGATGTGAAGATGTGGTGCTGAGGGACATGGTTTAGTGGTGACCTGGCAGTGCTGGGGAAATGGGTGGACTCGATCTTCCAAAATAATTCTATGGTTTTGATTCTAGGATTGTATCAATCTAAAAATTCTACAATCCTCTGACAGCTAGAGCACATCCTTCCTTCAGCATATCCAGCAACTGAAAACCTTCGTTAATACAAATTAAACATTTTGGTTTTTAATAACATTTAGAAGGTTTGCAAACTATTTCTACTTCTGCTTTCCTCATAATCACTCCTCTCTCTCCAACCACTTGTCCCCTCTTTAAAATCTTCCAGCTCCCCTACTTGGCAGCTTGGAAAGAAATGAGACTGAGATCAGCACAAGTCCCACAGGATAAGATCAAACTTGAAACTTCAGAATCTACCCCCTTGGCTTCAGCTGCTTTTCTAGTAGCAATCACTCAACTTCTGGCTGCTGCTTTTATTGGAGTAACTCCGCCTGTTTTATGAAAAATTAAGTGCCCAGAACAAAGAGGAAACCAGCCCTGCTCCAGGTTCAGTGCTCTGGGGAAATACATCGGGCACGGTAGTAGGAGGCGAAGGAAACACAAACGAATGCCCAATTATTTAAATGAGGAGTTTCAGTTCTTGCCCAGACATAACGTAACATGGAGGAGGCAGGTGTTTTCTCAGCAGCCACTGACTAATTGCAGAACAAAGATTAGAAAAGAAAACAACCAAAAAAAAAAAAAAAAAAAGATGTAAACAGTGACACGGTGAGTAAGAGCGGAGCGATCTAGACTCATAGCGTACAGGCATTACGGAGATCTACAGGAGACTTTATGAGACTTAAAAAAATAAATAAATGGTGTGAATGAGACTGAAAGCTGATGCCAGTTCTTGAAAAGCACACTTGGCATGATGTGAGGTGTTTGGTGTCTTCTGGGCTGCCTATGTCCTGCATCTCCAGTACCCCTGGAAGCCAACCGAGATACGTCACATACAAAAGATGTTATAGAAACATGGAAACTGTTCAGTTCCCAGCCAAGGTCTTCTCAGAATTCACCACAATAAAAAAGACGTATTTGTAAACAACCCTTAGTTACAAAAGTAAATTTATTATTCATTTGCTTTTACACTTTTTTTTTTTTCTTTAAATTCACTGTAACGATTTATAAATAGTTCTTGGTCATAGTCACCACATCTGGGGTCCAGGCTGAAGTGAGAGAAGTCACAGAATCAAGCACGTTTTACCTGCGTGTTTTCAAATGGTGTGAAGCCACTTGGCTGGCTCCCCTGCTCCACAGCCACCCACAGAGCCAACGCCGTGGACCTAGAGCACCATGGACTGTGGATTTCGGAGCAGGAGCGGAGCGAGCCTCAGCAAGGCACGGACCGGCATGTTCAACTGCTTGAACTTCAGCAGCAGCTCTGAGAAGTTTGTGCTTCCTAAATTGAAGAAAGAAAGAGAATGAACACAGAGTGGCCTCTGGGAAGCCTTCAAGCAACAGATTCCTCTTGACACCGAGGTGGTAACATTCACACCACACCCCTAAGCAAGCCACAGTGAAAGGGCCTGGAACTTCTCCAGATCCCAAATCAGATTGTGTGGAACAATGGAAGAGCAGATTTAAGGACATTTGGGATATAGGGAACCCAACAAAAAGAACACGGCCCTGTCACAGCTCATCTTATCTGGTCATGCTGCCTGCAAGGACATTGCTCCTTGTGGGTCAGCAAAAAGCCAAGACTATTTTTATATTGGCTAATTCTGGCTTCTTTAGTCCTGCACAAAGTTTCTACCTTTTCTGTCCAGATTTGAGACAATTAACAAAGAATAAAAATGGACAGAACAGCTACCAGAGGAAATGCATGTTGTCATGGGATATATTCATAGAATAATCAGATTGTTTAGGTTGGAAGAGACCTTTAAGATCATCAAGTCCAACCATTACCCCAGCACTGCCAGGGCACCACTAAACCATGTCCCTCAGCACCACATCTCCATGGCTTTGAAAACCTCCCAGGGATGGGGACTCCACCACTGTCTTGGGCAGCCTGGGCCAGGCCTTGACAGGCCCTCGCAGGGAAGAAATTGTTCCTCAGGTCCAACCTAAACCTCCCCTGGTGCAACTCGAGGCTGTTTTGTCTTGTGCTGTCACTTGTTCCTTAGAAGAAATCAAGCCCACCTGGCTCCAACCTCCTGTCAGGGAGTTGTCGAGAGTGAGGTGGTCTCCCCTGAACCCCCTTTTAGTAAGCAAGGCTAAAGTGAGGAGCACGAGTCCTTGCAGGTCCAGAGCACTGCCCTGCACTCCAGCCTCACCTTCCAGGCCTCCGGCAGCCAGCTGAGCTGGTGTTGGGACAGAGTGGTAGATCAGGAAGCAAGCCAGCATACTCAGCTGAGACTCCTCTGTGGACTGCCCGCTCAGGTAAGAATGCAGAGACACATCACCTCCAGCTGTAACAGACAAGACACACTCAGGAAATTTAGGGACGATCAGAACAGAAGGGAAAGGCAAGAGAACTGCATTTTCACAAAGAAAGCTTGATGGAAAATCTCCATTTCCCCACGCTGAATTGTGATCGTGGCCGTAGGATTCAAGTTCTCTGCTCTGTACCTTGCAGCCACTGATCCAGAGCGTTATCGATAGTGCACTTCATCACAGGCAGAAATTCAGAGTTCATGAAGAGCCCTCGGTTTGGATTCCTGCTCATCCTCTCCTGGTGACTTCTGGAACTGAAAAATTCTAACACCAGCTTTATCTGCCACAGCTCAAAGGTCTCAGACATCTCTCTTCTCTCTAATCTCCTCACAGCCTAGCAGAGGGGAAATACAAAGCGACTGTGAGAATGTGAGCTGGAGCAGGAAAGAGATGTTGCTGTCATAACCATGAAGTAAATGAATACTCAAAACTTTCCTAACTAATATTTTGCTGACTGATGTTTGTGGTGGAATTTCAGTTTTCATTCATTTGCTTTTAAAACCTCTGCTATCTCCCTATAGCTCACTAATACACCTCCCCTTTCTCCTTTCTGTCTCCTACAAAATTCACATGCAATGAACCCACGTCAAATCACGCCTCTAAAAGAGGAGGAAAAAAAAAGGTCTGTTTACTCCACCTGATCTATTGCTATGTACGTGGGCAGCATCTCTGGGTTTTCTTGGGTAACACACTCGTAAAGGATGGAGGAGAAAAGATCCAGGATTTCCTGTTTCTGATAAAAGACACATGTTTAACAAAGCACACAATTTATTTCAGGTTTCTTGCAATGCTCACATTTCCCTCCATTAAAGTTAAGCTGTGCGCTGACATGACATAAATTAGTGAGAGTTAATAATGCAACACTTGCTTTCGAGCTTGGGTTTATTAAAACTAGGGCTGGGTTTTATTCCCATCCTTAAGTCATTTTGTGCAGAGAAATAGAGCACAAAATACCCCAACCCTCCTGCTGTGACTTATAGGAACACTGCAGGACACTGAACAGGGCTCTGGTGTCTGGGAAACACATTTTGCAATGAATACAACTGGTGTGGACAAACTGGCAGCACCTGTCGTGTAATCGAGGGGAAAAAAATCCAAACCCAACAAAAACTACAGGGTCAATGCTGTTTTACATCTCTGTGCCACCAAATATCCCTTAGAATATTCCCCATCCCCACTACCTGAAGGGCTGAATCCTGCTCCTCGATTTAAGGTAGGTTTTCCCTACCTTTTATTCATGTTAGTCCACATGTAGGCATCATACCTGGCCCATGTTCACTGCTGGTTTGCAGAAATAATCAGCAAATGAAAACAGAGCAGGGTCAGAAGTGAAAGCAGAAATTGCTTCTGGCTGAAAAGGAGGCGAAAACACCCTCTTAAAATGTACTTTTTTGGTTTTACAGCACAAATGCAATAGTGATTTATACACGATTCTCCCTTCCCCAGAATGCAGGCAAGAAGACTGTAACCTACATAAAGCACATCAAGGGCAAGAACATGTCCAATGCATCTGCCCACGATGAACATACACTCATGTAGTTGCTCTTAGCTTAAGCTCATTGCATGGCCTTCCTTTCCCTCCAGCAAAGCAGTAACTTCAGTGCTTCCAGCTAGGTGCTGGCAATAAGTAACACAGCACGACCCGCAGCACTTCCCTTAGCCTTTTCAGAGGCAGCATTCCCAGCACAAAACCAGTTTGGGAGCAATACCTTAAATGCTCGAGCTTCAGAGTTGCGGTGAGTAACAGTTTGTGCCAAGAGACTGCGCCAGCCCATTGGGTCCTCCTTGTAGGAGAGCTGCCCAGCTCTCAGCTTCACATATAAGACACCACCCTTGGAAAGAATTGATCTGAAATAAGAACAATGGTTCTTTTTAAGTTCATAGGAGGCAGACCTGGAAACTCCAACGGCTTGTATCGGGTAATATCCCTGTTTAGGCTTTGGACTGGTTATTTAAATCCTGCGTGACTTGTGGATACATAGAAATGCTGGTGTCTTCAGAGCAGGCCACTATCAAATGGTGATGTGATGGCAGGCAATGGGGATGAGAAAGGGATGAGCCTGAATTATAAGGAAGGAATTTTTGATGCGGAGGGTGGCGAGACCCTGGCCCAGATTGCTCAGAGGGGTGGTTGATGCCCCATCTCTGGAAACATTCCAGCTGAGGTTGGACAGGGCAATGAGCAACCTGCTCTAATTGCAGATGTCCTTGCTCAGGGTAGGCAGATTATATGAAATGACCTTTAAAGGTCCCTTCCCACCCAAACCACTCGACAATTCTATGATGATTCTACTGATAAAGGAATAGAACTTCCTGAAGCCGTCGCAGGTTCTCGTTTGACTCTTGTAGGATGAGCTCTGAGTATCAAGGAAAACCACACAAGTCAGTATCCACAGCTTTAAAGGCGTGCTGTGTTGTAAAAAAAACCCAAAAACAAACCCAAACCCAAACCTAAGTCCAAAACCCCAACAGAAGCAGGCAGCAGTTCAAAGTCACGCTCTTGCAAAGCAGCTGCGTGTTCACCTGACGTAGAGTATCAGTTGCGCCATTAACCGTAGGCACCGGGCACACTTAAAATAACAAAATTATCTGTATTGAAACTAACTGCTCAGCGTTAACAACAGAGCAGCAATTCACGTGTAGTAAAACAGGGGAAATTATATCTCACGTGTGCATCGGTCTCCCAAACGCCACCACAGGCGGGTCCCTACCATCTTAAAAGGACAAGATGTTGTGACATCAGTAAGTGCCTCCTGATCTGGAGGGATCCGCCTCTGCAGCAGTGCTGTTCGTCACCTTTAAAGGCACGGACCAAAGATGCTGTGTTCGTTTAACCTCAACAGCGGCATTAAATTAACCCCCCAAATCCACGTTACTGGCGAAGGACGGAGACGGCTGCTTCTACGCTGCTCCCAGCGGCGAGTCACGCTGTAGGTTCAGCGCAAACACGAGAACGATTTTACCCACAGATAGCGCGTTCCGGTAAGATTTCTGGTTTTCACAGCTGCCCGCCAGAGAGTTACAATGCAGTAAAAGCAGTGCTTTGTAAACTTCACGTAACATGAGAAAAATCGTATTTCACAGAGCGGTAACAGTTAGCCAGCTACGGTATCAACAGTCTGGGAAAGGTGACATCATGCCGACTCAAAACTAAACTAAAACCATGAGTCTGAGATGGTTTCCGAGACCGCTCGATCCTGCTGCCAATATCTGCGGTTTTTACTATCAGGTTTTCCCCTCCCCTGTTTTGTGCATGAATTATTCACATCAATAGGTGAAACCAACTACGCAGTTTCTTTCTTCACCCTAAAGTGCTGTCAAATGCACAACAGCGAACGGATCAAAACCAGACTTCTTTCCAATCCGTAGGTGTTACAAGTACAGAAGGGTTTTTAAAAAAAACAATAATTTACTACAAGGTTATTATTCAGTTAGTTAAGCATTATAAAGAATACTTACTTTAGATGATGCGTTCCCTTGCTTAAATCTATTAATAATTCCCAGTACCGTGGTCCCTTCACTCTGATCTGTCAATGTAAGTGTTTTTATTACTAAATATAACCAGAATCAGGAAATAAGAGTTTTCTACACAAGCCTATGGTTCTTTCTGGGCCCTTACCAGGGCATATGCCCTTTTATAGTGGCTACCCACCCAGAAAACTCTGGAAGAGCACCTAAATTTGTCTCTCCTACAGCAAAACTTCCTGGTACAGGAAACTCCCTGCTACATCAGACCTTGAAAGTGTTATGATCAAGACTGATGAGAAGCATGTGGCACAATTTAACACATGCTCCACAGTGACAGCAACAGCTTCAGAGACAGTTCTATGGGACTGGTGTCCAGAGCCTGGCTAAGGTTGGACAGCGAATCAAAGAAAAGTCACTAAGTCTCTGTGTTTGTGACAAAAAGCAGGTAATTAAATTCCTTCTAAAATGGAGAGTTCTTTTACCTGCTTCAGTAAGTGAAGCTCTGGAAGAAGTGTAGGTGCCATCAGCTCCTCGGTGGCTTCTGCATACCACTGCGTGCCCTTCAAAATGCCACCAGCATTCACATGTTAGTAAAGCCCATTTTAGCATGGAAAGAAAGAAAACATTCACTTCATTTGGAGCATGCCCCTTGGCAGAAGCCAGGCAGTTTCCGTTCCCGAGTTCTGAGTAAAAAACTATAGAGGATTCCAACCAACTCTGCACCCTTGAAAGTCCTTTCTCTTTAGGGTGAGGAGGACTATGACCCTATGTCAGTCATTACACACTTGACTGAAGTTTTTGTGGTACCTTTTACTTGTCCTGCATTCTGCTCTCAAGGTGACATCAAAGCACACAAAGCGCGAGTGGGTTGAGCACAAACCTTCAATTATTTGCCTAGAATTTGACTCGTGATTCAAAAACAAACCCAAGGCTGCCGGCCACAACAATGAAAAGCTGGTGGATCGGAGCTTGTGGCTGTCCCCACACCTTCCCAAATGCCTTTGCTCCCTGCAGCCTCCCAGACGCGTTACCTTGTACGTAACCTCAATCAGTGCGTAACACGGGGTGTTCGAATCCACGTCCACGGGTGTCAAGAGCCTGGGTTCTGCTGCCAGCACGTACAGGTGACGCAAGGCCTGAAGGTGGTACCTGTGGGGGGGGGACGAGGAACTCAGCGCCACGCAGCACAGGCAGGGAACAATCCCAAAATGCCCAGTGACACACAGCTGTTGATTAAACCAAAGAGAACAGGAATTCATGAATTGTAACTAAAACCGATTAAGAGCCATAAACAGATCTTGCACAAAAACCTTTTCAGCTGAGTATCGGGAACAGCGAAGTCACAGGAGCACAGCGTAGAGGCTCAGGAAACCTGCTTGCATTTCCTCACTGATCAAAGATCACTACCATCATCTTACATCCTCACTGATTTTTTTCCTTTTTTTTTTTTTTTTAACCAAATAGGAAGCCTAGCAAACCCTTACCGATTGTCCGTGCTGTGAACAGGGAAGTGAGGGTACAGAGCGCAGAGGAGAGCAGCAATTGAAGAATTTGAAGTGCTCAGTGAGTATCTGTAGAAAAACATTATCTATTAGCTTTTGTGCTAACAAACACTGGCCACTAGCACAAGTGCTGAAAATATTTTGGTGTCCCAGGGAACGGAGGGACAGTAGCAAAATGCAGACAGGCAAGGAATAGTACAAATGTGTTCCTACAGTAATAAAAATAAATATTTAGTGGTAGGGAATAAACACAAGCTGGAGACATTTTTATGGGATTTAACTAACACAACTTTCATTTGCAATAGAAAACATCTTTATGCATCCCTACGTTATTAAAAAATTACAATAAAAATTAAGTAAATGACACAGTGCTCCAGCTTTTGCAGGAAAGGTGAAAGAAGAAGAAAGAAGAAATGTCTTCAGAAATGGCAAGTTACCTTCCTCCTCCCAGGAAAAGAAGCCCCAAAGCCATGTGGTGAGCCAAGTGGAAGCCGTAGTTCATCTCTCCACCCGTCTTCTTGTGCATGAAACGGCAAAGCTGAAGGACTTTCAGGTTTCCAGAGCCAGCCATCACCATGGCAAGAGACAGCAGCAAGACGCTCAAGCATGTTTCGAGGTTATAGTGACCTGTCTTCAAGTAGAAGAGTGAAGACATTTATTACACTTCTGTGGTCAAATGCACGCTTCTGATCGGTCTAATACGCCACTTTCTACCCCAGAGTTCGAAAACCACATTCCACAGAGAGAGGAAAGCGGAGGACCAGAAAAGTCCTGCACAAAAATGAATCAGAGCCCTGCCACATTCTATAAATAGTCTGTAAAAGGGATGGGTTTGTTTCCATTAGGGTTTTGGTGAGAGTTACTGAAGTACATTATGCAACAAAGCCTCCTTTTCATTGAAAGGAAAACTAGAAACAACTTACTATTGAAGCTGTTGGTGCCGACAAACACTTCAGGAAATCTGTTGCATATTTGTACTGGAAAGAAAATAAATGCATAATAAATACAGATACAAAAAGAAGTTACAGCTCAATGGAAGCAGAATGGAAAAATAAACTCCTCTTACCAGGCAGTTAAATGCTGCCAGGTTTTCCGAACCAGCAAATCGAAATCCCAGTGACAAACAGGCTCCAGCAATGATGTAGACGTGAGCTTGCCTAATAAGCAACATAAACAGGAAATGACTAAATGTTTCTCTTTTCCTCATCTGAATATGCATCACAAACTCCCTCATAATGAAGAAAAAGAAGAGGGGAAGAAAAAAAAAGAAGAGAAAATGGAAAAGAAAAAGACTTATCCTTTGCCGAAAATTCCCTGAATCTCATGGGAGAGATTTTTTTGCACACCGAGATCTCTATAAAGAGTTCAGCTGCATTTTTTCAGCAGAAGAATTTCTTACATGTTTACTTACGCCAGTGTTTCTAAGCTCAGGTCTTCAGATGAAGGCAGCTCAGTTGCATGAAGAGATATACTGTTCTCCCTGATGATCTATGGAAAGCAAGAGAGAGAAAAATTAATCCACGGGGAACTGATAAATTAATAATGGCAAAGACTGTGTCAGAAGCCAGTAATGTATGGACTCAAATAGGGGAGAAAACAGCACAGGATGCAACCACCAAGAGGCCACAGGAACCATCAGCATCATGTATTTCTGACAGATAATTATCAAAGTTATTCCTAATGATCAACTGAAGCCTCCTTGAAGCAGTTTTGCACTTGGCTTCTTGCTTGGGCAGTGTAGAGGAAAGTTGAATCCCTTTCTTTCTCTGGCACCAGTGTCCTTCCTCCCTCCTCTCTCCCAGCAGTGTCCTCCCTCCTCTCTAGCGTCCCTAGTGCTCCTATTAACAGTTGAGGAATCTGAACACAATTAACATACATTTTCTTGTGCAGCTCATGCGACTATGGAACTGTTCATATGCAGAATGATCCAGTGGGGTATATAATTGGGAAGTAAGCACATGAAGTGTAAATACCTACTTGAGGCACGTTGCTATTAACCCACTTGGAATTGGGCAAGATGTCATCCCACAGGATCAGGCATCGAGCCAAGGTCTTAAAAAAAAAAATAATTAAAAAAAAATAATGAGAAAGCCAAAACACAAGGAGAAAGAAAGGAAAAACCAAAACATCAAGGGTCATTTTTTAAATGTACTAAATGGAGACATGAAACCAAAGAAAATCTTACCCTCAACAAAAGGAACTCTGGTTTTACAAAGTCCAGCAAATACATGGTATCTGGTGCTTGAAGCCAGTCAGCAATGGATCTGTAGGGCACAGGAAAGGAAGAAGGCTTCCAGATTGTATTGCAGTAGCACATAAAATTGAGTAAGTCACACTAAGCAGAGCCAACAATACAGCAGTTTGAACTGGTATCACAAGTTACTGCAAAATGTCTGAGCGAGTGACAGAATCATAGAATTGTTTTGGTTGGAAGAAACCTTGAAGAACATGGAGTCCAATTGTTCCCTCAGCACTGCCAGGGCACCACTAAACCATGTCCCTCAGCACCATATCTCCATGGCTTTGAAACCCCTCAAGGGATGGGGACTCCCTGAGCAGCCTTGGCCAAGCCTGTACAATCTTTGCAGGGAAGACATTGTTCCTTATGTCCAACCTAAACCTTCCCTGGTGCAACTTGAGGCCTTTTTGTCTTGTCCTATCACTTGTTACATCCACAATTTCAAGGCCAGTACCTGTTATTAGTCTTTAGGTAGATCATAGCAAGTGCAAGAGTGGCACCTGGACAAGTGACATCCACGTTGATGGTGTCTCCCTCCTGTGAACACACAAAGCAGTTTTTCAGACCATTGACTGGAAAGGCAACCACCCGTAGTGATGCATTCAAAGCCATGGGGCACATGGAGACACAGGCCTCTCAGACTTTGAGTTATTGCTATTTTCAGCTTAAAAGAGCAAAATGAACCATCAACACATACCTTGATTTGATAACTAGGAGACTTGTGCTTCTCTCTGTGCATTCCTGCTTGGAACCTCCTGTGACCCCCAACCATGTACTGGTAAAGTTGCTCAGGAACATTGAGGTCTGACATCCCAATCAAATTACTGCCGTGCTAAAGAAGAAAGAGGAGAAGAAATAACACAGAAGTGCCTTCCTGTGTAGCAATTCTTCTAATTGCAGTTGAAATGAAGAGGCACTTACCCCCAGGCAAACCATGCCCAGGGCCAGCCCAGAGGCCAGCGAGTAGGACTCTCTGTCTGTGCAGTACTCCATTTCGGGGCCAGGGGGGCGACCTGCCAAAAACAGAGCACTGCAAATCACCTTATGATTCCAGCTAAGTAAATATTGTTTAATTAAGCACTACATTCCTAATTAAATGAGGGGGGGAAAAAAATTAAAAAATAAAAATCTGTCACTTCTCAAGAAAGTTATGAAAGTTATCACTGGAGATACTGTTCCTTAAGTCCAACCTAAACCTCCCCTGGTGCAACTTGAGGATGTTTCCTCCTGTCCTTTCACTTGTTCCTTGGGAGACAAGACCAACCCCACCCCCACATGGCTCCAATCTCCTGTCAGGGAGTTGTCAAGAATGAGAAGGTCTCCCCTGAGCCTCCTTTTTTCCAGGCTGAACAACTCCAGGTCCCTCAGCCACTCCTCACCAGACTTGTGCTCTAGACCCTTTCCCAGCTTTGTTGCCCTTCTTTGGGCACACTCCAGCCCCTCAATGTCCTTCTTGTGGCGAGGGGCCCAAAACTGAACTCAGGATTCGAGGGGTGGCCTCCCCCATGCCCAGTCCAGGGAGATGATCCCTGCCCTAGTCCTGCTGGCCATCCTGGTGCTGATACAAACCAGGATGCTGGTGGCCTCCTCATCCACCTGGGCAAACACACAGTTCACAGTAACCTCTATTCCTTTGAGAACAGAAGATGAGGTTTGGGAAAGGAGAGGTGAATATTGTGGTGAGAGATGTACAGTTAAAAGAAATGTTAAAATTCTCATCTCCCTGATGCTCTGTGCAAACTGCTCACACGTGACTCTCCCAGTCCAGATCCCATCTTTCTAGAGTTAGCACGTACCTATTTCAGCCAGCAGGACCTCAGCCGTGTGCCTGTGAGCAGTGCCCTGATAGACAAGGCCAATTCCTATGACAGCAGCCACCTGCACATTGTGGGGGACATCCAGCTCTGTTGAAGTTGGCGGCAGGAGGGCAGGGATGTGAATGCTCAGAAGGCGTGTAATGGCCATATCCATTGTGCCCAGCTTGGCAGCAGACACGCCGAGCAACAGCCCAATACTTGTCATCTCATGGCCCTGAGAAAGGGAACAAGTGGAAAGGGAACACACCAGGAAAATTAAGTGTTCATTTTGTGTTATGGGTGTAAAGGTATTTCCCAAACGTATGATCTTCCTGCAGAGGCAGACTTCAATCCTCACAGAAATTCTCACATGAGGAACTACTAAGTGTGGTTATAATGTAGATGTTTAGTTGCCCCCAAAATATACAACCCATACCACTTGCATTGTCCTAAAAAGAAAAACCCGAAGCTTTTGCTTTTAAAGATTGTTACTTATCTCCTTGGTAGTTCTTCATCAATCCCTCCCCTCAAGCCACATGTATCATTTTCTGGTGTTTAAGTTTGAAAGTAATTATGTATTCATGACTTCTTACAATTTAATGCAAAATTTCAAGAGTACTTACGATTTTCATCTTTTTAATGTAAAGCCCATAAAATCTTGAGTCCCCAGCTCTAACTTGCCAAATGCAAAGATTAACAAGAACATTTTGACAGAAACTGAGCAGAGGCAATTCAGAGCATTCCCCTAATCCCGTGAGCTGTGCTGTTGACAACATGGAAAGATGTGCAGTAAAACCGCTGAGAATCTTTATTTCTGTTTAAAAGTCCCAAGCTGTGAACATTAAAGAAGCAAATCCCGATATTCTCCCACACCAGGGAACCACCAATTCAGGGTTTCAAAGAAATCTGCTGATTCTTCTTTCTTGTTCTGTTGAAAGACTTCAAGCCCTACAGATATTTTTGTCTGTTGCCCGCGAAAAAGGCCTCACCTTGGTTAAGTAGTCGTGGATATTGAGCGTAGCAAGTTTTGTGAGATGCCCATTGAGACCCAGAGCCATCAGGAAACCCGCGTACTCATTTGCTAGCTCAGCAATTTTGGGTTTGTTATAGACAATCCAAGCAGAGTCTATCTGTGAAGCGGGGGCTATCTTCAGGCCAGCAGCCACCCCGTTGTGAAAGCTGGCCCAGCAAGCCATGTTGGGAGGCACATCAATGTTCCCACTGTTCAGGTCAACTGTGGTGTTCCTTGGAGGAGCACGGCCTGCAAGTGACAGAATCATTACAAGCAATTAGGTGAATCCAAAGCACTTCAGAGACTGCTCTCAATTTCACAGAGGGTGCCGAGTGAATAAATCTGGTAGGCAACACTTCTGTTCTCAGACACAGAATCATCAAATATTGGTAGAGACCTTGAAGGTCATCAAGTCCAGCTGTTAACCCAGCATTGCCAGGGCACCACTAAACCATGTCCCTCAGCACCACATCTCCACGGCTCTGAACTCCCTCCAGGGATGGGGACTCCACCACTGCCATGGGCAGCCTGGGCCAGGCCTTGACAGCCCTTGCAGGGAAGAAATTGTTCCTCAGGTCCAACCTAAACCTCCCCTGGTGCAACTTGAGGATGTTTCCTCCTGTCCTTTCACTTGTTCCTTGGGAGACAAGACCAACCCCACCTGGCTCCAACCTCCTGTCAGGGAGTTGTCAAGAGTGAGAAGGTCTCCCCTGAGCCTCCTTTTCTACAGCCTGAGCAATGCCATGGTCCCTCAGTCATTCCTCACAAGACTTGTGCTCTAGACCTTTCATTAGCTTCACTGCCCTTCTTTGGATACACTACAGAAAAAAAATAAAAAGAAAAGAAATGCTTCACAAACTGGCACATCATCCTTGTGCAGGGGCCACTATCACCTTCTCTGTATCATTCCAGTTTTAGTATATATGCTGCCAAAGCGAGCACAAGAGCCTCAGAAAGAAATGGGATTAACAACTGAAAGAAACTCCCTTACGTTCTGTTAAACACTGAATTTCTTTGGAAGAAAACTCTGACCAACATACCAGTCAGGTTCAGCTTAGGGATGGGCAACTGCTCTGTTGGAACAGGATGGTAGGAGAACAAAGTGAACATTCCTCGTCCAACGGGTAGTGCCATGGTTCGCTGGCAGAGCTGTAACAGCCTGTGGGGAGATGAAAGCAAAACAAGCCAGTTACTTAATAGGGAAAATTTTTCCTCGCACGATACATGATACAAAATGAAACTACAGACACTGGACAGACCATTTTTTCTCCAACTATGAGACAGCACATTGTCTTTGCATTTTATTTTCAGCAGGCCAAACTGTTGAACTAAATCTTTGGTCCTTACAAGCTTAGTCTCAAAGATATACCTTAGGCGACATCACATTGAAACTTGTCCCTGTTTTTCCCTTAAAAGTTAAACAAATCTGTGTTTTTTCCCTTAAACAAATCTGTGCTACGGACAATTGAGGAGCCGTATCAGAAACAAGGTGACGGGAGAAAGCAAACCAAAGCTGCTTGCCATATAGGATCCTTGTATGACTCGTGATCACATCTAGTAATAACTTGGGTACAGATTTAATGATGTGCTTCCAAGAATGCTGACCACAATTCTCTACAATTTACTCTGGAAACACTTCTAGACTTGTTAGATTACTCAGCTTGTTAGGTCAGGTAATAACTCGATGCGCTCCTTCAGCTTCTGACTCCTGTAGAGTGTTTTGTATGTTAATGATCTTTGGAAGTTTTCTTTTTTTTCTTTTTTTTTATTTTAAAGAAGGTACTTAAGACTCCCAAAATAAGTGAATAAAGAGGGAGGATGGGGACAACTGTGAGACCACTGGGCACAGCATGGCTCTAATAGGAAGTTTCAAGAGAGGGATGGGGAATTTTCTTTCTGTAGAATTAATTAGGTCCCCTGACCCCAGCCTTGCTTAGGCCTAAGATCAGCCCTGAACAAAGGGCTCTCCAGTTTTAAGGCAGGAGATGGACAATGCTTTGTTCTCCACAGAGGCATTTCCTCTACAGAGTAGGTCCTGCTTTTATTTCATACTTTTCAGGTAGGAAAAAAATGCCTCAATCTGCTTTCAAACCCTAACTGATCTCCACAAGCTGTTTGGGGTTCAAACTAACATTTCTTGTATGCTACTCCAATCCAGAGAGCAGAGTTTTGATGTACACCGAGCTTCAAAGATTTTGGTTACGAAATCCAACCCTCTCCTGCACGTCCTTCGCTCAGGTCGGCCAACGTTAACGTTTGGTTCAGATTCAAATATACTCCTACCATTTGGTTAGACATCATCAACGAGCCACCAAAAATATTTGATCAATTTTTTCACCCGAGCGAAACGCGCTAGAAACAGAGATGTTCTTTACCGGTTTTCTTTCTCTTCTATGTATTCGTGGTCACTAGCTTCTGGCATCTGCACTACATTGACACGGACAGGGCGGGCACTCTGCAGGAGCCGGCGTACTTCCTGCACCCTCAAATCCTCGCTCCATATCAGCGACATCACCTCCTCATTCATGTCGTTCATGCCATCCTCATCCTCTTCCAACTCGGCTCCAGAGGGAATATCGGAGGACAGCACTGGGCCCACAGACTGCAAAGGGGGAGAGAAAGGAGAGAAGTAATTTCCAGTAGCTGAGTACGGTGAAAAAGCCAGTGGATAGCAGCACTGCAACCTAGATGCACTCAGCACAAGTCCCTGCGCTAAGCCGGGCTTGTAACTAGAACAGACCAATGCTCCTGAACAGCGTAATCAATTATTTTCACACGTCTGATAAATATTAAGAGAAGAGGGAATGACTCAAATACGTCAAAGATGTAGTGAAGGCTGCTGAGCAAGGACTGAAAAGCTCTTAAGAGGTGACATATAATAGTTATCTGTCTTTCAAAACCCTTTCTTGTTTCAGAGCAGTAGTAGGAAAGGGCTTTCCCCTCCCTGCCTACACAATGACCTATGACAGCTACGAAAACATATGTTGGTTTGTTGGTTGCTTTTTTTTTTTTTTTGTCCTTCAAGCTCAGCAGTGAAAAGCAGGCACCTAGATGAGCATTTTCAACTTATATAATAAGGGAGGTTAAACTCTGGAAGGCACAGACACAGCCTCCCCAGTTTTAAAAGTGACCCTCCAGCCAACCAGCACTGCTGTTCTGCAGATTCTGTTCGAAAACCTGCATTATTTATCTTATCATTGATGCTTTCACCAATCAGAGCTGTAATTTGGATTCCCCCTCGCAACAACCTTGGAAAAACCAAGCTACCTATTAAAATAAACAGCCTGTGTGGCAGTAAGTTCCAAATGTTTGTTGCCATCAGTCACCCCAGGTTTCACCAAAGGCTTTTGAAATTCCACATGGGAGCTATGCAATCAGAAAATTATCAAAGCATTATTTCTTCCAGTTTCCTTATGGCCTGACAAAATAATCTGGATGTTGACTCTAAGGTGGGCCAGCATATTCCTCTTTCTCTCCTTCCCTTCTTTCACAGATGAGAGATTAGTTTGAAAAATAACACTGCAAGCGATGACAAATATTGATGTGATAAACCCAGGAACAAAAACCCTCACACCTCTCTCTAAACTGGTCGTTTTTCCTGTTGTGTACCTCAGAATTTCGGCAAGCACGGACTAGACCCAACACAGGGTCTTCCTAAGGCTCACTGGTAACATATGACACCCGTAGATGAACAGCTGGAATGAAAACCAATTTCTTCTGATAAATATGCACTAAATCTCAATACAGAACTGCACCACCCATATAGCCAGCGTCCGTTTTGAAACAGGAAACTCCACCCTGCCCTCCTGAGAAATGACAAACAATTTGGTGTTTGAAGATCACTTTATCCTTTTAAGGTAACATATATTCGAGGCATTGTTATAAAGTAAGTGATAAAATCACATTTATCATCATTTTAAGATTCAGTACCGTTACGGTTGGGCAAAACATCACCAGCAGAAAATGAAATGGATTTTTAATGAGTGGTGGCACATGGGATTTGAACATGTAGTTGGTTTACTTTTCTGCAAAATAAATTAACTTTTTTGATATGTAGTTTGCCGTGAAGCCTCTGTCATATACACTGCAATAATTAATATCACTTCTAAAGCTAAGATGGCAAAAAGGATCTTGACCAACATGTACTTGAGATCACAAATAACTAAAGCTGTTTTGAGAAAAAGATATGAAAAGTGTATTTTGGAAAGCAGGTTTTTCCAGAGGAGATGGAGATGCCAGCCACACCAACCCAAGGAGCCATAGTGACAAACACCCGCTTCCTTCTGCCTGTGCTGCTGCTGTTTTGATGGTAGAGTCTGAACAGAGCACCCAAACCTCTCACAGATGCAGACGTTTTGGAGAGGAGGACGATTTTGAGGCAATCGAATACTCCTGTAGGCAAAAATTCTGAGCACCATGCCTCAATTAAGTTTAAAATCTGCTTTATATTGAGAGTTTCCACAGCTATGCGCCTACTCTTCCTGTGCCGGATGCTGGTTTTTAGACTGAAACCCTCACGTGTGTGTAAACCCCATGTTGTCCTCAATCATGAATTCTGTACCTTCTGATGTCCTGAGCACCAGGGAAGTTTCTGAACAGAATGCTCTGGCCAATGACCCGTACTGGGAAATCCATTTACGGCCATACTCACAGATTTACCCTTTTGCAGGTTCCCTTCACACGCCTGTTTGGACAGATCCTGGCGCCCGATCAAGAGGCAAACTGCTTCTGGCCAGTCTGAGGCAGGCTGCTCCCGGCAGTAATAGATTGCATCTCTGATAGGAAGAGCCACACCGAAGGGGAGAGACTCCAGATCTCTTAAGGTGAAACCTGAAAATTAATGAGCAAAAAAAATAAACTAGATAAAGTGTATTCCATCTTCTGCAAGCACAAGACTATTACTTAGGATTGTTGCCATTCTGCTCCATGATAAAAGCTGCTCTTACCAACATTAGTCATCCAAATAACTAACTTTTCAGCCAGGCTGGAAACTGAGGTGCTGTGTCTGAAGCTGCATCTGTAAGATAAAGGAGAAGCCAATAAAAGTAAGTCCAAAGGTAAAAATCAAAACCTCAAGAGTTTAAAATAACACAAAAAAACCCAACTCCATACCGATTGTTCTCCTGTTCTATTTGTGGTTTCCGTTGCCCTAGGAAAACAAGGCCACGTTACTTTACTTCCACGTTCTGCAAGCAAAAGGACAGCACAAACCAAGCACGACCCACAAGGAGATACCACAGTGGCATCAAAGCATCGTTACCTGATGTAATCTTGTACAAATAATGGGAGGCTTCGTTAGATACAGCGCTCTCATCACCAAGTATGTAAAGAGCCACGCTCTGGGTAAGAGAGAGACATCACAAGACAAAGTCACTTAGTGTGCAGTTATTGCCTATGGAAACAGGCAGAAATTCAGAGAGTGAAAACACTGTTAGTAAAAGGAGATTGAAACAGCTGAAGCAAGGGACAAACTTTTATGCTTTACATTTCTATCTTGAAGTCTGGAAAAAATAGATCCTGAAACAATTAACTGAGTCTTCCCTAATAATTGTTTCAAAAGTAAAAAGGTCTTCTAAACAGAATGCATTCCTAGTCATCTTTCCCATGTCTCTCACATTTCATTGAATTTCTCTTGCAAAATACACACATCACCTACAGATGTAGATTTTTTTTTTGCTCTGTTTCCTTCACATCTTGAATACTGCCTACTTTTGAAGGCTCTGAGTGAAAAGTTGTTCCCCATTCAAAGCAGGGTCCCCTTCAGCTATTTAACCAGCAAAATCAAAGGCATCTGTCGCCCTTTTTAATTGCTGGTCCTGCCAGATGAGCTGAGGTGCCAAAGGCAAACATCCCAGGTAAAAATCTTTTGTCATCAAGATCTTCCAGTAAGCAGCACTGCCGACACGACAGCTCTGACCTCCACGTGAGGCACAGGTAGGAGGAAAGACAGAGCTGGCTGGACAGACACGGGTGATAGCCTGAGGGAAAGGCTGCAGCTATTCAGAACCTGAGTGCAGGGACAAATGTGAAGGGAAAGCATCAGCACCCTCCGGCTCAACAGCTCTGCTTTGAACCCCGTACTGGTTTTCTCCCTAATCGCTTTGTGAATAAGCGAGTGGGGCTGACCAGAAGATAACATCAGCACTTACAACCACTCATGCGACTAAATATTTATGTTGATACATGCCCAAGAAGAAATCCGGGAAATTCTCACTCGCAAAATACAGTTAACTTTGAGTTACATTATTACTTTGCACATGCCACGACTGCAAACCACAAAAAAAAACACAGGCAGTGAAGCATAGGCTACTCACGAGCTCCCTTCCCAACCTCAGATACCTCCTCCCACCTGCTAAAACCCATCCACACCCTTCAGTAATGGTGAAATAATAAGAGAGAGGACTCGGGGGGATTTCCTCTGTGTTAAATACATATTACTTTCCCTGTGGAGAGGCTGAAACTGCACAGGGATACTCAAGAGGATTTAACGCAGACAGGGTTCTGCTTAGTACAGAACAGCAACACTTGGAGATGCTGAAGTCTCCAAGCTGTATGGCTAGAGCCCTCCAAGCATGACCCCACTGAGAATAAACATTCTGTTCTTTGACTTCTCATTGGGGATTCTTCACTCACAGGATATTAAGCAGCTGGGGCAAGTCCTGGCTGCAGTGCTGACAGACTAAAATGTTATCCTTTTAGTCAAAGTACGTACCAGTACTACCAGTTTGCTCCTTTCACAGATTTCTGGTAAGTAAGGATAAGGCTGCACTCCTTCTCCCTTCAGGCAGGAACTCAGCCACTGAAATATACTTGGAGGCTCAGCAGAAAAAAATGAGGGGTGGTGCATGAAACCTGTTTGGACTTAATCACATGAACAGCAACAACACTGAGGTCAGGGTGAATGCACAATAACTCCCCACTATTCCCAAAACAAGCCCTTCTTTTCACAACAAAAGTAATGGTGTTTCCCCAAAACCTTACACATCACCTCTCCCTCGTGGTAGATGGAGGTTTATAGCTAGACAGTAATGAAAAGTTGAGACACTGTCCTGTCTTTCACCAACAAAAAATATCTCAGCCCCCGGTGAAAAGGAGTTAAGTACAGAGTAATTCTCAGAAACCTCACTGGAACAGGCTTGTAATTCAACAGTGTTAAATTGCCAAAGTGAGAGGACAACTGCACTACAACCTCTTTGCCTTCCCTGTCCACAGACAGGAGCAGCAAAGCCTGAACAATGCTTAAGATTTTTATTTTTTTTTTGGTCAGAAGAAAGAGTTTTTCCTACATGACTAGAAAATTTCAGCTGGTGGGACACTAAACAGGTGCACAGCCAATATATGACCTCATTTTAACTTCAAGATTTGTGTTTGTGGTTTTAGCTCTGATTTAGTTTTTATAAACTATGCACCGAGAGCCTGCCAGCCTAGCAATACTTTCCCCAAGAGAGGCACATCTCCCAGCCAGGCTTTCCCCGAGCTGGCTGCTAAGATTTCTCAGCCAGCCTGAGCTGGGAGTTGGCCAAGAGGAAACCATTCCCTCCCAAGTCCTCATTCTGAGGAGTGTCCCATGAGGCACTCATGACTATATTAGGCTAATTTCACTCCAGTTGCCTCAGGAGGCTATAAAAAGCAAAGGAACAAGGCAACCTCTGCACCATCAGCACAGTTTTGCATACTGAGGTTAAGGCCTGACCAGCTTTAAAAGGAACAGTTACCAACATGGTCAGTATCAGAGATAATTTGCACGTCATTATTACTGAACATCCAGCTTTGCGAAGCCTCTAACTCACCTTGATCGATTATGCAAGTCTGTCGGGATGTTTTGACAAGGGCTGGATAGTCTCTGTAGTAATAATCTATATAAGCTTCAAGTTTTAAGTCCCTAGAATGAGAGAGATTTGGTAGAAATAGCAAATGTACCTCAGGGAGATGTTACTGGGCCTTTTAAACCATCTAAGAGATTTGCTACAGCCAAGATCTTTAAGCATAATACAGTTTGAAATACTCAATTCATTTTTTCAAATACATGAAAAGCCTGCTCAACTTTGGGCAATCCCCAAATTCCCCATAAAAACAATACACACCCATCATCAAGAGGCACCGCACGATATACAACATCTGCCATTTGCAACGGGCCTACCTGGCCAGCTGGACCAGAAGAACAACAAGCGAACGAATGCCTTCTCCCATGAGACTGTTCAGTTTGAGCTCCTCGTAGAGGAGATGAAGAACAAAGAAAATGGCAGGAATGTGGGTGAAAAGGAGGGTTGAGGAGTCCAAACTCAGGCTCTGTGAAAAGTCATCCTTTGGAGCTGAAACTTCCAGAGGGTCCAGGCGTAAAGCTTTGGCAACAGGATGGGACTCAAAATTCCTATGGTAATCAGAGCTCAAGAGGTACTCCCAGTCCTAGACCAAACAGGGAAGAGAGGCACATGAAATGTAATACTCAAGAGAGTGTTTCCTCTAGTCTGCCTCTAAAAAAAAAAACAAAACAAACCAGCCAACGTGCAGTGCCAAGGCTCTACTTTGTTTAAAAAAAAAAAATAAAAGAATAATTTCTTACTTCATCTGACCCCGTTTCTGATGGTCTAGCCTTCTTTGGAGCAATAACTGGTGACAGTGACCCTTCAAAATCAAGCTGCAGGAAATAAAAAGATCCAAAGTAGCTCACTATTGAAATTCCCAAGGTTGGCACAAGCGAATCACCCACTGTAACATCCAAATTCCAACTAAGCATGCATTCCATGACATTGCTTTGGGTACTTCAATATTCTTTGCTTTCTTATAAAACATACACATATACAACGTGTACCTCAGTGATAGTCAAGAAATGGAGTAAAATCTTCAGAATTCATTTTTATTTGACCAAGGTGGTAAGTACCTTACAAATATTCTTCATAATAAACACAGGCTAAAATGTATACCTGAAATTTATCAATATAGAACTGACTCGATGGCATCTTGTTATTTAAGACAAGACACAATGTATTTCTGAGAGAACTCAGTATCATTCTAATAATTCTGAAGAATTCTCAGCAGCGTTAACACCAGCTCAGAAAACAAACACATGAACTTGCTTACGTTGCGTGTCCAAGACAGTCTCTCTGTGTTGTAACCCATCATATTCATGAGACACGTTACAAATAAATTCCATTCTGAGTGATAGCTTGGTCCTCCTGGAGCATTGTAAGCGTTGTACCACTTGACAAGCATCTGTACCGCGATCTCCTTGGGCAGGATAGCTTTGACACCTTGCAGGCATCTTTTCACTGTTGGAAAAAGAGGAAAAAGTGTATTTTCCACCTTACCTCCAGGTAATTCTTCCAATCTGTGCCATAAATCTCTACAGGTCTTCTTACTGGACCTACTTTTAGCTCTCTGGCAAGTCTTCCAATAAAAGCCAGGTCACACAACCTCTGAGAGCTGTTCTTTTAGTTCAGGTTAAGCGCAGCCTCTCTAATTCACCACACACAAAGGGGGAAAAAAGTCCCTTTTTGCTCATTGCTGAAACCAGCTTGTGTCTGAACTGGCATCTCAGCCCTTCCTCAAGCAAGAACGTACACAATTATATAGACAGCAAAGAAACGTGAAGAACAAAGGAAGTTCTAAGAGTGGATAAAGCACTGAAAGCAACAGTGTACCCCTAAATAAATAGTAGCAGCTCTAGAAGGTACATTATCAGAGCTTGGAATACGTGGCATCAAATCATCACAGTCTGAGCTGTGCATAAACTACTTTAAAAATGAACTCTCAGAAATTAGGGAACTTATTTCACGCGTTGGATTCTGAATCATACCGAGTTCCGAAGTGGCCATTTCAGGAATCGTAATCCGGACCATTGTATTATTGCTGAGTTCCTGAAAAAATCATAATCAACCAAAAAAGGTAAGAATCAAATGATGACATGGATAAAGGAAAGCCAGGGGCCTTTTCTACCAACACATAACTCATTTATGTACTGAGCGTATTCCTAATTCCATTTGCTACATTAAAAATTCACAACCTCAGGCGCCAGCTCCATGGACCCTCAAAATGGACCTCCACCTGAATCACTGCAGGGAATCAAATTACGTCACTTCTAGAGTATTCTATAGAGAGAAAAATATGGTGTGGTATTTTGCTGTTGATCAGATGTTAGCAGCGTCTCACTGTACAGCAGAAGGAAACTTGACACTCGCTTTACTAACAAAATGTTGACTCAAATTCCAGGATAATACCTACGAGAGTTACTCTGTTGTGCACAGGATCTCTCAGAGCATGAATGAACGTCCCAAGTTGCTGGAAAGTACAGTCTTCAACGTAAGTTGAGTCGTGAAGCTTGGAAGAATCCCTTAGCTCTGGAACCGGTGACAAAAGCACACCCTGAAAAGTGGCAAAAAGGATTGCTTAGAATGGTTGAAACAAGAGGATTTGAGCAAAGGGCATCCAAAATTGCCCTTTTTAAGGTACTAAGAAGTATTTTGAAAACAACTATAAATCTTTCCAATCTCTGCCTCAGAATTTTTACAGAAATCATAAATAAATAGGGTAGCACTAAACTGACCTGCTGTTCATTCAGGGGATTTAAGGAAGAAAAACAAAAGATTTAGCTCCATGACATGTCTTTATAGTTAAAAATGAATCAATCAATCAGTAGAAGCTGTTACAACTATACTCTTTCTGAGGCAGGACTTCCTTTCTTCTTACCTCTTCAAGGGGCCCCAGGTGTTTGTTTAGAGGCTTGGATGGAGTGCTGACGCTGTCCAAGGGAGTGCTCGGCCGAGGCATTTGGTTGGACATTGTCAGGGATGGAGCGGGCAGCCCTGGAATAAAAACCTTCCCCACCTTTTTGTGAACAATAGAGATGAAAACAATTAGTTGGTTTTTCACACCTGTGCTTCCATATACGCAGACATTAGCAGATTTTAATATCTTAAAGGAAAAGCTTTCAGAAAAGGGGCTGTGTACTTTAAGGTCTCTGAAAAGAAGATTAAAGGTTACTTCAAATAATCTTTACACACATGTAAGACTTGCAGTGCCCAAGGTTCTGCACACATTGACAGAGCACCTCTATAGAAGCTTCATTATTTTGGATGAATGACATCTATCCTAACAACAGCCTGTTGCAAAGCAAAATCATAGACACCTGAAACTATCTGGCACGTTACAGAGAAATTTGAATGCTTTTTTTGTTCAGGAAGAATTCTTGTTTTCCATACTCTTGAAGTTTTCTTTCTTTGGAAAGATTTATTCCAGCATAGGAAAACTGTTCCTTACCCGAACCACTCCAGAATAAAGCACTAGATTTCCACTGCCTTCCAGAACCAGCAGCGTATCAATGCCCTGTAAGAATGAAGCAGAATGTTCAGCTTCTTGTACTGAAAACAGTTGGACAATGCAAATGACCCAGCAGGACGCTGCTCCATAGTTAACTGCCTACACAGAGTTAGGTACCTGCACAGGAGCTGCATCCTTTGCTTGAATATTGGTAACAGAACCAAAGATCAGCTGCGATTTATCGTTGCTCTCTTGAAATTTTACACACCTAGAGATTTGAGAGAACAGGACACATGAAAGGAATGTCCCATCTGTTGTTACAGAAAGAAGACTGAAAATTAAGACAGTGTTGTGTGGCGCAGTTACTTTTATTGTGATATACACAGTTCCTTCCTCCTTCCTTTGCCCTGCTAGTCAACTCATTTTTACTCTGCTAGTCTAATTAAAACTCCCAAAGTCCTTCTAAAGATGAGGATAAATCATTCAAATATCATATATCATTCAAATATATAGATCATTCAAATCACAGTGAACGTGCTCTTGCAACTTCAGTTTCATTTACACAGCCCAAACCATCTATGCCACCATGGTTAAAGACAAGTCATATAAGAGTCAGCGATGTAGCACCCATAGTCCACATCTGACTAGCTGGAAGAAGAAGTATGTTAAAACCTGTATCTAGCTGGCAATTTTTTAGTGTGCTCCCCTTTGTTCACCTGTCCCCAGGATGGGAATGCTCACCGCAGCTGGAGCTGGGATTCCACTAAAAAGCACAGGAACTTCTGCCCACAAAGGTCAGTGGTAATAAACACCTTGGATGCTTGGGAATTCTTCTCTCTGTAGAAGAGACACAAGGATCAGCAGGCTGCTTAGGCTGCTACACAAATTTGAACAAAGTAAAACGATGTCCACAAGCTGCAGGGCTGGTGCACGCTGGACTTGGTACATCAAGTTGCCAGCATGTGCCAGTCTCAGTTTTGTCCATTACTCTTAAGACTGATTTTCTGGCACTTCCATCTCTATATGCCCTACTCCTTGACACACAGGGCACACACTATTTGGCTTTGTTCTCCAGCTAATCTTAGGTTTTATGCTTTGTTTTGCCCCTTTTGATGGTAATACAGAGATGCTCCCCCCCTAGAAGATCAAAAAAGCCCCAAAGCAATGACCAGATTAGAACCTATTTGGCTTTAGAGATCTCATTACACCTTCTCCAGCTCAGAGGGCTAGAGATAATACAGCAGGTAAAACTGTTACCAAGCACCCGATTCCCTTTTTCAAGGGAGCTGCACACTTAGTGAGAGACATTTTCCCCAAAAAATTACGAAGCCACAGATTTATTTTAAGGCAATGCCATTTACAGAAAACCTGCACTAAACCAAACTGTTATTTTACTTTATTTCCCTCTCCGCATCGGAAATCCAGAACTTCTGGCACCCCACTGCGAGCACCTAACCTCATGTTTGTGACTGTTTCTGTCCACAGATGATCTATACACAGCTCGGGAACAATGGGTTCCGTTTCTGGTCCAAGGAAGGAATCGCTGCAGGCGCTGTTGGGCGAATGGGTGATGCTGTGTCTCTTTGGGGACTGAGCGCTACTGGAGAAGTTGAACCTCTGCACTCCAGAGAAAGAATGCACTCCCAGGGCCGGGGAATGAGAGCGGCTGCAAGCAAAGGCAGGAGACACAACTGAAAAGTGGATTTTCAAGATCAGGTACACAATCCTCTGCTGGCAGAGACTCTAAAAACAAACTAAAACCACTCAAAAGCAGTAGCTGGTTCAATATTAGTTTCCTTCAGCAACACACCCCAGGAAAGGTGAACATTTGATCTACGTCCATCCTACCCCATAGCTCACACTCTTTGGCATCATCTGCCTACGCATCACGTTCCATGCCCACCTCAACGCAGCCATGTTGGAGATGGATGGGGAGCGGGACTGCACGCTGGGTGATGACACCGATCGGCTCTGGCTATGGATAGATGAGTAGTTCTGGAAAGGGGAGCCCACCGGAGAGTCGGCTTTGGAGAAACTTCGGAGATGAGCGGTCAAAGAGCTGCTAGTGGCCCCGTGCTGCGGCGTGCCCATCTGCTCCGAAAACTTCAGCACCGTATTCTGCTCCTGGGAGAGGAAACAGAGCTGTCTGCCTGCAAACGGCACACAGGCAATAACAGCCAGGAATGCCCTCAGACAGCTTATTTCAGCAGTTAGGTGTTAAAAAAAGGAGAAAATAAATTGAAGCCTAGGTAGGTGCTCAGCTTAAGAAGTTATTCCTGACAACTGCGACGCCCTCAGAGTTACAGAAGCTACTCCTGAGGTCTTCAGGGCAATGAGTTGTTTGTCACTTTTCTTACAGGACACAACACTTAGCATCCAAACCTCCTGCTACAATGTAAGGAATATCACAAGAAGTACAATATACTTCATCAGCATCACCAGTGTGTGATCTCCCTGGCTGTGGCACAGGCAAACACGTGAAAAACTACTTAAAAAACCCCAAACGACCACACCAAAAAGCCTCCTACTCTCTTATAAATAAAATAAATGAAATGCCAGGCATTTCTAACACACACAGCCATAAGGGCACATAAACACACACACGGATTTTTGATAATGACACTTAGTCAACAATGAGCTTGTACCTCCGGCTTCACTCTCCGAAGAGCCCAGACAGTGTGTAAACTCTGCACGGTATCATAGGTCATCATGATGGAAGGCTCAGCACTGAGGAAGACGATCCTCAAAGTGTAGTCGGCAACGTACTGCACTCGGGCAGAGCCAAACACACCTGCTAAAGAAAAATTACCTCTGGTTAGGGTGAAGGGATCGTTTCTGCGGCAGCGCCATCAGGGATGTGATCAACATTTCTCACACCCACTGTCTTCTGTCATCTCAATTTCTTTCCTGAACAGTTTCCCTGATTGCGAATCGACTAAAACTTCTCAATTCTTACCAGAGCAATTCTTTGCAAATTTTGTAATACAGAAAACGCCCAAGCGACTCCTTAAGTATTTGATGCCAGGCTGATGGACTCCAAGCAATTCATGAAAGACACAAACCTACCTCCAGACTTACAGACGAGCGGTGTTATCTCATCTAACGGGTGCAGCATGCTGAACATCGTGGGCAAAGGTTCTCTGGAGAGAAACCAGACAAAGCATGTTCAAAAACCAAATGCCAGCGAGTGTTCTCTCTTGTAGCTGGTACACGTGCCATGACGTCCAAACAGCTTCTCGGTCCTTAACAAAACAGAGTCTGAAATCTAGGAGTAGAGGCATGTATTCACTTCACAGAAGTTTGTCGGATTAAGGAAGCAGAGCCAAATGGCTGGTGAATCAAATAGGATGATTAGGTCTTAGTTTACATCTCAGAGCCCTTGAGAATGACCCCACCTGGTGGCCACACGACAGACTTTGGGTGGCCCGAGCAAACAGAGCTGGCACCAGCAGAGTTTGTAGGACGAGTAGGAAAAGGGGAAAGTTCTGAACTCAGACTCAGCTTAAGAGTTCAGGCTCCTCAGCTCCCAGACAAGCAGCCGTCTGCTTTTCAGCTGTATGCCCAGCCACAGCGTCTATGATCCTCACCAAAGCAGAAACAGGATGCTCTAGACATTTAAAGCATCCTGCACCTGAGAGATGTCTCAATGACAAACCCTCAGTGAATATCCCAGTCATCCACCACAGCCTGGAACCAATTCCCAGGACAAAGCTTAATGAAATCTGGCTAGTAACACCCATATCACGCCTCTCATACCCTATTCCTAGGCTCACGGCTCCCAACGGGTTCTTAAAACAAGACAACACCAGTGGATTATCACAAATTGTCAGCATTCAGTCCCTTCCTGCTATTCCTGAGGCTTCACCTGATTTCACCTGTCCCCACCATGAACACACAATCACAATCACGTTACAAACCTGGGTGGACTTGGAGGGACCTCATGCGAAGAACTGCTGCGCTCAAACAACAAACCATATTTTGTTGGCCAGACATTTGCAACCTGTAAAAAAAATGACAAATATATTCATGATAAAAAAACCACCACCCCATCAAAATCAAGTACTTACTACAGTGAAGCAGCCACCAGCAGCAGTGCTTTAAGCACACCTCCCCAACCCAGACACAACATGCAACCAGGTAATAAGCTCGTTTTTGGACAAAAAGAGAAGGATAGCACTCACCTGAAAAGGTAAAGCAGCGATGTAATCCTTTCCCTCTATGCTATGCACATTTATACAGGAATTCTGCAATATGCAGATACATTTCTCTACTACTTCATCACTGCCTGAAACTGAGGGGGAGGGAACAAACAAACAAACAAAAACACACAGTGAAATTTCTCACCTTCCTTAGACATCTTCTATACACAAAAGTAAACTCAAAAGACTGGAAGGGGTGGGGGGGTGGGGGGAGGC
>WUAM01000213.1:543521-564784 GCA_024336885.1 Actenoides hombroni
TTTCAAAGCCATGAAGATGTGGTGCTGAGGGACATGGTTTAGTGGTGCCCTGGCAGTGCTGGGTTAACAGTTGGACTGGATGATCTTGAAAGGTCTCTTCCAACCTAAATGATTCTATGATTCTATGCCAACACCCCAGGGGAAACTAGAAGCCATCCGTACTTGGGTATTTCCAGCAGTCCCCCAAAGCGGTCATTCTCCATTATCAGCTGGGAGGTTTGAGCAATATTCGAACAGCAATAAGTCATCTGACCCCAGCCGCTGTGGTGGGCTCTTCTGCTTTCTGCCTTTCCCTTTTTGAATGCCAAACAAATGCTTACTCAGGAGGTTGTGCAATGGCGCAGTAGAAACATACGGCCCTGCCCGCCCACTGTGCCGTGTCTCACACTGGCAGCACGCTCGTGGTCATGGCATGGAAGATGGGTGAGCTGGGTCGCAGGGGTCACCCCCAGGCAGTCAGTGCAGAAAGGCCACGGAGGGAAGTGATGAGTGTGAAATAAAGGGCTTATTGTGTTGCTGGAAATCTGAGGCAACAAAAGGAAGCTGCAAGGGTTTTCGGGGAGCAGCAGGTGGAGTACCGGTGTGACTGGGGTGTTCGGGGCAGGTCTGGTGAACAGGTCCTTGTTTTCCTCCCTGCAGGTCTTGATGAAATGACGCTGTTTAGCTGCGAGGCTCACAACAGTAAAGGGCTCACTGCATCCAACCCGGCACAGGTCAATGTGAAAGGTAAGGGACCATGTGATACTTTCTTAATCTTTTGACCACATATGTCCAAGCTGGAGCTGTCCTGGTTTCCACCCTTCCCAACACCAATTCTACACAAACTGAAGGAATCATAATCATTTTGGTTGGAAAAGACCTTTAAGATCATGGAGTCCAACCGTTAGCCCAGCACTGCCAGGGCACCACTAAACCATGGCCCTCAGCACTACATCTCCATGGCTCTGAAACCCCTCCAGAGATGGGGACTCCACTGCCCTGGGCAGCCTGGGACAGGCCTTGACAGCCCTTGTGGGGAAGAAATTGTTCCTTAGGTCTGACCTAAACCCCCTCTGGTGCAACTTGAGGCCATTTCGTCTTGTCCCATCATTAAGGAGATGTTTTTAGCACTCCTATATTTCTTTTTCCCCATTTTAAGCCTATGTTTAAAATCAAGCAGGATGTACGTAGTGGCACGGTCAGCCAACACAGTTCTGTCCTCCCAGTATTGCTGCTATGAGAGTAAGCACCAAAAAACACATTTGAATGTAGAACTGCCAGCCCCAGAGAAGCTTTTGGAAGTGCGGCATCACTCTTTTCCTTCCTTCACAAATGGGGCAGTGCTCTTGTTTTTCCATAGGAAATGGTGGAAATTCCTGACATTCCTGACAGGAGCCACTCTGGCAACGTGAGGAAGGTGTTCCCCAAAATACGTCATTGCTTCCAAGCAGCCCAGAGAGCTCACAAATACAGAACAGGGCCAAGACATTCCTGAAAATGACTTTTTTTATGCTTTCCTGTCCACTGATAGAGGATGACACTGTGTCTGTAGCCTGGGGGCTTATGCACAGTCAGTCTGAACCTGGGAGCTGTCTGATGTGCCAGGTTTGTGCTCAGACCTCCAGCTGACCGCCCTTGGCTTTTCTCTGCAGGAATACCATCTGCACCCACCAGCGTGCACGTCCTCAACCGGACAGCCCACACTATTGTGATATCCTGGGTGCCGGGCTTCGATGCGTTCTCTGCCTTGAACAGCTGCAGTGTGCAGGTGAGCAGCCATAACCCACCGTGCCCCTCACACGGATGCTTCAAATTGGGTGGAAATCAGTGTCGGTTGGCATGAACCACATGAATTGAACAAGGATATTGGTTTGGGCAAAGGGAGTTGGACCTTCCCAGCAGCTTTGAAAGGGGAAGCTGGTGCCCTGCACTGCAGTTGGCTGGGGAGTTTGTGGGGACGTTGCTGGGTGTCCCAGTTCAAGCCCATCGCTTGCCTTCTCGTGAATATGGTTATTATACTGACTAACCCATCCTCTGGCTGAGATAACACAGAGAGAGAGGTGATGTTTGAAGCCAGGTAAAAGTGAAAGGACTTACAGGGAGGAAAGGTACCAGAGCTAATATTAGCGCCACATCCGCTGCTGCCTTCCAGTTGGAGCTTGGGAAGCGGGGTGGAGAGCCAAGGAATTTCCTATGACTTAACATTCACGGACTGTCATTAGGAAATAGCCTTTTGAGCTGGAAAACAAGACAAGGCTTCTGGCAAAAACACAGCTCTGACTAAGCCTTTTTGCTTCTGTCCCCTTTGATAGTCCCCTCACTTGGGTCACGTAGCCCACTGACCAAGGGACTTGTTTCTGAGCATGCTGGCATTTAAAAGGGAAGCTGTTGCTGTTACACCTGCCAAGTTCAAACTGATGTAAGTTTGCTAAAAGCCTGATTTAAGAAGACCAAACACATTAATCTGATGGATTTACTCCAGAAGGCAAGTTAAGGATGGAAATAGCTGAGGTGGGCTCAATGTTCACGAGAACAACGGATCCTGGTGGTGCTTTCAGAAGGGGCTTTCACATTTTCACCTCCCCCAAAGCATCTAGTGATGACTTGGGGACCTTCTCAGCTTGATTTTTGCCGGTGTTGATGCTGAGACTGTCCTGTGCACCCTGGGCTACCCAGAGGGTATGATTATTCCTCAAGCAGAAGGGCAGCTCTCCTGCCACCCCAAAACCATGTGTGGAGGCTTTTGAGAGGACCATTTGTCTTTCTGCTTGTGGTTCACACTGGAACACACCCTGTGGGTTGTTTTTCTGAGTTACCTGGTGTCCCTTGTTCTCACTATTCCCTCCTCCACCCACTGTCCCAGTCCAGACCACTCTTGTGGCACTTCCCAGAGAGTGGCAAGGGCTGTGTGGGCATCTACGTGGGCACTCAACAGCTGGCCCTTGGGGGAGAGAGTAATTTTTCTGTGTGTAAAAAGAGTGACTTATTTTTAATACGTTGAATTAATCCATGCTGCTAAATGTAATGACGGAGTCTGAAGAGATCTGCGATTAGTCCTGGACTATCCGATGGCTGTAAGTCCTGCCATCTAATGATGCGTTGCGCAAAAAAAGGTCTTTGCTTTGTTTGTTTGGGACTTGCTGCCTGGTAATTTTGTTGGGTGCTCCTTTTGTTGCATGACACAAGAAACAGCAAATCATCCCTCCCTCCTCCATTCGGCAGTGATGGTGATTTCATGCACCTCTGCTGTGTCTCCACTGTAACTCTTTCTCCTCTGTGTGCATCGGAGCTCTCGCCCCGGGCCTTGGGAAGGGTCCACTGTCAGCTCTGCGCTCAGCAGAGCCGAGCCAGCGTGCAGGAGCAAGGCCCTGCTGGTGTTCGGATGCAAGGCAGGCTCCGGATCTTGTTTACAGATGTAAAATTCCTGCCATGCGTCTCACCCTGCAGGTTGCTGCTGACTAATGCCTGTTTGTGGACCTGATTTTTCAATTAAGGTCAAGGAAGCTGTTCCACGAAGCAACGTCTCGCTTCTGCTCTTTGACGCTGCGGTGCCTCCCCACGTGTATCCCATTCAGCAGCTGGAGCCCATGGCGGACTATAGCATCCGCGTTTCCTGCAGGAATGAAGTAGGATGGTCGGCATTTAGCCCCTGGATAACCGCCAGCACCACGGAGGGAGGTAGGAAATGAGCAGGGAAGGCTGAGAAGGGTTTCCCCGCCTCGTTGGCGCAGCTCTGCTTTGTGCGGGACTCTCGGGATGAGATGCTGCTCCAGAGTCACGGTTGCTTACGGGGTGGGGACATCTGCGCTCTGTTGATTTGGGGAAGGAAATTTACCCATGAACAGTGACCTTCTGGAAATATTAAAGGCTGTAGGAAATACCATCTGCTTTCTGGTTGAGCTACAGCTCATTTTCCACCAGCCAACCATGTGCCGGCACCCAGCCAGCCAGCTCTCTCACCTTCTTTCCCTTTGTTTCCCACAGCTCCCACCACTCCACCACTGAACGTCACAGTGTCATTCAATGAGTCTATCTCCTCTGTGGAGATCCGATGGGTGAAGCCACCCCTGGGGAGGATCCACGGGGAACTGCAGGGCTATCATATCTGGTACAGGTGGCAGAACTCCAAGGGGCTGGTAAGTCACTAGGGAAATCGGGAAGAATGGCTAAAGCACAGAGAAGATCCTGGCTGGTGTTGAGCAGGGATGTCCACTTCGATCTTCGTGCTTCCATATATTCTTTCTGACCTTATTTATCTGCTATCTTATGCTTTCACCTGGGACACTTTGATAAAAATGGTCTCTTGCACGTGTTTATGTAACTCCTTTAATGCCCTAAGTCATTAATACTGAGAAGAAGCAGTTCTTCCTGAAGGAGGCAATAGGCTTGTTACTGTGTCTGTAAACTAGGAGTGAGATGCTCTTCCTGGTGCTGACAGTTTTTGGCATGGCCTTTGGGGTGGCAGTCAAGGTTTGGCAGCATCTCTTGGCACTTTCAGCCATGTAGTCAATCATAAGGTGTTTGGGAGAAGTCATTCCCTGGGTTTTGAATTGTTCCTTCCTCCAATGGGATATATTCCCCTACATTAAGTCATCTGCGAACCTGTGGCACAGAGTTGCATAGCTCAAGGAACGTTTTGGGGACGGAGGAAGTCATCTGGCACAAGCTTGCTTGCCTTTCCCAGGATTTGGGAAGTAGCCTTCAGGAATTCTTTAGGGTGAGGTTGGCCTGGCCTCTTGGGCAGTCCTGGCTCATCCCATCCCATCCTGGCTCTGCTGGTGGATGGGGAGCCTGTAGTTAACTGTGCAGATGTGTCCAGCTGTTGCCTCTGCACTGTGGTTTGGTCTTCCTCTGTCCCGGGCTGAAAGCACAGAGAGACACTGATGGCCTGAACACAGTGTGGAAAAAGTGACTCACAGCCTACTTTTTGTAGGTTGCTGCATTTTCTGTTCTCCTTTTTGTGCCTCTGAAAAAGGAGCATGTGTAGATCCAGACTGAATGAACTCAGGGAAACATTATTATGGTCTTGTGACTAGTGTGGAAGAAAAAAATGCTGACATACTTGTCGTCACTCGAGCAGAAAGCAAAAAATAGGACCCATACTTTAAGCCCTGGGAGACTGTATTGTTGTTGTTGTTGTTTTCCGTGCATTTCCCAAGTCAAGAGCTTACAGAGTGAAATTTCTGCTTGGTTTCCTGGTCAATAAGTGTTCTCATTAACACTGACCTTCAGGAGGCTCAAAAACCCTCTCCAGTGGATCATGAGTGCAGGTGGGAGGTGGCTGTGGGGGGGAGCCTGGCTCTCCACAGACCAAGGGAAGCAGAGAGTTTGTTGATGATTTGTTCTGTTGGCCTCCAGGTTTTACGGAAGGCAAAACCATGTCTCAGAGCCAGGTGAGGGCAGGGCCCAGCACTGCTTTTCCCAAGGGCTGTTGCCAGAATTAAGAGGCTCGAGCCTGTGCTGTAACCTTTCTGCAGAGTGCCGTGGGCTGGTGTGACTCCCGGTTCTCCCACGTGCCCCTAAAGGTCTCCTGAGCCGATGGACAGACAGGCTGAAGCACGAGAGCAATAGGCTTGCTCGTGAGCGGAGCTCTGGTTTCTCAGACATAGTCTCTGAGTTTTGGCCCTGGATGGGCTAAATACGAAATGCCTCAAAACACCCATCGGTTCATGGTTCTTTCCACCCCAGCGTGGTAAAGGTGGTGGGGTTCTGTATTTGTGTGTCAGCAGGGCCACCTGCAGGTCTCTACTTCTCCACAGCCAGCTTCAAAACTCTTTTTGAAACTTGGTAAAAAAAAAAAAAAAAATAATTGGTTTATTCTTAAACCAGAAGTTCTTGTTTAAGCCAAGGCTGCTGGAGCTGGGACGTGAAGAAATTCCTCAGCTACCGCAAGACTCATGAGGAAACCCAAGGAACTTTGGCAGTTCTGTCCTGCCAGAGCGGCCGACTGCTTTGCCAGCGTGCTTGTGCTCTCCGCACTCTCTTATCGGCCAGGCCCTGTCCTCGGATGACTCCGCAGAGCCGTTGGCTACCCGAAAGGATCCTGGTGCATTTTTCGGCAGGGAAAGGCTCCTGTGTGCGACTCTGCGGAAGGAAGCCGTGAGCACAAGGCAGGAGGGAGTGGAGGCGGCAGCGGGTACTGGCCCGTGCCGCTGCCCAGTGGCACAGACACACCACGGCACGTTTCTCGTCCATTTCTGGGCCTTTTTTATGCCTGCAAACAGAAACAGTTTCCCACTGAGCGGTTCCGATTTCCTCCTCTGTGCCCACCGACCCCCCTTGGCGGCTGCTTTTGCTTGGCCGCTTGATGTCCAGCCTGGGTAAGGAGCCAGACTTTGCCGGCCACATGTTTTGGACACATTGGGCAGCTGTTCTGCAGCTGGGGATCAGCGGAGAGCAGCAGCAGGCATTTTCTCAGCTGAAGAAGACCAGGAAACAACAAGGAATTTGCAGGGAAAGACGTGTGTTTTGACCAAGGCAAAAAGTCTGTGCCACGGACAGAGCATGCTGCTGTGCTACCAGGAGAGGAAACGCACCCTTAAATCTTGAAATATTATTAGCTCAACACAAAAACCACAGTTGGAAAGTATCTGCCCCAAGATCTGCTCGTTGTGGCAGGGCACTTGAACGATCGAGCCGTGAGCGCTGCAGCTGAAAGCAGTCAGAGATAGATCCTCTTTAGCAAGCACTGAGGCTCTGCGGCTGCCGAGGCTCGTGGGGCTGCCCAGCACAAGCTGCGGGCATCCATGACTGGCAGTGAAGAGTGGTGCAAGCCTCTGCTGGTCAAGCTGACTGCAGTGAAGGCTGGTGGGACAAAATCCACATTACCACCAGTGCCTTAAACATCCCCCCTTCCTTGCGAGCTCACTTTTATGCTTTGTTTCTGGCTCAGGCTGCTGGTCCGGCTGCTGTTGACAAGTGGAGAGCAGCAGCAGCACGAGGTTTGGATGGGAAATGCTGCTCAGCCCCTTTGCAGGTCCCATCTGGCTCTTGCAGGCAGGGTATTATTCTCCGTAAATAGTTTTTTTTGCTGCATTTCCTCCGGACTTCCGAAAGCAAAGCAAGGCAGTTGTTTGATGAGGGGACAATTCTCAATGAATCTCCAAGTTTCCTCGTGCTGTGTCCTCCAGCCTGGAATTTTCTTCCCTTCCTTTCTCCAGCAGAACGTCTCGGCTGAAGCCCGGCAGAATACCAGCATGGCCATCCTGCCTGTGCTGGCTACCAATGCCACCTGCTCCGTCCGTGTGGCCGCTGTTACCAAGGGGGGAGTGGGTCCTTTCAGCAGCCCAGTGGAGGTCTTCATCCCTGGCCATGGTAAGGGGATGCTCTGGCCGTGGTAAGGTCTGGGTGCAGGGGAGGAAGATGGGGAAGCACACAGGGCCCGGCCAAGGTCAGTTGGTGTCCCTTCATCCTCATTCAGACACTTTCCCCATCAGCCAGGCTATCAGCCAAGAATCTGGGACCTCCCCAGTGTGCTTTGGTGGCCAGGAGAGACTTGCTCTCCACATGCAGGCTGCACTCCTCCTACCCTCTTCTCCCATGTAGCCTTTTGGGCTTTACGGGTTATAGTTTCAGCCCTGTGGAAATGGTCCCTGCATCCTGGGGTGCTGCAGGGTGACTCTTCTGCCAGCTCCATTAACAGGATATTTTCTCAGGATTAATAACCTCAGCCCCCTCTTCGCCAGCCTCCGGGAACACGGACTCCTTTGTCGTAGCCCTGGGCTTCATCTGTGGCACGGTTGCCGTCGGGCTGATCCTCTGCTTGTCTGTGGTCATCCAGAAAAGATGTGTGGAAACAAAATACGGGTAAGCAGCTGGCAGAGGTGCCATGAGCCAGGCAGGGTGCAGGTGCCTGGGACACAGGCAGGCAGGGCAGGTGGCCAGCAGCCCACACTGGACTTCGGAACAAGTTTTTTTGTCTCCAGTACTGACGTTGCCAAAAATGGCGGGGTTTTTATGCCTATGGTAAAGGGTTAAGTGTATTTTTACTGCAGCAAGCATACTTCCCCTCCCTTTCTTAGCCCAGCAGTTCACCTTTCGCTCACTATTCCCATTTTTAAAGGGAAGTAAACTTGTGCAACTTGGTACGGGAGGGTGGCCTCAGCATTTATAGGAATAATATCCTGTGCCCCATGGCCTGGAGAAGAATAGCATTGTTTCAGTAAGGGAGTTAATTGAGCTGATGAAGGAATCCCACCTACTCTGACCTCCTGTGGTCTTACCACCATCCCAGTTTGGAAACCAGTAATGTGTAAGTTTCCCTTTCCTAACTGGTGTAGCGTTCTCGCTCATTCCTTGAGATGCTCCCTGAGAGCTCTTGAGCATCTGCTGTGGTTTTGTTTCCCAGGGGTGGACCCCTGCATGGCCCCATACTGGAAGGATTGCCCAGCATCACTTAACATTGTGTCCATCACCACTGCTTCAGGGCACTGGTGTGGAGCTCCCTTTGGGTCTTTTTTGGCTAAAGGATCTTGGTGGCTTCAGGTGCTACCAGAGAACGTTGACAGGCTGGAGTCATGCACCTGGCAAGAGAAGAGGTTGCTTTAGGAGGTAGTAGGTCTGGGCACCGTATTCCTTCCGGTACAGACTGCAATCTGAGTAGGAAATGAGTATCCCAGTTCCTCCCCAAACCCTTTTATGACTCACTCCCTGACACACCAACCTTGTTTATCCAGTGGCTGCTTCTGCTCGGAAGTTGTAAGTGACCGATCCAGCCGGAGGGAAATTAAAAAAATGAGAGCCTCTGGCATTTCTTCCATCACTACTGATCCCGCTGTGTGGTTGCCCACCCTGCAGTGGCAGTTCCCTCATCGGAGGAGAAGCAGCCGCATGGGGCTCAAGCAGGGTCTGTTTCTGTCCCACCAGGAATGCTTTCAGCAGGAATAACTCAGAGCTGGCAGTGAACTACACAGCCAAGAAGTCCTACTGCCGGAGAGCTGTTGAACTGACATGTAAGTATACTTTTTCATCGCCTTGCTAGGAGGCTGACAGGGATATCGCAGCAGCTCAGAGGTGACCTGAGCTCCTGTTTCCCTCTCTTGCAGTGGGCACCCTGGGCATCAGCAGTGAGCTCCAGCAGAAGCTGCAGGATGTTGTCGTGGACAGAAATGCCCTCAGCCTGGGGAAGGTCCTGGGAGAGGGTGAGTGCTGGGGCTGGAGAGCTTCAGATGGACATATGGGGCAGGGGCTGCCACTGTCACCTACATCATCCCTCAGTTCCAGACCCAGGGGATGAGGGGGAAGATGGTGGGACAAAGTGACCAAGCGTAATTCTTGGATTAGAATCACTAAACCGTGTCCCTCAGCACCACATCTTCATGGCTTTGAAACCCCTCCAGGGATGAGGACTCCACCAATGCCCTGGTTAGCCTGGGCCAGGCCTTGACAGCTCTTGCAGGGAGGAAATTGTTCTTCATGTCCAAGCGAAACCTCCCCTGGTGAAACTTGAGGACAGTTCTTCTTGTCCTGTCTCTTGTTTCTTGGGAGAAGAGACTGACCACACCTCCAACCTCCTTTCGGAGAGCTGTAGAAAGGAGGTTGTGGGTTCACTCTGTAGCCTTTTGGGGATGAGGTCTTCGTCTTAGAGTATAGCAGATTTTAGAGGACATAGTGGTGTCCTGAAAGGTGGTGTTTCAGGCTGTGGATAAAGTGCTTGCTCCTTTCCTGTGGTGCAGGGGAGTTTGGGTCAGTGATGGAGGGGCATCTCAGTCAGCCCGAAGGCACCCCACAGAAGGTGGCTGTGAAGACCATGAAGTGTAAGTCATCACCCTGGCCTTGCAGAACTTGACGTGGTTTGTCCCAGTGGGTGCTGGTGTTCCTCCTGCCTGTCTTGGGGGCTCTCTCTGCATCCTGGCACCATTTTGTGGGAATGTTGACCTCTCTGCCACAGCTCCTGGTGCTGGTCAGGAAGGGGCACTCATATCAGAGAGCCCAGGGTGGCAGAGACATCTCAGTGGTCCCTTCCCCATGACCCATGAAGGAGCTGTGCTGTGAAGGGAGATGTCAGTGGTGATCTGGGGTGTTAAAGATCTTGGGGTTTTAAACCTCCTCCTTTTTCTCTGCTTCCCAGTGGATAACTTCTCCCAAAGGGAAATAGAAGAGTTCCTCAGCGAAGCAGCGTGCATGAAGGACTTTGACCATCCCAATGTCATCAAGCTCCTAGGTATGGGCTGTCACTCCCTGCTCTCCAGCGGGGAGCTGGGCTGGGGAGCTGAGCTGGGGCATGCTCAGGTCCCACACAGATGTCTGTGGTGCCTTCACCCATCGGTTTGTGCAACCTGTCTGCGTTTTCCAGGTGTGTGCATCGAGCTGAGCTCCCAGCAGGTCCCCAAGCCCATGGTGATTCTCCCGTTCATGAAATATGGTGACCTGCACAGCTTCCTGCTGCGCTCACGGCTGGAGATGGCCCTCCAGGTAGCGAGCATGGGGAGTGGAGGGCCCTGTGTTTTCAGGGAGCAAGGTGGGACCAGGCCTCTTTTGGGGACAAATCTGCCTTTGTTTTTTTGACAACATAGGAACGTGCTTCCTCAAAGGCTTGCACTGTCTAAGCCACGTTTTCCTTTCCCAGTTTGTGCCCCTGCAGACGCTGGTGAAGTTCATGGTTGACATTGCCCTGGGGATGGAGTATCTGAGCAGTCGGCACTTTCTCCACAGGGATTTGGCAGCTCGAAACTGCATGTGAGTTTGGTTTCCTCTGCTTCATCCTGGGTAGATGAAGACTGGAGGAAGCCCTGTGGTCTTACAGCACAACGTGGCTTCCTTCAGTGAAACCTCCCTCGGTTCTGAGAGCTCTGGCTCCTGCTTCTGAACTTGGCATGTCAAACTTTTCTATCTTCTCATCCCTCCTTCTGCCTGACAGGTTACGGGATGACATGACAGTGTGTGTGGCAGACTTTGGTTTGTCAAAGAAGATTTACAGTGGCGATTATTACCGACAGGGCCGCATAGCGAAGATGCCAGTGAAGTGGATTGCCATTGAGTCCCTGGCTGACCGCGTCTACACCACCAAGAGCGATGTGGTAGGTTCACGTGGCTAGGCAGCCAGGCAGCAGGAGACTGAGAGCTGGGGACCCATCCCTGGGTTGAGTTGTCCACCTTTGCTGTGCTTTCATAGAATTGTCTTGGTTGGAAGAGTCCTTTAAGATCATTAAGACAACCATTAACCCAGCACTGCCAGGGCACCACCAAACCATTTGCCTTGGCAGCATATCTCCACAGCTTTGAAACTCCTCCAAGGACAGGGAGTTCAGCATTGCCCTGGGCAGCCTGAGACAGACCCTAACAGCCCTTGCAGGGAAGAAATTGTTCCTCAGGTCCAAACTAAACTGCCGCTGGCACAACTTGAGGCTGGTTCCTCTTGTCCTGTCTCTTGTTCCTTGGGAGAAGAGACCAACCCCACCTGGCTCCAACCTCCTGTTAGGGAGTTGTGGAGAGTGTGAAGGTCTCTCCTGAGCCTCTTTTTTTCCAGGCTGAACAACCCCAGGTCCCTCAGCTGCTCCTCACCAGACTTGTGTTCTAGATCCTTCCCCAGCTTCATTGCCCTTCTCTGGATACGCTCCAGCCCCTCAATGTCCTGGGAGTGAGGGACCCAAAACAGAACTCAGGACTTGAAGGGTGGCCTCCCCCAAGCCCAGTGCAGGGGGTTGATCGCTCGCGTAGTCCTGCTGGCCCCATCAGTGCTGACACAAGCCAGGATGCTGGTGGCCGCCTTGGCCACCTGGGCACAAGCTGGCTCATCTTCAGCTGGCTGTCGACCAACACCCTCGGGTCCTTTTTCAACAGGCAGTTTCCAGCTGCTCTGCTTCAGCCTGTAGTGTTGCAGGGGGTTGTTGTGACCTGAGGGCAGGATCTGACACTTGGCCTTGTTGAACCTTACAAGGTACAGTTGTTGCTGTCCCCTGGAACCCCCAGCTGGTGGACCTGGAGGCTGTCAGCAACAGGACGTGCTGACCTTTCACTGCCTGCCCAGCCTGCTGGAGTGGGTTTATTGCATGGGCTGCTCGCCTCCGCTCTGGCATTGCTTCGTATTTCCAGTTCTGGGAAGGACAGGACTGGAAGGACAACCCTTGGCATTGTGTGAGGGCCCAGTGGATGCTGGGCCGTGACCTTTTCCCTGTGAAAAGAGTCATTCACTCCTCCTGGAATTGTCCTTTCAACGATGCTTTCCCTTTGTCTTTGTAGTGGGCGTTTGGTGTTACCATGTGGGAGATTGCCACCCGAGGGATGACACCCTACCCGGGGGTGCAGAACCATGAGATCTATGAATACCTCTTCCATGGGCAGCGCCTGAAGAAGCCCGAGGACTGCTTGGATGAGCTGTGAGTGCTGTAACCCTGTTCCTCTGCCTGTGGACAACCCGTGTGTTGCTTGCTCTTAGCCGAAGGGGTTTCCATGGGGTGCTGCACTTTGTGCTTGGTGCCAATGGCCTTTCTTTGAGGACACAACTACTTGTGCTGGGGATTTGTGGCTTTGTTTGGCCAGAAGCCTGCAAAACTGTGCATCACAGTGTAATTAAAGACCATTCCGGCATTCCCGTGCCCAGCTGCAAACCTCCACCTGCTGTAAACCTCCTCTCCGAGTGGGGTGAGATGGATCTGCACCACAGAGGGGGATCACCTTCTACCTCACCCCTCTGTTTCTTCCACAACCCCCAGAAACAATGTCTCTTAAAGACTGGAATTATTACAAAATGGCAAGGATTTAACCTTTTTTTCCATTGACGGGCAGGGACCTTACAACTTAAAACAGAAATCCCAACAAATATCCTGGAGGGAAGCACTGCGTTGGCAAGGCTGGTTCAGAGGGCAGTGTGGGGCCTGTGGGAAGTGCTGGGCTGGCCAGGGCTGGAGCAGTGCCCTCTGCAGTTGGTGATGGAGGAATCTGGCTTTTTTTAGTATTTTATTTAGTTATTTTTTAAATTAAGATGGTTTTGGCCATGAGGTCTTCGCTGGTGAGGCTCTTCTCTGCCCCACAAAACTCCCCATAGTTATTTAGGGCCCTTCAGCGCCTACAGTCTATGAGCCTGGGAAGGGAAAATGTGAAAACCTCAAAAGTTTGCATTTCTAAGCAGCCCAGCAACGTTTTTTCTCCCACATTTTCTTGCTCAGGTTTTCTCAGGGATCAGGGCAGAGATCATCCACCCAGACTGGGCATTGGGAGGCCACACCTTGAATCCTGGGCTCAGTTTTGGGTCCCTCACTCCCAGAAGGACATTGAGGGGCTGGAGTGTGTCCAGAGAAGGGTGATGAAGCTGGGGAAGGGTCTAGAGCACAAGTCTTGTGAGGAGCAACTGAGGGACTTGGAGTTGTTCAGCCTGGAAAAAAGGAGGCTTAGGGGAGGCCTTTTTGCTCTCCACAGCTCCCTGACGGGAGGTTGGAGCCAGGTGGGGTTGGTCTCTTCTCCCAGGGAACAAGAGACAGGACAAGAGGAACTGGCCTCAAGTTATGCCATGGGAGGTGTAGATTGGGCCTGAGGAACAATTTCTTCCCTGCAAGGGCTGTTAGGGTCTGTCCCAGGCTGCCCAGGGCAATGGTGGAGTCCTCATCCCTGGAAGGTTTTCAGAGCCGTGGAGATGTGGTGCTGAGGGACATGGTTTAGTGATGCCCTGGGAGTGCTGGATTAATGGTTGGACTTGATGATCTTAAAGGTCTCTTCCAACCTAAACAATTCTATCATTCTATCCTCCACAATAACCACACTCGTCTCCCGATTTCCAGGTATGAAATAATGTCTGCGTGCTGGAGAGCCGACCCTGCTGCCCGCCCGACATTCTCACAGCTGAAGGTCCATCTGGAGAAGTTGCTAGAAAACCTGTCAACCGTCAGGGGGTCTGGAGAAGTCATCTATATCAACACCAGTCTTCCTGAGGAGAGCCCAGATTCCACTCAGGATTCAGGCTTCCCCCAGGCGGACTCTGATTTGGACTCTGGGGATGTTGCTGAGCCCTGCTCCCCTGGAGCGGAGGCAGCATTGGTGGCTGTGGACATCCACCATGACGAACCACGGGGGGTGAGGTACGTCCTGGAGGAACAGCTCAATGGCCCCGTGGAGGAGGAGAGGGAGGAGGAGGCCTATGTCCCGCTGCTGCCAGTGACTGAGGAAGGCTCATCGTGGACCCAAGCCAGCACTTTGCCTGCTGGCACCTCGCTGGTGCCGGAGCTGCTGCAAGCCAAGAGCTGTGTGGTGAACTCTGAAGTGCTTCTGTGAAGGGGGAGCCTGCGGGGAGCAGGCTGGAGAAAAGGACAGAGAGGGTGTGTTTTAATAAAGAGGCATCCGGTTTATTTCTTCCCCCATGGAGTCCGGCCCTTCCCAGTAGCTCTTTCCTGGCCTGAAGCCAAGGGGAGTTTGTAATTAAACACTGTAACTTGGACATGAGCAAACTTGGACCTGAAGAACAATTTCTTTCCCACAAGGGCTGTCAAGGCCTGGCCCAGGCTGCCCAGGGCAGTGGTGGAGTCCCCATCCCTGGAGGGGTTTCAGAGCCATGGAGATGTGGTGCTGAGGGACATGGTTTAGTGGTGAACTGACATTGCTGGGTTAATGGTTGGACTTGGTGATCTTATTGGTCTTTTGCAACCTAAATGATTCTACAATTCCATGATTCTGTGAAGTATGTTTTGAAGGAATAGCTGGTAGACACATTTAGTTTTAACCAGGTGTAGAAGCACTGCATTTGCAAAAGCAGCTGACTGTAAAGTTTCCTCCAGACTTCAGCCAGAGGAGGTAGATGCTCCATTCAGATCTCCACCAGCACAGCTAAACTTGGGTAAGGTCAGAAGCTGCTCTGAATACACGGTCAGATCAACTTTCACATGAAGCATTGCTGCAGTTCTCTCTAGTTCTCTGTAGTAAAACACTTCTTTGGGATGAAAAGTTGGTGGTTTTTTTCTTAACTGTGTAGTTCCTTTTCTGGGAGGGTGAACAATCAGCAGCGAGCATCAGCCCTGTCCACTGGGAGATGTAGCAGCGGGTGGGAAGAGCGCGGGAGCGAGGAGAGGGAGCCCCAGAGCCTGTTTTGGAAAATCTCATGTGCTGCGTGTTTTGCAGCTTTCAGCCAAAGCTGCCAAAGCGATGAGGGGCTGCAGGCCTGCCACCGAGGCTGCTCCGCGCCCCGCCGAGCCCTCCCTCTCACCCCCAGCACAAATCCAGTGCTCACGTGAGTCACCCGGCAGTTTGGGGGTCCGTTGTCCGTTGAACAAATCAATGCCTGGAGGCAATCTGCATATCTACCCCAGCCAAGGAGGGGCTGAGGGGAAAAAAACACCACCTCTCTTTATCCCAAAGTGATGCAGGGCAGTTGCTCAGTTTGTGAGAAATCGGCAGATCTTGGGAGAAATACTTTCTGCCGAGCCCAGAGGTGCCCACCTGCAGCTAATACCCTCCTGTCTGCCAGATGCTACTTCCTGAGACTCCAGTAAGGGAAAAGGAAAGGTCCTTCCCAGCATTTTTAGCAGGAAGATTCACATCCCTGCCTCATTTTCCGGGGAGCCCCTGGAAGAGACTGGATGGGTTGTTGATGTTATCCCAAGGCAAAATCCCCATCCCCCTGCCCTCGGCATCACTAAGTGCTCTTGTTTAAACCCAGCGTGCAGCAGCTTGCTCCCGGACGCGCTTGCTTTCATTTTAGCCCTGTTACATCAGCAATAAGCTATTCCAGTCTTTATTCACCTACTAATGAATTATACATCGATTATACAATGGAAGCTCTCTGCATCGATGGGCTGGGCTCCTGCTCTCCCACACGGCATCTCGCAGAGCACAGCTCAGCCCAGCTGTGGCTCTTGGCCCGCGCGGCTGCCCCGAGAAAACTGAATGTTCACTTTCTGGGCTGACAAGCAGCAGAGCCTGAGCTGGGAATAGGGAGTGTCTGGGCTGGATGGAGAAACCCACTTGGGTTTGCTGTCTCTCTGCCGTAGCTCTGGTGGGAGCCGACGCTGTCCTCACCCACTGTACCCCCCTTCCTCCTCCTCTTTGTATAACCTGCCCCGTCACCATAAATAGGCTGACATAAATATTTAAAGATGGCAGAGAGACAGACCATGCAGACAGGAACCATTTGTTGAGTTTATTAGAAACTTCAGGTGCAGCTACAGGTCTCTGCTTGTCCGTGTCCCTCCCTCCCCAAAGGCTGCAGGGCCAGCGTGACCCCCTGGGCTAGCACAGGGCTTCGGCTGAATTGGCAGAGCTGGGCATGGGGATTTTTGGATGAGCAGGCACCAGCTGCTCTCACTGAGGCACAGAAAAGATATTCTGGAGGTGTTCCCTTAAATACATAAATGAAGTTCTTAGTATTATGTTTTCTACTCCAAATGAAGACATTAGCTGGCTCCCCAGGGGTGCAGGTGGGCTTGTCCCAAGGTGATGGAGCTCCATCTTCATGTAGGCCAGTCCATGCCTTGCAGCTTGCCCTTGCTTGGTCTTTGGCTTGAAAACCGGTATTGCGGGCTGTTGTCTGCCTAGGAAGCTATTCTTACATGCTTTGGGACTGTTAACCTCCTGCAGGGTGAATTTCTGAGCTTCTTTTCTTGCATCTCCAAACTGTCCTATTTAAAGATTTCTGGTGATGCTGCTATTGTTTTGATGTTTTTTTACTACCATGGCTAAATTGGAAATCTAGGGTATTTCTGTCATATTTTCCATAGAAAATAAGATGTGACAGTTAAAAGCTAACTGGGACCTCACCTGCAAAATTACATGCAGTTTATTCCCACAGTTTGCCCATCATTTTTTGTGCTGGCTGTGAGGAGGGCAGGGGGATGGCCACACAAGCCCAAGCCATGCAGCCACAGTACCACGTCCCTGGCCAGCCCATGGTCCCCAGCAGATGAGGGACTCCTATCTGCTCTCTCAAATCTCCTGGAGACCCTGGGTGTGGGGTGTTTAGAGCCTGCCTTCATGCTAAGCATTTCACAGCCCGGTCACGGCTCTCCAGGCATGCGTAGGAGGTGGGGAGGATGCAGGTCTGTCCTCTCTTCTCATCCTCCTCCATCACTTTTTATAAAACACAAGGGGTTTTAAGGTGGAATGCCTGGAAGACTGGTGGGCAAGATGCCTGGGAGAAGCAGGCTCAAAGTCCCAGGGATCGGGTCCACAGAGTCCTGCTGCTGTCTAAACCCGGGGCTGGGAGGCAGCTCGAGCCACATCTGCTCTAACAGACCCTGGTGAGTCATACCCATACATGTCAGTTCTGCCAAAACCCACAAGCATGACACTGACTTTTAAAAACAGGTTCACAAAAAATAAACCAACCCGACAACAAGCCAAGCCCAGCAGACAGAGGAAAAACACTGCAAGAGCCTCCACTTTTTGCTGCTTCTCTCTGCCTGCAAACCCAATTGCGAAAGCAAATTCAAACGGCTGGTCGGGGCCAGGAGGATTTTTGTATTTGCTGGTTTGGGGCTTTAAATTTTTTAAACTTCTTTAGAATTTACTCTTTTCTTTCAGTGATGCAAGGCTTGGGAGGTAGGGAGCTTCTCCACAGGCCTGTCTGCAGCTGGCAGTGGCGAAGCACACTCAAATCGAGCCCATCCTCCTAAAGAGGGAAGTCATCAGCCCTATTCATAGCGCTTGCACTCGATGCCGGCATGTGACACCAACACATGAACTGTATTTGTGCAAATTAGCTTTACTTATTTATACAGCAGCGTTTTCTAAAGAGCTGGTAAAGCCTCTGAGAATCTTTGAAAGGCAGTGCTGGTGCTTTATGGACTGTGCAGCAAGCGGTACAGCATGACAAATGAGTGTACAACATCTGAAATCACTTGCAATCTTAGGGAAGAGTGTATGGTATCTTGACACTGTGCCTTGCCTGGGTTGTGTTTTTTCTTCCTGTACATTAAGGTCAAAGTTTTCAAATGTACGCAGCTGAGCTGCTTTAAAAAATATAAAATAAAATAAGCATTTGGACAAAGCTTGAAAACCTTTTCCACTTCCAAGTTTTGGGGAAGGCTTTGTTGGTATGGCCAACACAGCCTGAAGGAAGGTCCCAGGAACAGGACTGTGTGAGCTCCAAACCAAATTGTTTGCTAATTTTTGGAAGGTATGAAAAGGTTTATTTCTCATTTCCCATTTTCCATCACTTCCCAACATAAAAGGAAAAAAGGCAGAAAGCGAGAAAGGCAAAGAAACACTGACAAAAATAAGAAAAAAGCATTCCTGAGCTCCTTCAGAGCATTTTCAATGCCAACGTTGTGGCGGTGATTGCAGCTGGGGCTGCTCGCTCTCCAGCGCACAAAAGTTGATTTGAGACTCATTTTCCTTCATAGCCTGCGGGGCTGCTTCTGCTGGAGGCCTTATCAGTTTGCAGCTGGTTCCTTCCTCTTCCTTGCACAGACTTTCCCAGTGGTGCCTCTGAGAGTTTTTCTGGAAAGAGCCACCCAAGCACACAAGAAGCTTCTCGATTCACGTAGCCTTGTATCTTCAACCTCTCTGTTTGTCTGGGGGGTTTGTGTGTGTGGGGATAGTTTTGGTTTAATATTTATAGCTGGGAAGGATGAAGGTGCAGAAAAAAGGACGTTGGGGGATGTTATGGTGTAGCAAGTGAGCAGCTTCAGGGTCCTGCCGTTATCCTTTGGACTGATGAGCCGGAGCCACGCAGGATTACAGCTATTGCTGTAACCAGATGGGTGGGACTGATAATCTGGGATAGCAGTTACGTGCATAAATAGCCTTGTGAAAGTCCTTCTTCGTTGATAAGGCTGGATGAGTGAATGTGGTTTAGAGACAAAGGGTTTATGCATCCATGGCAAGCCAGCAATTGGGGACGTACTCAGCATAAGTAATTGGGGAACAGGGCCAACTTCTATTCATCGCCAGTCCCTGCTGCTGCTGCAGAGTTCTGTGGGCTGTTACTGGGGGGCAGAGAAGGGCTTGATGACCAAGATGGAACCCTGGACCAATTCATCCCTGAGGGCAATGGGCTGAGTCTGGACAAACTGAACTCATTTTCAGCATATGTGTGTAGGGAATGTGGGCTCAGCTCACGGCACCTTCCTGCTTATGGGGTGCCCAGCAGGGAAGGCTGCGTGGAGTGAGACAGTGTTTGCCTCAGCAGCTGCGGCCTGAGATGCTTTCTCGAGAGGAAAGCGCCCAGGCAGAGAGAGGGGCAGGTTTCCACATACCATGCTGTAGGTGGGCACCGAGTTTGTATTTAGCACGGTAAGGTCCCCACCCTTGCTGGAGCTGCTGGCCTCTGTCTTTACCAGAACTCCTCTTTTGCCCTGTTTCCATCACTTATTCTGCCCCAAGAAGAAGCAAATGAGCTTTTTTTTTTTGCCTAACTTTGTGGCTTAGGCAAAGCACAAGCAGAATGTGGGGCAAGAGCAGTTTGTATTTCTAGGATTGAGCAAATAAGCCAAAGTGGATTTCAGCCAAAACACCGGGAAATTTCATCACACTTCTCTTGCACAGTTTTGGGTTTCTTTTAGCTAAAATTTAACTGAAATTTCTAAGCCATAATATGAGGCTTATTTGAACTGTTGACACGTGTGACCAAAACCTCTTTGGTTGGCAGCCCTGAAGCCCCCTGCCCCGATGCCCATGCGGCCCAATAACCAAGGGAAAACCTCCCCAGTGCTTCTGTCAAATTTGACACAATTACTTGCAGTAATAAAGCCTGAAGCTTAGACAAAAAGTGCCTGGCAGATCAGAGCTTAGGATAAAATAAGAGAGGGAAGCAGATTAGGAAATGCTCCTCTGAATTTCAAACAGTTTGAATGGAAAAATACTTCTTTCTCTTTTTTATTTTTTGAGTGGGGGGGGTCTCTCACAGGTGCACCCTCAAACTTCTGTGTATAGAAATACAGATCCTGCTGCAGCCTGCACCCATTCACTGCCGTTCCTTCCTGCAGCCTATCCCATGCTGTCTGAGGAGGTTTAGGAGATGGGGGTGAGGTTTAGGAGGTGGGGGTGAGGTTTAGGGGATGGTAGTGCTACAGCCCCCCAACACCCGCCCCTGTGGCTGCCACTTGGGTGTCAGGAGCTTTTTGTTCTGAGCTGCCCCTGGTGGGTGGGGAAAAAAGGAGAAAAGTGGAAATCAAACAAATGAACAAAAACACCAAGAAAAAGGAAGAAAGACAAAAGAGGGGAAAAGGAAAAAAAGAGGAGGGGGAAGGGAAAATGGGGGGTGGGGAAGAGAAAAAAAAAAGAGGGGTTAGATAATAGTGAAAAAGAAAAAGGGAAAAAAGGAAGAAGGAGGAAAAAGAAAAAAGGAAAAAAGGAGCAAAGAGGAAAGAAAAGGGAAAAAAAGAAAAAAGGGGAAAAGGAAAAAGAACAAAGAAAAAAGAAAAGGAAAAAAGGGAGAAAAGAAACAAGGAAATGAGAAAAAAACCAGGGGGAGATTATAGAGGAAAAAAGAAGGGTAAAAACGAAAAAGGAGGGAAGAGAAAAGAAAGGAAAAAAGGGGAAAAGAGAAAAGAAAAAAGAAAAAAAATACGAGGAAAGAGAAAAGTAGAACGGAAAAAGGAAAAATAGGGTGGAGATTAAAAAAACTAAAGAAGGGGGGGGTAAAAAAAAGAAGAAGGAGGGAAGAAAAAAAAGGGGAAAAAAAAAGAGAGAAAAAGGCAAAAAGGGGAGAAGAAAAAGTAAAAGAAAAGGGAAAAAAAATAGAACGACAGCGGCGGAAAGCAGCCCTCGTCCCCGGCTCCGGGCTGGGGTCCGGGGGTGCCCCCCCCGCTCCCCGGGCGGGGCGTGTCCGGGGGCGTGTCCCTCGCGCGGGGGGGCGTGGCCAGCTCTCCCCGCCCTTCGCCGCCGTTGCCGCCGCCGCCGCCCGCGCCCGGCAGCAGAGATTGAGCGGAGCCGCCGCCGCCGCCGCCTGCCCGCAGCTCCCGCGCCGCCATGGGGGTGGAAGGTTGCACCAAGTGCATCAAATACCTGCTCTTCGTCTTCAACTTCATCTTCTGGGTGAGCCCCGGGGCGGGCGGCGGCGGCGATAATCGGGGCTCCAATATGGCTCGTCTGGCTGCGCTGGGCTGGAGCCTCTTTCCCGTGCCCACCCCAGCGCCAAGATCTGCTGCTGGGAGGATGGTTTATTGGGCGGCTGCTTACCTTAAGGGGGGGGTGTCTGCGTGTGCTTATCCTTTGGGGTTTTCGTGCGTGTATATTTCTTCCTTTCTTGGCACGTATATATCTGTTTATGTTTTTAAGGTCGATGATCTATGGGGAGTCACACGTTTCTGGGCATCCTCTCCGGGCGGAAGGACGGGGGGGTGCTTGGGTCCGGCACCGGGGGGGCCGCAGTGGGTCCGTGAGCGCCCCAAACCCCCTGTTGCTGTGGGGCTGTGCTGGCG
>WUAM01000213.1:577857-606406 GCA_024336885.1 Actenoides hombroni
TTGTTTTTGTTTGTACAAGATTCTCTTACTAGATCCATATTTAACGTCATTTTCTTGCCAGATTACACCTTACACGTTTAACTGGATCTTTTTTTATGCAGATTAAGGTCTGACTGACGTTATCTTTGCCACCTCTCAATCCCCATGCGCAGAAAACCAGAGTCCTGTTCCTGGTGAAAGGACCTCTGTTCCTCCCTTCCTTTCTCCCTCCCTTTCTCTCCCGCAGCTGCTGGAAATTCAGATCCTTTCTCCAGGCAGCCCTGGCCTTCCTAACTGGTTCCAAAAATACTATGCCAGAGTGACAGCCACCAGTCCTTCAGTCTGCATCTACTCAGAGCGTTTGTGACACAACCGCGAGAGTTAAAAAGGCTTGTTTCCGACAGCTGGGCTTCAGTCTGTCCTCCCCACACAGCTCCACAACCGTGTTTGGTTCTTGCTTCAGAGGACTGGAAAACACTGGAGGGGGGGGTAGGGGGGGTGTGTGCGATAAAGGGCTTGTGAGTGAACGTAACCGTTGCTTCACTGGAGCAAGAGTCGCTAATTCTGTGCTGCAAACTGGGAAGTGAAGGGCCGCGTGAGCTGGCTGCTCCAGAAACCCTGCTGTGGTTTAGTGCTAGGTCCAGGGCAGCCCCCAGAGTGCTGAGTTGCGTTTTCACCTTCCTGCTTTTGATTGTGAAATGGTGTCAGTTTTGTCGTGCTGCTTGAAAAGCAAACTGGTAATCCACTGGGATTGCTGAAGATGGGGCGTAACTGCATATTAAAACTGCGCAGCAGCAGCAGGTAGAGTGGTTTTCCTGGAGTTAGTAAGCCTGCAACTTTTTAGTGTTTCAGGGATTAAAAATACTTGTGTTTTGAAGCCCTTCTTGAGGACATGCCCGAGTCACCTGCTGTTCTGCTTGAGGCATTTTTTATTATTTTTTTTTTTCTAACTTCGAGTTACTCACACGATGTTGACAAGTGGAGCTCCTCTAACCAGCTGCTCTCACCAGTATACCTCTCGTTACACTGGTAAATGGTGAAATGGAATAAATTAAGTATTACCTAATAGTCTAACGTGCTTATAATACAGGTTAGTCGATGAGCATGGCTTTATAATGGTTTCATTCCAGAAGAGCAGGAAGGCTCTTAACAACAAACACATTGACCTATTAAATAGTACTTGTTTTGCAAGCAAGACTTTCTCCGCTCCCCTCTGATCCGAGACATGTAGTGTGTATTTTTAATACACTGATTAAGTGCGGAAGGTTTCTCATTCTTTAAATATTTTTAGTTAACTTGTTGTGGAGATGTTCTCTTTGGTGAAGTATTTGAGGCTTTTGCACTCAGGTGTCTTTTTAAAGATTTTCCTCTAAAGTTAGGTTTTATGAAAGCTTGCAGGGTACAGGCAAGCTCGGGTACAGCAGGTAATACACAATAAAGGGAATTTGACATTAGAGATGGCCCTTGATGGGCACCTAAGCAGCCTCTGAACTTCCTTTAGAAAATTGTCCTGAGTTTCGCAGAGGATGTTTGGAAATGCCACTTCCAAGTCTGGTGCCTTTCAGGTTCCTTTTCCGGAGAACCACACTAATCCCCTTTGTACGCTTTTGCATTATGGATTTGATGTCATTTTTCCATTTACAAATGAAGTTGGTGCAGTCACTTTCTTCTCTGAGATAAGCTGATTTGAGTTTTATGAAGTGTAAAACCAGTTCTCCTTCGCTGGTTCTGTGTGCCTGGGGCACGTCCAGGTGAAGGACTCCACTCAGCCACCCCATGGGATTGTCTTCCTCCCCCCCCCTAGTTTACACTCCCAGCTCTCAGGAGTTGCCTGTTCCCTTTCCATGTACCAGTTTTTGCTCCCATCCTGGGCAAACATAATTTACACGCTGCTGTTGTCCAGGAATGTCTTCACGTCTGGTTGAAGTTGTTTGTGATGGCTGAGTGCAGCCTTGTAGCCATTTATTGTTTTCCAGTGTGATTTCAAAACTTGCTGTGACATTAGGAAACTAGGAAGTAAAGAGACAATCTTTCCCAAACATGCCCCGTGGACAAACAAGGTTTGTTTGCCATCCAGTAAACATTGCACAGGAGGGGCAGAAACTCATCTGGCTGACATCATCTCCTTGGGTGGAGGAAGTGGCCTGAGAGAATTTCTACAGCTTCTGCTCTAGTAATAACCCCCCACAGGCTGGAGATGGTTGGGCAGTGGGTTGAGACGGTGGGCTTGCCAAAAATTGGCCTAGAAAACACCAAGCAGGCTGCTGTATAGCTTTTCATTGTGCAACTTCATTGCCTGGCTGTAGATTAAAATAACTTCACGTTTGCAGAGCGTTCAAAACTAACGGGCAGCTGAAAGGTGCCCGAAGTGACCTGCATGACATGGTTGAAGAAGCTAGTAGTGGTCCTCAGTGGCTTGTGTTAACTGCTCATGTATCAAGTTTGTGTTCTTCCTACTGTGTCCTTTTTCTGGACCTAAAGAAGTAAAAGGGAGAAGTATACAGCCTTTAATTTTTTCTGTTATCTCCTTTTTCTATTCTAATAATGTTTTTGGAAAGTCTTGACTCTTCATATTCTCTCTAAGGTTTATTGTAACAAATAAAGCCAAAAGCAGCGTACTATAGAACAAAATGTAATTATTTTAAAATGAGACCTTTCCTCAGTTGGGCATCAAACCTCCCTGAAAGGGACATAACAGAAAAGGAGGTTTGGTGATAGAGATTCACAGTTTGGTTGTGCGCTTTTGTTTGTGTGAGTCCTTAAAATGCACAGCAGTGTGGTTCTTGTGAGGCACCTGCTCTTGGTTGGAAAAACAGTCCCACAGAGGAAAAAAAGCCTTTTAAAAAGCTTTTTAAAGCCTTTGTTAAAATATTTCAGAGCTACAACTGTCAGCGTACTGAGAAAATGCATCTCATTTTTGTATCTCGGACTTAAGGAGCTTGAGTTGTAAATCTTCTTTGAAGGTAAAGAATGCTATTTTTAAATACAGGTCAGACTAAGGGTGAGAAAGGTAAGTTAAAGTGGAGTTCGAATGTCAGAAATCAAACTGTAAACAGGAATGGTGAAATACTTGACACGTGGATTTCACTTTTCCCATACCAGATATTTATGGATGGTCTGCACTGCAGTAGGTCAGGGATTAACTGCTGGAGATACAGCAGATTTAGTTCAGCCTTTGCAAATGCGAGTAGAGAATTCTGGAAAGTTAACACGTGGCAGAAGTTAGAAATTGCGACTGTCTTTTGCGTTGTGCAGGTATTGTAAACTGTGAAGGCTGTCTTTGCGGGGTAGGGTAGTTGAAAGAGAAGTGAGTCTTGGAAAAGGCAACAAAATTCTACTCCCTTGCTTTTCTAGATCAAGGATATTTGCGGGTTTGCGTGTCAGGCGCTTCCAGCAGTAACAGCAGCACACTAAGATACCGTGTAAGCAAGAAGCTCTGTGTTGCAAACCAGACGTTCCCATCCCTTCCTGTTACATCTGTGCTCCGATTTGTTTGCTGTAGATACCTGCCAAGAGGAGAGCAACCTGAGACTAGCACCCGTTTCCTAGAAAATCATCTGCTAGCTGTGGTATTTTTCCAGATCGTGTCTGTTTGTTGAGTTTTGTGCCTCGTAGTGGGAAAGGAGGTAGCCTTGGTTCACGGCTGAGAGCCCTTCCCAAAGCTGCTCACTACAGCCCATTCTGCAGAATGTATTCAGGAAGTGAACTTCTAAAATTTTCTTTGAAGAATAATTATTTCCAAGAAATGTTACTTTTTTGACCATTATCTTTTCAAATCCTATTTATCCAGTCTTCTTTGGTTTGGTTTGGTTTGGTTTTTTTTAACATTCTTGAGGTTCATTGCTTGGAAAATTCTAACTGATATTGTTGAAAGAATTGTGGCATTTAAGGATTAGGGGATTTTTGTAATCTTACCTTTGAAATGCAATCCAAAGGATGGTATGGCTGAGATTCTGCATGACAGCTTTACCTAGAAAGCTATTAAGAGTCCTGCATGCATCCCAGAAGTGTAAATATATGATGGCAGTTCCCAGAGGAGCTGGTAACTGGTAAATACTTTATTTCCCAAAGAGCATTTTCAGCAGGCATTTTTCTTCGGAGGATACTTTAATTGAGCAGACATTCTTGAGAGAGGAGTTTAGCTCATGTTGTCAAAATACAAAATACTGTTTGGATTTTTGTATTATTTTTTTTTTCCCCTAATAGCTGCAGGTAGTCCATGAAATACCTGCATTTCATTCTACATTAGGCACACTTTGTTAATTAACTGGTCATCAAAAAAAGATGTGACATCTTGGGAGAGTGTCTGATGGACTTGAGAATTTGTCAGGGAATGCTGTGGATAACAAACACCATAGGGTTGGAAGACAGGATTTATTTTATGCTTGGAATACACATTCTGAAGATCTTTCATCTCCTCTGAAGTATGGGAATGTCTTAGTGCTACCTTCTCCTTCATGAGATCCCACCAGTATTGAAAATAAAAGGTGAAGAGGTGGGGCTTTGGAATTGATGGATTTCCCTAGTTTTTCTCCAAAGTCTTCATGCAAGTCAATAATCTGAATGTGGTTCTTTTTTTCTTCCATTTTTTTGGCTAATTAGTGATCTGTAATTGTATCTTGGTGGTGATGTTTTTTTGGTTTTTTTTTTAGTTATTTGCACTGTGGTTGCTAAAAGCATTTCGAGTCATAGATTAGTTTGGGTAGGAAAAGGACCTTTCAAGCTCATGTAGTCCAACCCCCCCCTGCAGTGAGCAGGGACATCTGCATCTAGAGCAGGTTGTTCAGAGCCCTGGCCAACCTCACCTGGAATGGTTCCAGGGATGGGGCATCAACCACCTCGCTGGGCAACTTGGGCCTGGGTCTCACCACCTTCAGCATCAACATTGTCTTCCTTCTCCCTGGTCTAAATCTCCCTCTTTTAGTTTAAACCCATCACCCCTTGTGTTGCAACAGGCCCTGCTAAAAAGTCTGTCCCCTTTCTTTCTGACAGGCTGCAAGAGGGTCTTCCTGCAGCCTTCTCTTCAGGCTGGACAACCTGAACTCTCAGTTGCATTTAGTTCTCTGAGAAGTCCTGGGCTGGGTGACAAGACAGCGGTCGTGTCTTCTCCCTGGCACATCCACTTCTCTGACAAAAATTTACAGCTTTGGGCTACGTCTGACTTCTTAGCCGCGGGTTTGTTTTGGTTTTTTTTCCTGTAGAGACTCAGGTCTTTCGCTTCCTGGTGAGGTCTTCCCCCTTCCAAATGATAGCAAGGGAGCTGGGTTGGCTTCGGCAGCGTGTCTGAAATAGGGATGAGGAGGATGTTACCTGGTCTGCTTGTCAAAATGGTTCTGTCCTGGCAGAATATTTTCAGGGTGGTTATTGTTTGGGTCAGTAGACAAAACTTGAACTGGATACCACAGACCCCTCTTTAGTTCCAGGAGCTGGTGTGTTGAAGGAAACATGTTTGTATCGCTATACGTTGTTTTTCCTGTGGTGTCCAACTGCTTCTATTCGTTGCTGATGGTCTTTAAAACTCTCTGAAAACCATACAGTTAATTGCCTTTCATTTTAACCACATCTGTTACGCCAATACAGTACTATAAAGGCATTTAAGTTGGAGTAGAAATAGTTCTAGAAATGGTTAAACTACCTCTTTAGTTTGATTTATTTATTTATGTGCTTTTTTTTTTTCTTTTTAAGGTCAACAAAGTGCTTTATATTAAACAAAGTGCTTTTATACTAAAGCAGGTTTTTTTTTATCTAGGTTGGAGAAAACTATGTAAGAAAAGAACTTTGTTCTAAGAAGGAAACAAAATATATAGTGGGGTTTTTTTTCTAAGTCATTGAATGGTTTGCATTCCATTTTTCTTCACCTATAGAAGAAAAATCTAAAATCCTGATAGTTCTTGGGGTGTTACATATGTTAAAGTATGTGCACACATATAAAAATATAACTGGTGCAAAGAAATGCTGGGTGGTGGTTGTTTTTCCTATGCTGTTGGACAGATGAGATGGATAATACCGTGTAATTTTATTGTGTGAATGTTCTTCCTCCTACAGAGAAGATGGAGAGCTAGAAGATGGTGAAATTGATGATGCAGCATACGAAGATGTGAAAGAACATGGTACAAAAGGTGATGATAAACAGAAAACTGATAAAGGACATAGAAAATCACGGAAGAAACGCAAAAAAGAAAAAGAAAAGAAAAAATCTAAAAGGAGAAGACGGGATAAGCACAAGGTTAGGAAATACAACCCAAAACATGGGAGGTGCCTGTTTGTATTCCGGGTTTAGCCAAGGATCCAGGGAACTGGGGAAAGACTTTAAAATGTTTTATTGCTATTTAGGCAACCTGCAGTCTCTGGGGGCGAGTTTGGGGATTCCCATCCTACTGATGCACTTCAATATTAAAGAATTCATTAAGCTAGAGTTTTGACACACAGAAGTGCACATTCACACGTTTCAGTGGCAGTTTCTGTGGGGTAAGACACAACAAAATAATAGTTTGGAAACTTGCTTGTTAGCTTTGCCTAAATGCCTTGTCATAAACTTGGTTTTCGTTCTGTATTTCAAAGAAATAGAAAATCAGCCTGCGCGTGTAACTGTGTTGTTTTGTGATACACATCTTCATGGGGTACTTGTATAATTACGTATTGCTTTTAATAGCAGTTTACAAAACAGCAGCATTTCTTTTGCCACTGTCAATGGTTGTGGTAGGTTGGACACAAAAGGCCAAAGTTAAACCACTTCCTAAATGATATAAACGTTTAACGGCAGTGTAAGTTCATCACTGGATGCTGACAGCAGTAATGGTGGTTGAACCATAGAAATTGGAGAGGTTTTTTAGTATAAGAGGCAAAATCCAGCCCTTACTATTCTGTGATTCTGTAATGTAAGTGTATCGCTTCAACTTTTTGTGCTGATTATTATATCTATGGAAAGAAAAGATTCCAGGCTAGTTAAGTGAGGTCTTCTGGCCTCAGAGAGACCCGCAGGAAGCTGGTAGAACCCAGAGAAACCACAGAGCCCTGGGTGTTTACATTTGGAAGCCTCAACAGATCTGATCTTTCTCTGATAAAAAGACTGGGTCATCAACGGGTCTGCTCTCCTCAGCTTCCCTCAGAAGAAGAGGCTTGTGAGAGTTAAGAAAATATTTTCATTCATTAGGCTAATGGTGCTTTTAAGTTCATGTACAGCAGGCTGGTTACGCAGAGAATTACGCAGCAATGTCTGAGAGCATGATTTTCTGCCTTTTTTCAGCATAACTCCCCTTCCAGTGATGACAGCTCAGATTACAGCCATGACTCTGATATCGAGCGAACAGAAAGACCACATAAAAAGAGTAGCAGCTCTTCATACCGAGATTACGATTCTTCCTTCAGTCAGGTAGTATTTTTTTTTAAGCTGATTGCTCATGCCTTGATTTAAGTGTCACGTAAATAATGCAATTGTCAACGCTGGCTTGATGGCAGTGCTGGTTCTCACAGGTTTCAGGAAGCACATCCAGTTCTCAGCTCCTTAGGTCGGTTTCTTTTAAGCCTGAAACCATTCCAGAAGCCTCTAATCTGGCCGAATTTATTAACCCACTGAAAATCCTGTCTGCAGAAAGGAGAGAAGGGACAGTGCTGGCTTAGAGGTGGCCATGGGCAGTATTTCATCCTGATGGACAGAGGCAGGACAGCCTGTTTCATCTGTGTCCAAGATCATCATGGAATGGAAAAGATTTCTTTTAGTCATAGTTCATCTAAGTAGCACTTAATTGTGTGTGTTAAAATGCTTTGTCAACCCCACTAAAAAGCTTGCTGTTCTTTTTTTTGCTGTTTTTCCTCTTTTGATGCATTCAGAATCAGTTAGTAAAACTTTTGATTTTCACTGTTTATTATTAATGCTTTTTTTGTGTAAATCTGGTAGACAACATGACAGTAAAGCAGGGTGAAAACAGTTGAGTTCATTTGAGTGGTTTGGAGGAGTGTGTTTTGAAGTAGTGAGTTGCTCCTGAACGATGCAATCCCTTCCATACAGCACGGACACGTGTCAGGAAATTACATGAGTTCACAGAAAATGCAGCATAAAAAAAATGTCAAAAGCAAGGAGTATGATGACTATAGTCACTACAGTGATGAAAACTTTGGGAATTATAATGAGGAAGAAAAGGATGAAGATTTTGCCGATCAGCTTAAACAATACAGGCAAGCTAAAGAGACCTCCAGTACTGATCTAGGACCTCCATTCCCGAAAGAACCGCTGAAAAAACAGGGGATGAAAGGTATCCAGAAAGGTAAGACAATGGCAATCATTAACTGTTGTAACGGGTGGTGGCAGCACCTCTATCATGCATTGTTTCAGGGTGTTTGTCATATTTCATCTGGAGAAAAGGAGGCTCGGGAGGTTGGAGACAGGTGGGGTTGGTCTCTTCTCTTCTCTTGGGTAATGTGTACGTAGTAAATAAATAAAACCCTATTAAAAAGTCCAAGATTTTTGTTGTGTAACTGCTCGAGTAAGAAATCATCAGGCTGTAAAGTGTCTTTCTGGTGGTAGTTCGTGAAAGTCAGAAATGGGATTTGACTGGGGGAAGGAATGTAAATACGTGCATTCCAAAACCTGATTTAGATTAAACAAACAAACAAATCTATTACGTGCCTATAAATTTTGATAGGTGCCTGAATACTCCCCAGTCGTCTTGTATTATCGGGTTATCCAAAGGTAGCGAGCTGTCAGCCGTTTACTGCAGGGAAGATTTATTGCATTCCAGTTTGGCTCGCAATGAAATAAATTGGCAGGAGATTGGCAGAATCTATTTAGCTGACACAAAAATGTCTTTTCCTGTGCTGCTTGGCAATACGGCTTTAAGATCTCTGTCCGCAAGTCATCCGAGGTGAATCAGCCTTGCTGTCACGGGGCGGCTGCCACCTGAAGCGGGTGTGATGTCTGCAGGACTTTCTAACTGGTTTTCTTTGGTTTTAAGTTGATGGGAAGGCAGATAGTATGCCTGGGTGGTTTGAGGTGAGACCAGGACTCGTGACACGACTGGGTAATTACTGTCTTGAGGCTTCCAAACGGTTACCGTTAAAGATTTTTTTTTTATATTCAAAGCTGTTCTGGCCTATCCTATTTCTTAGGTTATGATCAGAGGTTGTGACAACAAAATTTGTACACACACCTGAGTGCCAGTTGTACTGGGTGGTTCTGCGTTCACAAAGGGACCAAACAGCCCAAAATACTTCCAAGTATTTGAGCTGGTTAGAAGTAATATGGTATTTAGGACTTCAGATTGCCAAAAAGGAGATATTTAGATCGGTCTGTGTTCAGCCTCACTGAATAACCATTTTTCTTTACTTTCTGAGGCCATTTAAAGAGGTCATTACTGTTTTTCAGGTATTTCTCAAAGAGGTAACAACTACAATATTGGTCGAGGACGTGGGATGCAAAAGAAATTGAAACGTAAAGATCGTGGAAGAGGAAGAGGGGGCAATAAAGGATCTGATGGCTTCCATGAGGTACGTGGAGTTACAGCTGAATTCGCAGGGAAGGTAACAGAAGAGTCTTTAAAATAAGTCTCTGAACTTTTTTCTCTCATCTAGAAAATCACTAGGATTTTCTAACACATGATGTACAAAGTACCATTGATTACTTAAGCTAATACATAATTTTCTTGGGTTTGTGCTAGTTTCTTGCACTTCCAAGAAAGTGGTTTATGAGCTTTGGTTTGGACTGGTGTGTGAATTCCAATGTTAACTGTATCTGAAATGGGTTTTTTTGCCACTACTAGTTCACCTCGGATTTTTCAGTAAAGAAACTGGACATCTTCACAGCTTTTACCAGTTTCCGTCTGAATCATGAAGAATTCTCTTTCCTCTTTCCATAGCTGAGGCTGTGGGAATGGGAATACAGATGAATGTGGCTTTTGTTTAATGATTCTTTGCACAGGAATTAGAGAAAATGGAGTGCTGAGTATGGCCATGGTGTTCATAAATTGTTACTCTATAATAAGAATATCATCAGCTCATTAGCAACCGTGCAGCACCACAAAAATATTTTTTTTATGATCCCCTCTGTCACAATGTCACATTAAAGGCCATCTAGGTCTGCAACTTCAATCATCTCCTGTCCCAGACTCTCTAGGCTGAGTCTCTTATCCCTTTACCATGGTCTCTTTAGTTTATCTCAAGTGCCGGTGCCACACAGGAATCAAATCGTAAGAGGGAACAATTATTTGCCTCCCCAGGAACAGAATAATTCGTATGTGTTAGGACAGGATTGACTTGTGCTTCCTCTTTGCTTCGCCTCATGTTATAAGACAACAGGGTATTTTTTCCTTCAAGGGGAGGAAAAAGGGAGAAAAACAAAGCCAAATCATCTGGACATAACAGATCTCTTGTGTTGTAAGAAGTTTTTAATTATTAAGAGCTGAAATCATGGTGTAGTTAGTCACATTTTGAGGTAACTGATGCACCCAGTAATACTTTTGCAACTGCAGATAGTGTCAGTGGGATGTTCATTTTCCTTCCAGGATGGCAAACCGGTGAAGAAATGGGTTAACATGAGTCAGGAGTTCATCAATCAGCACACGGTGGAACACAAAGGCAAACAAATTTGTAAATATTTCCTCGAAGGGAGGTGTATTAAGGTAATTATGGGCTGTCTTTCGGTCTTCTGCTTTGGGATGAGGAAGGGGAGATGACGCTCGGTTCTTTTTGGCTTCAGCTGGCGCAAAGAAAAGTTGTAGGTGAAAACTCAGTGTTTTGATTTCCAGTGTTTTGGGTATTTAGAGAGAAATGCCAGCAGAAGTACTGGTGGAAAAATAGCCCATTCTGAATTGTAACAAGTAATATTAAAAATTATTGTTTGCTTATCAGTATATACAGTAAAACCATCTGTGATAGTATCATAAACTTATACTGGCAACATAAATGTACAATCATATGTAAATATCCATTGACTCTTAAAAGGATGACATCTGTAAATAGGCAGTGATTTCTGAATGCATTAGATTATTTCTCTTTTATGTGCTACTGCTAATTTTGAAATGTTGAAGGAAATACTTTGAATTATTTCTCTCTCTGAAGTAAAAAGTGGGGTATAGTGGTAGTTCCCCTACCAAAGAACCATCTTCCTTCAGGCAACAAGCGGAAAGCAGCAGAAGGAAGTGAGTGCTACAGGCAGAGCAGTCAGCTGTCGAGCAACAGCCCTAACAAGACAGTCTCTTATGACGTTAAAAAAAAATTACTAGTGCTTCATTTTGAAGCTTTTGCAGCTGTGGAGTTGAATCCTCTGATGTCAGACTAGTTCAGTCAGTTGTAAACCAAAACCTGTGCTTCTCCAAGAAGTGAGTGCGTCATTTCTGTTTGGTTCCTCTGTGTATTTAGAGATAGAGCATTTTCTGTTTAATTCCAGGCCAAGGTGGAAATGAGTGCACTTTTTTTTTTTCCCCAAACTAGGGGGGGGAGGGTTGAAAACAATGCCTTTGTTGCTGCCTTTATATATTTTACTGTGCCGGCTCAGCATGATGAGTATTTGCTGCCACCTTCAGTTTTAAAACAAGTGGCTAAAAGAGCCCTTAGTATGTTTATCATGAAAATAAATACCAAAAAAATAAGGGAAAAAACCAACCCCTCTCCAACAAAGTAATTGTAATGTATATGGCTGATAGAAACTTGATACTATTTGGACTCTTTTTCCTACATGGAAGAGTCTTAATACTTGGCTTGTTGGACTTCAGGTTCTCCCAGGCACCCTTAAAATAGGATCGGGTTTTCTGATCAAGCATGTAATGGTTTATATGGAAAATAATTCCAGTGAAGTATTTGTTTAAAAGCCTTTGTAATGCAAATTGCCAGGTGGAGGCAGAAAACAGAATGGGGACCGTGAGACCGGCTTGTTTTCTGTGACCGCTGCAGATACTCTCGATGCAGGAACTGTTTCTCTATGTCCAGGCCCCCTTTTCACAGTTTTTAGGGACATATTTGTAATGCAGTTATGTATTAGTAAAGATAAAAAGTTTAAATTCAGCTAAGGGAGGGTGTTTTTCTTTAAATATGAAATGGAATTACTCAGCATTTCGGACTCATAATGCTTTTTCCTGTTTTATTTATAGGGAGAGCAGTGTAAATTTGATCATGATGCAGAGATTGAAAAGAAGAAGGAAATCTGCAAGTTTTACATACAGGGTTACTGCACCAAAGGAGAGAACTGCATTTATTTGCACAATATCCTTTCAAAAAATCCCAAACTTCAATGAAATGGAAAGTTTCTATTTACTCGTAATTGATGTCAGTGATTTTTAAGGGTAGCTGTTTCTGTTCTTAAGAGACTATACCAAAGGCTATGTAGATTTACTACAAGAAGATTATTTTCCTACTCAAATACTTAGGAGAAAATAAATCTAAAATTACTGGTTTGGTTTTAAGGTTTTTTAACCTTTTAAAAGCTAAACCCCCTTGAAGTTAGATCCGTTTGTCTGCATTCTTTTAAACCCCTGATATGTTCTTGTTTGTTGTAAAGGATTCATGTTTTACTCTGGAATTGACATCTTCATCTTTTTAATCTCAGGTTTAGAATTGTGTCTTAAATAAGGCCCCAGTAATGTAATTATGAGTAGAAAGTTAACTGGAACAAGGAGATGAGTTGGTTATTAACTTCCAAAATTCTTATGACACTGCTCTGGCAAGATTGAGTACTGGTGAATAATTGAAGGGCAGCTGAGAGCTGAAATTCATAAACCTGCCAAACAGTGCAAACGAGAAACGGGCCTTTGTTAGGAATCCTTAATTGCTGGCTTACATGAGTTCCCTTGCAAGTTCTACCACACGGGAGCAAAGTGCTACCAAGGAGACAAGTGCAAGTTTTCTCATGCTCCCCTGACCGCAGAAACAAAAGAGCTGTTGGATAAGGTGAGCAATTTGTAGCCTGTTAATTTTTACCCATATCGGACTCGTTTATTCTTGCAAATCAGGTTTCTGCCCGGGAACTCTCTTTTGCATCCCTTTCTGTGGAAATCTTCCCGTGCTCTGTAACAAGAAGTATGGCATTTACATTGTACACCTTTAGCCGCACAGAAATTAGATACCGTCTGACTTCTACTGTCAGGGTGGAGAGAGGAATGAGGTGCCTCCTCTGAATGATTCATGACATCCTGACCAAGTGTTTGCTCCCTGGCTTTGTTCTAGGTTTTGAATACCGAGGAGGAACCGCAGAATGAAGATGAGAAGGAGCTGGAGGAGCTCCGAAAGCGTGGCATAGTTCCTCTCCCAAAGCCACCACCAGGTGTTGGGCTTCTGCCAACCCCACCAGAGCAATATCCATTTTCTGAGTCCGACATAGAAAACTATCAAGATCCTTCGGGAGAATATAAGAAAATCCCCTCTCTCTTTGAAATAGTTGTGAAGCCTACGGTGGATTTAGCACACAAAATTGGGAAAAAGTAGGTTTCATAATTTTGTGTAGAACTCTCCTTTAATGTTTAAATAATTCTCTTTGTTTCTGTCAGAAGTGTGGTTTTGAGTTAATGATCTCTCAAATCTGGGCAATCATAATAATTTACTTCTTTAGTGCTTTCCACAGAAGGGAACTTACTGAGCCTCGACCCTCTAGAAAGTCACTCCCTTGGCTCTTGTTTTGTCTCTGCCTTGTCTATCTCTATTTGCAGTTTAAGCAAAGTTCATTCTCTTCTACAATCTTTTTACCATTATCTTTTCCCTGCCCAAAGCCACTGCACACTCTTGGCCTTGGGATGTTTAAACTCTTAGTTACACAATGTCCAGTTCTGCATGTGCTGATTTTGGGAAAACGTTTTACTTCAGACAAACTCTGTCCCATGTGGTGTACGGAGTTACTCTCTTTGAAGATTATTTCACTTCTTTCATGTTTTTATCCAAGTTAAGATCAAATAAGTATGAACAACGTGTAAGAAGGAGGAGGGGGAGGAGATAGCTAAAATTTGATGGACTGATTCTCTTGTCTGCAGGCCACCAACCTTCTATAACAGCGCGTCACCGCCCAGACCGCCGTTCCAGGGAAATGACCCACATTCCCAGCATATGTATAACCCAGGGTCCAGTCCAGGGCCAGGCCCCGGCATGTCCCAAGGCCATAATGGGCCACCGATGCACCCAGGTTCTCCTGGTCATCATCCGTGTGCAGGGCCCCAAGGGCCAGGAATGCCACAGAGCCCTCCTATGCAGGGTGTCCCGCCGGGCTACCTGGGCCCGCAGAACCAGGCTGGAATGCCTATGCAAGGACAGCAAGGTGGCCCACCCCTCACGCCGCCGGGTCTCGGGGGATCCTACAACACCCCAGGAGTTCAAGGACATATGGTGAATATGCCGAGGGAGAATCATTGTCCTCCGGGGCCACAGTACCAGCAGATGCCAGGCGAACGGCAGCCCAATATGAATTACGAGCCCATTCAGAACCCTGCCGATTTCTACGACAATTACTATTCTCACCAGGCCGTGCATAACTTCCAGCCAGCCAACAACTCTGGTGGTAAGGACAGCTAAAAATGGTTCTTCCTTGATACGATCCTTTGGTGACACAGTGTTAAAAAAATCAAAGCTGAGCAGCTGGAGGAGTTTTGGATAGAGAGCCAGACCTCCTGGAATATCTTTGGTGTTTATTTAGGCTGTTTCAGCTGATGCTTTCCACTCATGTAATGTAAGTCACGTCAGTTTTGCTTGATTTGTGTTTTATGTTCACTGGATAAAAAACTGGCTGGGTGGCTGGGCTCGAAGAGTGCTGATGAATGGATCTAATTCCAGCTAGTGTCCAGTCACAAGTGGTGTCCCCAGGGCTCAGTTTTGTGGCCAGTTCTCTTCTATTTCTTTATTAATGATCGGGATGAGGAGATTGAGACACCCTCAGTAAGTCTGCAGATGACATCCAGTGGGGCAGGAGTGTTGATCTGATGGAGCGTCAGGAGGCTCCACAGAGGGATCTGGCCAGGCTGGATTGATGTGCTGAGGCCAATGGGATGAGCTTCAACAAGACCAAGGGCCAGGTCTTGCCCTTGGATCACAACAACCCTGTGCAGTGCTCCAGGCTTGGGGCAGAGTGGCTGGAAAGTGCCCAGTAGAAAAGGACCTGGGGGGTTGACTGACAGTTGGCTGGAGATAAGCCAGCATGTACCCAGGTGGACAAGAAGGCCACCAGCATCCTGGTTTGTATCATCACTAGTGTGGCCAGCAGGACTAGGGCAGGGATCATCCCCCTGGTCTGGGCACTGGATAAGTCACCCCTCAAATTCTGGGTTCAGTTTTGGGTTTGTTGCTCCAAGAAGGACATTGAGGGGCAGGAGTGTGTCCAGAGAAGGGCAGTGTAACTGAGGAAGGGTCTAGAGCACAAGTCTGGTGAGGAGTGACTGAGGGACCTGCTGCTGTTCAGTCTGGAGAAACGGAGGCTCAGGGGAGACCTTCTCGTTCTCAACAGCTCCCTGACAGGAGGCTGGTGCCAGGTGGGGTCAGCCTCTTCTCCCAAGGAATGAGCGACAGGACAAGAGGGAACGGCCTGGGCTGTAGAAGCCTGTATCATTTAGCTGCTAACTGGTTTTCTTGTACTGCAGATGGGACATGGCATGGAGAATTTACAGAGCACCAGGCTCACCTCATGGCTCCAGAGTCGCACCAAGGCGGAGGCGAGTCAGACTGCATGAGCAGCCACATGGGCCACAAAGCAGCTATTAACGTTCCGGATTTCCTTCCAGCGATGCAGAAGGCCCTTTATGCGAGACTTAGTCAAAAGCATCCAAGAGATGGAGACTCTGTCAGCAGCCAGGGTCAGAGGGCAATGAGCAAAGATGAAGGTAAGGATAATTTTGAGTTCAAAACGTAATTTTTGACCATGTGTTAGCCTGGAACAAGTCTGTTGACTCGGATTTTCGTCACGTTCCCATTCCCAGTTACTGTGAATGAGCATATTCAGCTGAATTCTTGGCTTTTCTTCCCAGCTGGCTCCAGGATTTTAGTATATGCTTAGCTGCTGCATTGCATTTCCGTGTAGAAAGATATGTGGATAATTTTTTGATACAGTTTGCACTTTTAAAAGGTTTTGTTGTTAATTACTTCTTAAAACCCCCAGATGAAACAGAAAGGTTGTTATTTCTAACTGCCAGTACTGCAAGTGCATCTTTGATTCTGTTTGTTTATTCTGTTGTGCCTCTGGATATTTTCTGCCTACTCCCTTTCTCTTTTCCTCTGTGATAACCTCAAATGTGTGGTGTTTGATCAAAGCATCTCTTTTGTGACCTTCAGTGACCGCTTCTCCCTCCTCAAAACCTTTGTGATTTGGATTGTAATGAAGCGGCAAATTCCACATTCGCAATTTACTTATTTATTAAGACTACTGTAGGGTGCCACGTTACTTTTCATTCTGTTGTCCCACAGTGAAGGTCATCTTCATTGAGACTCACATTTTAAATCTTTGAGTTTTTTACCTAATATTGGCAGAAATAATTGTTTGAAAACGGGTTGTTTTCCTGGATGAATATTGGCAGGATATATATTGAGAGAATGGAGCAGAGCATCTTGGGAGTATCTCAAGTAGCTCTGGTTTTTTATCAGGTATTTTCAGTCTGATTTCACTGAGAAGTTACCCTTTATATGAGTAAATATGTTGTACTCCCTGATGATCACTTGCTTGAATAATCTTTATTTCTTATTTTTTCCTAGATGACAATGTCAACTGGTACTCCAGTAGCGAAGAGGAAGAGGGGAGCAGCGTGAAATCAATACTAAAAACCTTAAAGAAACAGAGCGAAAATTTCCGGAATCGGCAGCAACATTCCGCAGAGCAGCACCTGCTCGGTATTCCCACTGACCCGAGGCTGGCTAAAGAAAAAGGGGCAGGGCCTCAGGCCACTGACCCAAGACTCCGGGCCTCTCCCAGGTCCAACCCCCGCAAGCCTTCGGAGTCAGCCTCCTTGGACCCGCGGCTGGTCCGAGACCCCAGGATGCATAAGGTCAGTGAGAGTGGCCACGGCAGCTCGGCCCTCAGTGGAGCGAAGCTTGATTTGCACCACATGCACGCCGGGGTTAAAGTCAAGCAAAAAGGGATGGACGACGATGAAGAGGACTCAGAAAGAGAGCTGAGGGAACGCGCTTTCCTGATACCTCTAGAGCCTTTGCCTGGTGTCACGTTAAGGGATCCCCGATCTCAGCTGAGGCAGTTCAGCCACATTAAAATGGACGTTACCCTGATGAAACCAAACTTTGCAAAGCACATTGTGTGGGCCCCTGAAGACTTGCTCCCGATACCTTTGCCCAAGCCTGACCCCGTCTCTTCGATCAATTTACCTCTTCCTCCGCTCATTGCCGACCAGAGACTTAACAAACTGCGCAATCTGAAAAATGATCCCCATCCCAATGTGATTCCGGCCGATCCACGACTCGCCGCCAAGGCCAAGAACAGCCTAATGACCCGGAGTGGCTACTTGGATTCCTCTGGGGACTCGCACACCAGCAGCTCCAGCAAACTGGGAGACCCTCGCTTACAGAAAAACGTCGATCCCAGGCTCCACAGACTGTCGAGCGCAGACACACATCATGGGGCAGCGAAGGATCCGCACCCGCCGAAATTCGACCCGCGCCTGGCCAGATCTGCAGCCAGCTCATCACAGCCCGCAGAAGCTCCGGCTGCCAAGTCCGACCCAGATGCTCTGCCTCCGTACGCGCCCAAACTGTCCTCGAGCGGTGTCAGGCTGGGGGCTCCGGGCTCCATACTCAGTGGTATTAGCTTGTACGACCCACGAGATCACAGCTCGTCGTCGGACACAATTCCGGCCGGTTCAGGGGAGAACGGAGAGAATCAGAAAAAAAGCATTTTGAAAAATTCCAGTAAAACTGAAGCCAGCGTCTCAGAAGAGGCGTCGCAGCAGAAGGCTGCCTCAAACACAGAGAAAACTCCAGAAGGATCAGCGGAAGCCGCTTCGGATAAAGCCAACAGCACCGGTAAATCTCAGGCTAAGCACTCCAGCGCCGCACCGGCGGTACACAACCTTCCCATCCAGGCACTGTCAGGATTAATCCGGCCGCAGTACAGCGACCCAAGGCAGGTCAGGCAGCCCGGACAGGCCCCTCCGGCACAGGAGAGCGATCCCAACGGCGACTCGGATGATAAATCCTTAAAAGATGTTTTCAAGACTTTCGACCCAACCGCTTCACCCTTTTGTTAGCAGTTGATTTTAAGTCTTTTTACCGTTGTGAATATTGCAGTTTTCTGCTGTTTTGTAACTGGTTTACCTCTTTGCTTTATTTATTTTTAAATTATGATTATCAACACTTTTCAGCTGCTAATCTCAGAACCACATGCAGTTAGACAGTACGCTCTAGTGTTTGCAAAGCTGTGGTATTTTCTATAGAATACTTTTCCAATTTCAGGGAGACTAATAATTGACACGTAGAAGAAAAAAACAACAATCCCCCGTCCCCGATCTGACCCCACGTATCGCGTTAGAGCTGATAAAAGCACTTTCATTGTAAATACGTCATGGAGGAAGTCCCGGGAGCTGTATATGTGTGAGCCGTCTCTTTCCTAAACTGCATTTCGATCCGATCGCCGCATTTCTATGACTGTATAGATCCAAGCAATATTCTGTACATTACTGGGAGGGACGCCACGTGACGAGGACTGTCGGACGCATCGAGCCAGACGCGCTCCCTGAGTTCAAAACCGACAGAAATGGTTTCGGAGGAAATCGTCACTCCTCCTTTTTGGATCAGTCGATGTAAGACGTTGACAGTTTTTACTCCCACAGTCAATATTCTTAGTGTAAAAGAGACCTATATCGCATATGGAGGATGAAAAATGTCATATCTTTTAAAAGTATTTTATTCTATGCTGTATATAGAAGAAATGGTGAAGTACATACCTAGAAGAAAGTTCCTGTTAAAAGTGGAGAATACCTAAGTTGTCTAATACGGAAAAGGTTTTTATTTAATTTTTTTTTTCACGCATACACGATTCTGATTAGTGCTCTAAGTTACGTTGTGGTGTTCATGTATTTCAATGTATTTTTGTATCCAGCCGCTTAATTTGTATTGCTTTTTTTGTATCGCTGTAACTGCAGTACTTGTATTCATGGTGTCTTTATGACATTTTTAACAAAAAAAAATTAAAAAGGGTACAGTTCACGTCTGGTAATGACTGTGGTGGTGATGTGTTGGCAGCCCGCTCAGCGCTGGGAGGTGTCTGCAGGGTGAAGATGACTCAGCCGCTGTCGCCTCGTGGTCAGGCGGTGGCGGGTGTTGTCTTCGTCATTCTCTCAGGGATTATCGGTGTCAGAATAGTGTTTTATCACAGACTGGGAGGTGTGGGATTCTTGTGAGGTGACCAGGTGGCAATCCGAGCGTTGTGCTTGGATGAACTGAGGGAAGTCACCGATTTCAGCGTCTGCAAAATGTAGCGAAGATGGTTTTGATTTGCCTTCCGAATTTCCCAGAGTGTAAGTTGTATTAATTTTATGGTATTTTGAATGGCACTCACTGGGTGAAAACTAGGTAACAGATGTGAAACCCCGTTGTTAATTTGGAGTAACCTGCTGGTTCTACATAATTCTTCATCTGGTGACAAGTTTGATTGTTCAAGAACTATCAAAAAACCCAAGCTGGCAGAGTTGGGCAGCAGGGGAAAAATTGAAATAGTTTGAAAGTAGCACGTGGATAGATAGGGGAACGATGAGGAAAAAGAAGCCAAATGTGTGGTTTTATGTGTAGATGGGGAGGGTACTTGTAGTATGCACAGCTCAAACCTGAAGTTACAACCTCTTTTTAGAGTGGTGACAACTGGATTGGATTCTCTGGGTTTTTTGGAAGTACTGGGAAAAATAAGAGTCAAAAGAATTGGGTATGGAGTGAGGAGGAAATGAAAAGGGCCATCTGGTCCTTGCAGTCTGTTGTCTCCTTGTGTAACCATCTCCTTCCTTCTTCCCAGATCCAGCTGTGTCCAGCCAGCAGGTCCCTGGGGGCTTCCCCAGCCATTTGGCTTCTTCCTCCACCTGGTTTATTAGTTGCAAGTTTCTTCCTGGGTTCTGAGCTTGCTCTGGTGCACTCGCCACTTTCAAAACGTGGAGGAGATTCATCGCTATGGCGCAAGTACTAAACTACCCAACGTGGGGGTGGTGCTGGGGGTGGCAGAGGGGGAGCTGGGAGGGTGCTGCGGCCACCAAGGAAGTCAAGTCTGATTGGCTTGTCGGTGTCTCTGGCAGGGGAGGCTTGTTTCTGTGTCTTCCAAGAGCACACGGGTACAGAGACCAGCAACGGGAGTGGCTGGTGGTCCTGGATCCTCTGGAAGCCTGAAGCTGAAAGGTGGGTGATCATCAGTACCAAGTGGTTTACTTGGGGGAAGACAGAGTCCCGGGGTGAGAGGGATTTGGGGAGCAAAGTCTCCCAGGGAGATTTCTAGTATTTAATATTTTTTTACCACAGTGAACAGACTACCATGAACCCTTGATATTGCAAAGTAGAGAATACTTAATTGTGCTCCTGATTTGCTCTTCAAAAGTCAGCAGTCATGTCCCTTTGTCTTCTTTCTCATCCGGTTCTTCTTCCCTCCATCTTTTGCAGAACACATTACTCTCTAAATTAGTATTTTCTGGGTGAGCCCCACCCAGTGCCCTGGCTCTTCTGCAGGTTTACCTCTCTCTGGCTGCTCTTCCTCTGCAGGATTTAGAGTTGCTACCCCTAGAAGAAAAGGATATGGTTGCTAAAAAACTTGACAGCATGTTAGAGGGTGAGGTCTTGAGAAAGGTCTTCCAGCTCAGAGAATGAGCAGTTCGGTGGTTTACAGATCCCCCTGATCCTTTCCTCCAGCCAGATTTGCTGGGTCCCTACATCCTTCTGTCCACATCTTGGGTGCTGAAGAATTGGCAGTGATTGAAAGTAATGTCATCTCTGCCAAGGCCAGCTGGCCACGCAGTTTCCCTCCAGGAGAAGTGCCTTCCTGTTTTGACAGGTGGCTGTCCATAATTATACATCCTTCAGTAGGTTTTGGACGCTTGGGGGGTTTTTGTGCTTGGAGGTGGTTGTCCTTGCACCATGGCCGTCAGGGTGGGTTCGGCCCTTGCCTGGGTCTTGCGGAGCCCTAATTCATCCCTCTCTGGATTTAAGGACTCCTTGGCTCTGTGCCACGACAGGTCTTTTCTCCACTGCATGCAAAAAGCAGCGAGAACTTCTTCTTCAGAGTCAGGTGGAGGCTGTCGCAAACCCTATTAGAACAAATAGTTAGCATGCTTTAATGTGTTGTTGTACATGGACTCCTTTAAAATATCTTATAACAGTCTGAATGGATGGATGTGTATGCGATCAACGTGGCACCTCTACCTGTTAATACTTTAAAAAATGGTTCAGTGTGCTTCAAAACCTGCTTAAGGAGGGATAGTTTATTGATAAGCAGGGAAATTTTAGGACGGATTGGCCACAGGAGCTCCCCACAGCCTGGACTGACCTTGCAGAACCCGTTTGATGCCACCGGTGAGAACTTACTTTGACAGATGCGGCCTCAGCTGCCTTCAGGACGTGTACAACCGCTTGGATGAGGTTCCGTGCGTTGTTCACCAGCAGCTCTGAGGAGGCCTTGCTCTCTGCAATGACTGCTTTTACCCTGAAAAGACATTTTGAAAGGGTTTTACTGGAAGAACATCAGGCCATGTACCTCCCCTGCATGGCCAGAACTCTGCCACTTACTCCAAACCCAGAAGGTTGTCCCCTACACTGGCAGAGCAGGCAAAGCAGGGCAGGAGAGGGCTCTTTGCAGCAACAGGAAGAGGAGAGCAATCCCTCTGAATTGTAATGGAACTCTAAGGGCCCAGCTCTAGCAGGGACCTCTGGAGACCACCACACACATCTCTTGGAGAAGGGGGTCACCAGCTTTGGGAGGGCCCTGGCCCAGGCTGCCCATGGAGGTTGTGGAGTCTCCTTCTCCGGTGAGATTTTGAACCTGCCTGGAGAATGTGATCCTGGGCACCCTGTTCTGGGTGACCCTGCCGGAGCAGGGGCGGGTTCGATGAGATTATCTCCAGAGGTCCCTTCCAACCCCCACCATGCTGGGGTTCTGTGAGAGCTTGTCCTTGACCCCACAGCTCACCTGGCCACGATGCTGAGCTGGCTGCTGATGGTGTGGGTCTGCTCAGCAGCACACAGCAGCTCTGCAGAGCACCTTGCGTCCAGGCAGTACTTCGCAACCACGCGGCCAAACGTGGCAAACACCTGCCCATCAGAAGCGAGTTGCCTCGCGCAGGCGACAAGCTGGTCCTTGCTCTAAAATACAGAAATAGATGCCGGCCCTCTACTCTTGGGCTCAGTTTTGGGCCCGTTGCTCCAAGAAGAATATTGAGGGGCTGGAGCATGGCCAGAGAAGGGCAATGAAGCTGGGGAAGGGTCTAGAGCACAAGTCTGGTGAGGAACAGCTGAGGGATTTGGGGTTGTTCAGCCTGGAGTAAAGGAGGCTCAGGGGAGACCTTCTTGCCCTTTGTAACTCCCTGACAGGAGGTCAGAGACAGTCTCTTTTTTTTCCAAGGAACAAGTGATGGGACAAGAGGAACAGGCCTCAAGTTGTGCAAGGGGAAGTTTAGTTTGGACCTGAGGAACAATCTCTTCCCCACAAGGGCTGTCAAGGCCTGTCCCAGGCTGCCCAGGGCAGTGGTGGAGTCCCCATCCCTGGTGGGGGGGTCATGGCTATGGAGATGTGCCATGTTAATGGTTGGACTCCACAAGCTTCAAGCTCTCTTCCAACCAAAATGATTCTAGGATTGTAAATGTGTTTGCGGGGGGAAAAATTAAAACCCCAACACTTTTCCTGCAATGGTCCAGGACTCCCAGATACATTCTGCAACAAGGCAAGGACTGGATGCCATGTTTACATCTAATCGTGAGGGAGTAATTTGTAGTGATTTGCATAAATATCCCTGGCACCACTGGTACAAGAGCAGGGTTTCAGCAGGTGCTGGGCAGCCTGTCACTGACTTTGACCCTGCTCTTGAGGAATAAAACGTGTTGGAGTGCAGGGTGTGAAACACTCCATACCGTGATGGGGCCTTTCTTCTTCAGAAACTGAGTCATGTGCAGTATCCTTGTTGCCATGTCCTTGGTGACCTGAAACATCTTACTGGGGCCACCCTGGCAGGCATCACTGTCTTCTTTCTGGTACTTTGCAGGGCTGCTGGCAAAGGAGACACTAGGAGGTCTGTTCTGGTGCTGTGGAGACAAGAACTAAAGAGATTTTGGAAGCTTCACCTCATCCGGTGGGGTGCAGGTGTGTGCAGCATAGCTGAGGAGTCTGCCTGCATGTTTTTGAAGTGGTTTTTGGTGAGTGAAGGGGATGGGAGAGCTGTCCCTGGGTCTGCTCTGCCTTCCCACCCAGCCCTTCTCTTCCCTGCCTTCACCCACCAAGGGACTATGAAATCCCAGTGCCCCAAGCTGTTCCCAGATGGGTGGTAGCCAACATGTATCAGTGCCTGCAGCTGAGCAGCACGGTGATGTGCTGTGAACCTCTCTAGTGGGTGATCCGGGTTGTGTTGAAGCCTTTGCTGGCTCCTGACAACCGACTGTGGTTGTTGTGGGAGTGGAGTCACCAAGGTGGTTGTGGGGAGGGGAGCTGAGCAAGGCCAGATTGTGTTTTGGGGGAGGGAGAGCAGCAGAACCCTCTGCTCCTCAGAAACAGCATCCTGGAGATGGCTTTGTGGATGTAGGAGTGCCCATCAGAGCAGTGGTGCCCTGGTGGTGTTGGTTCACGGTTGGACTCAGTGATCTTAAAGGTCTCTTCCAACCAGAACAATTCTATGATTAGATACCATACCATTTCCTGAGCCTCCCTGGTAGCTCCGCATCCTCGTCTGCTCCTGCTCGGGCAGGTTTCTCTTTCCTTGGTGTATCTCGGAGCATCAAGCTCTCGGGCTGGGAAAAGCTTGGCTGTGCTCTTGCATTGTCCTGGAGAGCACCAGTCCTCCACGTTCTGCAGACGTCGTCTGATGTGCTGCAGGACGTGTCTGCTGATGCCCTGGACAGTGTGAAGCTGCGTCATGAGGTAGTTCGCCTTTGCTGACCAGTACCAGATGATAGTGTCTAGATGGAGATGTCCCTTGTCCCTGTGGCTCTGGAAGAGCTGGCTGGCACTACCCACTACATCTGATGTGAGGACCAGGAGGTGGTCTGCAACAGAGAGCAGGTCTGCCTGAGTGCTGGCCTCCAGTACATCTTGGAGGGTGGCTTTGACCCACTGAACGTTGGCTATTAGCCGCCTGGCCTTCTCTTCAAAGGCCTCCTTGCTCCTCTCCCTGTCCTCTTGAGAAAGGGGGGCCAGGGCTGGTCCAAGGACAGCTTGGATCACCTGCAGATGTTCGGTGTTGATCTTCTCCAGGTAGAGCAATAGTGCCTTTGCCCTGAGTGCCAGGTCTCTCTGCAGGAGCTCAAAGCGAATGTCCAAGCTGGCAGTAGGCAGTGGAGAGACCAAGAGGGTATTAGAGGCATCCAACAGTGCTTCCATCAGCACCTTCATCTCCTCCCTCAACATTAGGATTTCTCTGCAACCATGGTCTTCAGGGCAGGACAAGTATGAGAGCCGGGCAGCCTCCTGAAGCCTCAGGGAGTTCTCAGACACTGCAGCCAAGAGGTTCCATGAGCAAAGCTTGTTCTTCAGGGCATCCCTCAGCTCAGTCAGGAGCAGGACGTCCCTGCCGATGAACTGATCCACGGCTCTCAGCAGGACACACATGCTGACTGCCCAGTGGACGCAGCACAGCTCCAGGGTGGCCCTTCCCACCCTGCAGGAGCCCTGGAAGGATGCTGCTTTCTCCAGTAACACTCTGGTGTTCAGCTGAGCATGGGTAAACTTGGCTTGGACCTGGAGAAAGCTCTCCCAGACATCAGGGGAAAGGGGATTTCCCCTGCTATGGGCCTTGCTCGCAATGTCTCCTGCCAGCTGAACTGATGCTGCTAACCCCACCATAGTCTCCTCCAGAGCCTGTTTGCCTCTCGGAAAGTCGGCAGATGTGATAAAGCTGAACACTTGCTGAGACAGACGGTACCACGAGCCGGACGTGGCTGCCAGGCACGCTTTGGTTGCACAGAGCCTTCCTGAGAGCGCGAGTGCTGCATGAAGAAGCCTCCTCGGGCAGCGGCGTTGCCTTGGGGCTGACTCCCTGGCCAGGCTGATGACACGCAGTGTCAGAAACGTGATCTCCCGGTGCTGCCCCAGTGTCATCTCCAGCTGGGGAGACTGGGCGAGGGGCAGCGCTTCCTTGGCTGCCTCAATGCAGCTATTGGAGAGCTCCAGCAAGGTGGAGCAAGCAGTGTTGACAGCAGCCGTGTCCTGGGCTCTTACTGCTTCCAGGAGAGCCGTAACGACTGGGTGTGTGTCTCCTTCACTCGGGTATGAGCTACCTGGGTGTGAAGATGGACAATTTACGGTGTCTTCTTGTGACACAGCCTCATCTGTAACAGTTTCTAGCCCAGCGCACAATGGGCTGAGATCAAGTCCCTCTGCAACATCCGTTCTTCGCACTTGTTCCCGAAGAGGGCTGAGGATATCAGGGTGGTTGGACCCGTCCAGCCCATCTCGGACACGGTGAGCAGCATCCAGCAGGCAGCTTGCTGCCTTTAAGAAGACATCCTGAGTCTGGAGGCTGGACAATCTCTCTGGGAAAAGGGCTGTGACTGCTTTCAATTGGAGGATGGAGCTGGCCAGTTGCTCAACCCAAACCATCAAACCGTTCCTGAAAATGGGGTCTGTGGCTCTGTCCACATACCTGGTGGTGGCTTCAACCACCCACCGAGCCCAGCTGGTGAGGTGAGCTTCATGTTGAAAGAACCTCTCAGGATCCTGACTCTCCAGGGCCTTTTCACACCTTTCCCAGTGCTTGGCCATCTCTCGGACAGAAAGCGTAAGGAGTTCACGGGTGCCGACCGTCTCCTCAAAACACCACAGGAGGCTTTCCCTTGTTGCAGACCATGCGCGGTACAAGGACCGCAGCCGCTCTGCAGCCCTTGCTGGGGCTGTGTCTCCACTCATCTCAGTGAGTGCCAGAGGGAGGCTGGCCAGCAGACTCTTCAGGTACTGCACCTGCTCTTCAATTACTCTGGCAGTTTGGATTTGGGGACACCTGGCCAGGACGAAGTCCACTGCTCTGAGCATCTGCTGGGCGTGCGTGAAGAAGGTGGTGGTGAGGGGCTGAAGCTTCTTTAAAAGTCCTCCTTGTTCTGCTGGAAAACACCCTATACTGGAAAGGCTCAAGGCATCTTCAACCAGCTGCCTCAGGGGCTCCTTACCCTCAAAGAAGGTGTCGAGGACTTGACACAAGGTAGCTGTGAGCACTGCCTGGTCGAGACTCTCTACCTCCTCTCTCATAGTGTCACATTCCTTTTCCAGGCTGCTTCCTCTCCAGCTTTGCCCTGGCCAGCCCTCCAGCTGGTTGATGTGGCTGCAGATGCTCTTCCTCAGCCGTAGCAGAACCCAGCAACATTGTACCAGGTTCTGCTTCAGATCCGGCCTGGAGGAGTCAGCCAGGAGCAGGCAGTAGAAAACAAGGGCATCCACGTGAGCACTGAGCTTGCTGTTGGAGAGGTGCACTGGGTCTGGGTGGGAGAGGACAGCCAGCAGCCTGCTCACGTGCCAGGAGAAGGTCCTGTGCCTGTCCCGTGGCTCCTCACTGCCTGCCTTGTTGACCAGCAGGGAAGTGAGCTCTTGGATGGTCCTTTCTGTCATCTGGAATGTGAGGTCTTTGAAAAGGGCAGCTTGCTGCTCCCAGGAGCATTTCAGATCATTGTGCTTGGCTTTGTGAAGCAGAGGAACGCACTCCTGAAGGAGCTGCAAAGTTTGGGCCAAGCTCCTCCGTTGAGGACAGTCTTGGAGTTCCTCGAAACGCTTTGCTGTCAGATTGCTCAGCAGAAGCAAGGCCTCAGAGAAGGCCCGGAAAGCTGCCAGCAGTCCTGGCATGTCCCCTGCATCCCGCAGAATGCCCAGGCACTCCAGGAGCCAGCTGGCAGCCTGAAGTATCCTCCTCACCCCAGCAGCATCTTCCATCTGAAGGATCTAACCAGAGAAATATAGCCAGAAAAATTAGTCAGTGTGGCTAAGGCTTAGGAATCCATCTTCACTGTTTCATCCCTTGTGTAGCTAAGATGACACCGGGGCCCTTGAAGAAGAGGAGAAAGGAGGAGACTTGCTCTGGTGAGCACATAGTGGAGAAATAACCATTGCTCCAGCTAAAGCTTCTCCCCAGCTCTTGTCCTTCCCACAGCCGCACCCTTCCCCACTGCTGTGTCCCTGCTTGCCCTGGCCCTGTCCCCTCTGCCATTACCTTCATCGTCTCCGTTAAGACCCTCTTAGCTGCCACAGCCAGCTCCTCCCTGTGATGGCGGTTCTCTGGCTGTTCCTGGAGCTTGCTGGCCGCCAGCAGCATGCACCTCCCTGCCAGGATGAGGGACTCAGCCACAGGATCTGTCTCCTCCTTGAACACCTCGTCGCTGGACTCCTCAGCCAACCTGGAACGGAAGCCGCTGGGCTTAGCTCTTTGCCATCCCTTGAGTACCAGCCTGGGCAAGTGGCTTTCAGGGTTTCTCATAGATGCACAGAATTGTTTTGGTTGGAAAAGAGCTTGAAACTCATGGAGTCCACCTGTTGCCCCAGTGCTGCCAGGGCACCACTAAACCATGTCCCTCAGCACCACATCTCCACACCTTTGAAACCCCTCCAGGGATGGGGACCCCACCACTGCCCTGGGCAGCCTGGGACAGGGCTTGACAACCCTTGCAGGGAAGAAATTGTTCCTCAGGTCCAACCTAAACCTCCCCTGGCACAACTTGAGGCTGTTCCCTTTTGTCCTGTCACTTGTTCCTGAGGAGACCTCACCTGTCCTTGATTTTGAGCTGTGTTTTCAAACTGTTTCAGAAGGTTTTGCAGTGGCTACCATTCACTGAAGCATATGGTCAATTGTCTGTCACTTCAGGGGGTGTTCAGCTTAAAAGTTGCTTGTTGAGGTTTTGTTTCCCCAGAAAAACTTACCTTCTTGCAGCAGAAGCGAGTTCCTCTGTGGCTTTGGCTAATTTTTCTGCGTTCTCTCCTAAACGGGGAAGGGCCTGAGAGATCCCATCTTCCCGCTCGAGTGTGAGGATCAGATGGCAGAGCTGCGCAGCCATGGGGCGGAGGATCCTTTGAATGGCTTTGTTTTCTGTTAGGAACCCAGGGTCGTAGAGGTAAAACAGCTCCATCGTGTCTGCCTGGAAAAGGGAAACAAGACCTGGGATGATTTGGGATCCTTGGCAGCGTTGTCACCGTCATTGGTTTTACCCGTGACCTGTATTTGGACGGGAGCTGCCGGCTTCGGAAATGCTCCTCTCCCAGCGAGGGTTGAGTTTGCACCTGCAAACAGCTCCTGGAACCCAGAGGGCAGGCGGGGGAGGGGGATTAATTACCCTTGATTACCATAATTGCACCTTGATCACCATCCCTCTGTTCCTGCGGTGTCTGTGGAGGGAGGCTCGGGATGCGCCAGTGTCACCAGGGAGACGGTCGCGTTGTGGTGACGTTACCGCGGCGCGCCGCGGGCCGCTTCGTCGTGCGGAGGGAGCAGGCCGCGGCCTACCCCCGGCCTGCGCGGGCGGC